>CM060909.1:475727712-476317712 GCA_030737875.1 Allium sativum
GTCGAAAATACCCCTTTACTAGGAGGGGCAAAAGTTACTACCAACATTAACTTTGATACAGGCTGACGGTGAAAGGGTATGAGATGAACACAGGCACAAAAGAATCCACCGAAAGCAAAAGCCAGTTACGAAGAGAAACCGAGAGCATAAGTGGCTACCCGAAAGGTGTAAGACCAACACCATCCTAGGAGGAAGAATTTAAGCTACATATAAAACAGGAAGTACCGTTAGGGTGGTCTCGGCATAGTGAAAGGGTGACATAAGGTCATCTAAATCAAAAACCCAGAAAGACGGAAGGTCTGTCGGTATTAACCTGCTTAGCACCGATACATCACGAGATAAAGGCATCAAGAATACCAAGCAGAAAGCATATAGGGATTATCCGGAACCAGATTCTGAAACATCCACTGCATAAAACACTGAAAGGCTACATTGATAAACCACAAACAAACCACCGAGAGTTACCTTTCGGACAACCAGGCTATACCCGTAGGCTCTACCGGAAGGCAAACCATAACCCGAAAAGGGATATAGGCTATCTATACTAATCTGCTCGGTACCGACACCAACAGGGGTTCCGAACACGCAACTATTTTCATATGTCACAAGGGAAAGATCCTCAAAGTAATCATGAGAAAACCGGAAGCTTGCACCTGGAAGCAACAACCAGGAGCACAAATGCCTTCCGAAAGGCATTTACATCGACAAGCGCATATCAATCTCGAAGAACCTTCAACTGACCGGGACCCTGGCTCCGGAAGCTATAACCAGCAACACAAAGGTTGCCCGAAGCTTAACATCAGAGGCCAAGGAGAAATGCGGCCGACGGAGCATTATGAAAGCCCAATAGCCCAACAACAGAAGGGGCCCCGAATTCTCTATAAATAAGACCCTAGGGGTCACATTTTTGGGGATGATTTTCTCATTCTTATTCTTGTATTCTTTTTTCTCTAGAGTAAACCTAATTCTTAGATCGATATGGGAATTTCTTCTATTCTACTCATGTATTCTAAATAAAAGATCAGTAAAGTGTGAATCAATACTTAGAGTATTTCTTTATGGGTTTGCCATGTGATTTCTCTGTCATTGTTGCCGCAACTTACTGTTTTCTTTCTGCATGTATATGAACCTATATCCCAACCCTTCTGCAAGCCAAGTGAAACGCCCCTATTTCTACAAACTTAGACCCTTCCGCAAGCTCAGTGCAGAACCCCTTTCTACGAACCATTATGTCATTCGCCGAGGATTGCGCTTAGGAATCCTTCATCCCAAGATAACTGTTAGTTCTTGAATCACTTAAGTGTGACGCTCACCCCATTGAGGGAATAGTAACTATTCTTTTGGATTCTAAACTTGATATCTAGGAGACGGTGAACTAACTAAAACTTGCGAAGGCTAAACAACCTATTTTTCCCTTAGGTCCATTTCCATAGACCTATCTCCAGTGTTGACAAAAAACATCGTTAACATTTTATTGATATCTAGTAGAAATATTTACCAGAGACTCAGTCGAGAAATTCTCAAAAAAAAGAAGCTTCAAGTCCTCAATGAACAAATAATCTGGCTTGAGAAATTGATGTTGCAGGTAAAAAGAAGAGAAGAAGAAGAAGCAATGGTAATCATGCAACCATTACCTCTAATCCACACCGTACAAACAAAGACCAATCAATGCTTCCGATCAAGCGAGATCAAAAGACGCAGGGCTAACACTCAGGAAAAGACAAAAGTTTGACTTGAAAGTTAGAAAATACCCCTTCACTAGGAGGGCAAATGTTACTACTAAAATAAACTTCGAAAAAGGCTGACGGTGAAGGGGTATCGGATAAACACATGCACAAAAGAATCCTTCGAAAGCAAAAGCCAAAAATGAAGAGAAACGGAAATCATAAGGGGCTACCCGAAAGGTGTACGACCAACAACTTCCTAGAAGGAAGAATTTATGCTACATACAAAACAGGAAGTACCGGCATGGTGGTCTCGGCATTGTGAACGGGTAATGGAAGGTCATCTAAATCAAAATCTTGAAAGATGGAAGGTCTATCGGTATTAACCTGCTTAACACCAATACATCAGGAGATAAAGGCATCAAGAATACCAAGCTAAAAGCACGTAGGGATTATCCGGAACAAGCTTTTGAAATATCCACTGCATAAACACCAAAGGCTACATTGATAAACTACAAACAAACCACCGGGAGTTACCTTTTGGAAGAACAGGCTATGCCCGAAGGCTCTACTGGAAGGCAAACCGGTACATAGAAGGGAAACAGGATATCCATACTAATCTTCTCGGTACCGACACCGACAAGGGTTCCGAACTGACAACTATCTACATACATCACGAGGGCAAGTTCCTTAAAGTATTCATGAGAAACCCGGAAGCCTACACCCAGAAGCCACAACCGAAAGCACAAGTGCCTTTTGAAAGCCATTTACATCGACAAGCGCATATCAATATCGAAGATGCTTCAACTGACGGAGACCCTCACTCCGGAAGCTAAACATCTGAGGCCAAGGAGAAAAGTGGCCGACAGAGGCTTATGCAAGCCCAAAAGCCCAATAGCAGAAGTGGCCCCGAATTCTCTATAAATAAGACCCTAGGGGTCACATTTTAGGGACGATTTTCTCATTCTTATTCTTGTATTCCTTTTTCTCTAAAGTAAACCCTAATTCTTAGATCGATTTAGGGATTCCTTCTATTCTATTCATTTATTCTAAATAAAAGATCAATAAAGTGTGAATCAATACTTAGAAAATTTCCGTATGAGTTTGCCATGTGATTTTTCGGTCATTGTTGATGCAGCTTATTGTTTGCTTTCTGCATGTATATGAACCTATGTCCAAACCTTTCCGCAAGCCAAGTGAAACACCCTTTTTCTACAAACTTAGGCCCTTTCGCAAGCACTGTGCAAAACCCTTTTCTATAAGCCGTTAAGTCATTCGCTAATGGTTGCACTTAGGAATCCTTCATCCCAAGATAACTTTTGGTTCTTGAATCACTTAAGCGTGATGCTCACCCCCATTGAGGGAAGAATAACTATTTTTTTGGATTCTAAACCTTGGTATCTTGGAGATGGTGACCTAACTCAAACTTGTGAAGGCTAAACAACCTATTTTTCCCTTAGGTCCACTTCCATAGACATATCTCCGGTGTTGATGAAAAATATCTTTAACACAAATCAAGTTGCAACGTCCGGATTGCTTGAAATTTTGCAACGGTTTTAAGCCATTGCTAAATCACCACATTACAACATTGCAAAATTTCTATTTTGGTGCGGTGATAGGGTGCAAACGGAAGCTCATGCCGAATTTTAAATGGAACAACCATTTGGATTTAGACTAAACAATAATGTAGAAGTTGCAAGCAAATAGAATAAAGTAATTTTTGTCTCAAGCAGGAACAAGGAGTCCGGTTTGACAAATTCAAGTCGACCTTAATCAAATGGAGCTACAATCTAACCAAATATGATAATTCCTTTTTTATAATGTTTAACCTGGGTACTAAAATATATATACTAATATATTTGATGATTTTTTATTGCATGATATAGTCTATCAAAAATCAACAGTACCACATGTAACGACCTGCCCTTTTGACCGCTCCAAGTCGGTAATTAAACCAACTCGAAACGTTTAAAATGATAGATAGTTATTAGCTTCTGAGGTAAATAGAATACATAATAGAATCACGGATCACAGACATAACAATATCTCATAGAGGAAACATTTACATAAAATATCAGAGTTTGCATATCCAACTAAGTCAAAAGAAATGCATCTTCGAAATTCTCATTAAAGCTAAAATGGATCAAGAAAATGCATTAATTATTCCTATGCTAAGCATCCTACATTTTTCCAGAAAAAATGTAGGAGAGATAATCACAGTCGACCGATAATATAGGAGTATAATGGGTGCATTATGATGCATAACTTTCTTTTAGATTAGAAATCTCGCGTAATGCAAACAAAGTATGCCAATTAATCCAAAAGCCACCGTATGAACATTGAAAAGAAACTTAAATAAAACCTTAGGAAATTTAAATGGAATAATGAACTAAGAGCTGACTCCACTATCATGTAGATAAATTAGCATTATGGGCAACCTATGAGTAGGGCTCTCAATTTTCTACATGACCCGTAACCCGACTTGAAACCCGCACGGAAATTTGCAGGTTAACTCGACCTATTTAGTTAGCGGGTCATTTCCGGGTTAACCCGAATTTGACCCGTTTAGTTGGCGGGACATTTCCGAGTCACCCGAATTTGACCTGTTTATAAATGTGTGGGTTTAAGGTTGACCCACTAACCCGATTTTGACCTGCCAAACCTGATTGTAATCAGTATGCACATATATTCTATTATAAGCTGTTATATTTTACTAATTTATTCCTGTATGTTGTTAGCTATATTTTACTTATAACAACTGTACCTCTTCCATACTGTTAGTATTTTATGTATGCGATATGCTCATATATTCTTATGTATGGAGAATGATTTTTGGATATGGCGATTTCGTGCTTTATATATATGTTGCTTGTTAGTGATTTTGTAACTTGTTGCTTGTTGGTGATTTTGTAAGCATGTTAGTGACTATATAACAGTGGTTCCAATTAGTGCTTTTGTTCTTTTAATGTTTGTAGTAGTGAACAATATTTGCTAATTGGTTAAACGGGCGAACTCGACACAAAACGACTCAACAGACCTATTTGTTAAACGGGTTGCATAGGTCGGGCCAGGTCAACCTGTTTATAAATGGGTCAGGTTAGGGTTAGGGAACAATGACCCATTTAATAAACAGGTTGACCTGACCTGTTTATAAATCAACGTTATCCCGACCTGACAAAATCTGAACCCAACACGATACGACCCATTGAAAGCCCTAACTATGAGTGTTCACACGCTTTTTGGTAAAGCTATCACACATCAAGATTTTAGTAGCAACACGCTCAAGCATCGATAACATTGATAGAAAACACAAAGCGATTTGGTTGAAGTCATGACTTGTTCGGAAAAGGTTTGGAAATGACATCTATTCGAAAAATCATCGTCTATGGACTTGGAAAAACTGGTACAATAAAAATATGTGATCAATACGGTCCGATATGCACAAAATACTTGAGCGGGTCGGTCCGATCGCGTGGCAAAACTCTCCTTTGAAAAATATGTGGATTTTGGTAAAAAAAAGCAGTGTCGCACACTCAAAAATAGTTGGTCGACACGCATCGATCACAAAAAATCACTTGAGTAACTCGATCTGGTTGGATTTAGCATTTGGCAAAGTCATAAGATCCGACACTTTCGAAATGATGGATCAACATGGGGAAAACATGGAAATCCACGTGCGCAACTCAGCCCGATCACTTTGGAACTTTGGCAAATTTGGTAAGTTTTGTAATATCAAAAAACAATGATCGGCTCAGATGGATCATGCAAAAGTGTGTGCGCGACATGGCCAGATCACTTACGAAATTCAGCTTAAAACTTGGCTTGTCGCAGTGGGAATTTCTTGTCCCACATTTTGCATCCCACATTTCGTATCCTAAGAGCAATATGAAATCCCAGGTCACAATATTGCCACGGTAACATTTTCTTCGTATTTGCATCATGGTTGGAGGGATGCAGATTTGGCAGATCATGGAAGATGCGAGAATTTGGATACAGATTTTTATTGGATCGGCACGGTGTATTGCAGGTTTTTCCCGTGTGTGATACGAGAGAATTGGATGCAGAATTTGGTAAAGTGGTAAATGACAAATATTTTGGCATGATGTAAAATGCGTGCAGATCAGGGTTTTTGGCTTGCATGACTCATTCGTGGCAATTTTTTTCTAGGATATGGAATTTCGAGGGCATGGTGCAACTGTTAGAGTTTATGCCCTAGAGGCAATCCATATGATGTGATTGATAACACTGTTGATGTTATTATTTTATTTGGTATAGAATATTCTATTATATTATATATTTACTGTGTAATATAAGTATCTACATAATTGAAGTCATTAGAATAATAATACTGATTTATATAGTTCAAGTAAGTGACTTGAACATGAGATTATATAATATTTTAAGTATTATAATTCCTAAATGTCCCTAGTAAAGTTTTATTGAATATAGAGGACAATAATAAAACATTGAGACTAGTATGTTGATTGACTGATGATCATATCTCATTAATCATTAATATACATGATATTAATGTCAAGACATAAATATGTATTGTAAAATATCATATTGGGCTGACCCAACGTGAGGAAACTACATGTAATATAATTAACATTATCATAAGTTATTCTCATAGTGGCAGTGATGTAATGGTCCTCAGAGCTGAAATCATTATAATTCTATTTGAGGATATTTGTGTTCTGATATCATTTAAAGTTACTTTTGACCGAGTAGACGATAACGGTGATTATTGGATACATCTCGAATTGAACGAAAGTAATGAATGATCTAGATGGTATTTAACCCTACAATATATTTTTACTGATATCCATAGGCCTTTTGATTAAGTGAAACTATGAAATGCATGGTCGTGATCAAATATTGATTTGTTTAAAATAGTAAACTCATCGATTAGGATAAAAGGATTAAATTATAAAGAGGATGATACGATCCATGCCTCGAGTTTAATCCTGGATATATTGGTTAAAGGGATTATATTACGTTGATACACTAGTCACAGGAAGGTTGTATCGAATCGTTGATCTTATTATAATTTGGGTAGCAGCGACATATTGCTAGATGTCAATCACTGTTTAGGATTTTAAATATGATTTATAATCATTACCAATGTTGTAATAACCTACTAGGTCACACATAAGGAACGTAGTAAAGGGAACGCCATTCATTGAATAAATAAATTTTCAATCTGTTGACAATTTTATTTAGCGTTGAAATGGTATACGGATTATTTTCCTAAAATTATGGTAAACGTTTTATGTTATAAAGGGTAAACGCTATGTAACAACCCGAAAAATGAGAACCAATTTAAAATTTTTAATTTGGCTATTTTAATAAATTTTGAATATCTAAAATAATTTATTTTATATAATAACGACTAAAAATTTATTTGGATCGAAGTTATAGCGAATATATTTATTTTAACCTGAAATGGCGTAGTAGTTTGAAAATTTGAATACGAACTTTGACTGACTGTACAGGATGCAAAATAAAACGGATTTTAGTGAAACAAAAAATATTTAAATCTGTTTGAGAATATCTTTCTAATGAATCTGAAAAATTAAAATTTCATAATGGGAATCAAAAGTTATGGCCAGATAAATTTTCAGAAAGGTCGCTATGGAATAAATATAGCCGTAAAAGTAGACATTTTGCAAACGAACTCCGTTTTCGACGAAACCACTTTTGTTGGATCCAGAATGTCAAATTATTGCTAGATTCCAATTTTCATAATTTTTGGAGTTAATATTTGAGCATGGCAAAAGAAAACATGTTTGGTTAATTTCAGTCAATTTGGATCGACCAGAAGATGGCCATTTTTTAAATGGTCTCCAAATTCGACGAAATTAGTTTTATAGGGACCGTTCCGTCTTGACATAGACAGATTTACTTTTCTGGAATTTTTAAATTAGTTGTGGCTCCGGCAAATTGAAATGTACGTTCAAATCCATATTTGAATGTTTTATAATTTAATTTGAAGAAAAAATGACTGAAATAGTCGAATGGGCTTACGAAACATATCCCATTGTGATCGGAATGGGGGTATTTAGCTAAGGGCGATAGTTGTTGGGTTTGATTTGGAGTTCGGGTGGAAAATATCTATTTTTGGATTTAAAAGAATTAAAAATAAAATTATAAATCCCTTGGCCAATCGTTTTCCTCCATCATTATTTCTCTCTCCTCGACTTTTTCAAAACTGACAGCGACGGAAGCAAATTCCTTCCTTCCTCAACAACTCTAATCAGCTTAATAAAATTCAACCCTTCTTTAGAGAATTTTGTGGAGATTTCTCCAAGCTTTTAATCCATCCAAGTTTCAGGGATTATCGTTGATTATATTGAGAGATCCAGGGCGTCGAATCACGCCGTTCGCACCCGAATCCAGACCGAGATCTGCCACCGAGTTCAACGGCTTTCGGCGCGATGTTGAACCCCTCCAAGGTCGTCGACGTGGCGTAGGCTGATCTGCATATCGTGCTTCGGATTGAGAGAGAAATCAAAACCTAGTTTTGAACCTCTTCTAAAAGGTAACGGCTTCGAATTTCTAAACTGATTATAGCACTTTAAAGCGCTACAAATTATGATTTTACAATAAAAATCATATCCTTTTGTTATGTTGTCGAAATCCAGTGAAATAAGAGACATTGGACTCGTGGCGACGTCTTCTACATTCAAGAAGAGACCGGGGAATTTTTGGAGCTTCCTACAATTTTTGGAGGAGTGGAACCCAATATGAGATTTCTAAATTAAAATTTGAATGGAATGGCGGTGTATAAATTATATAATCGATGTATAAGTTATATAAGCATTGTACACCTCATGTATAAGCATTGTATAAATTATATGTGCGATGTATAAGTTATATATACGTTGTAAAAATCATATGTGCGTTGAATGGAGTTGAAATGAAATTGAAATATATTTATATACATATACTCCCCTCGTCCACAGACCATGGACGATATATATTGGTTGTGATGTTTGGATTTTGGTTGACATGAAATTTGGTTGATAATGATTGTTTGTGGTTGAAACAAAATTGGAATTGTTTGTGGAAAAATCCATTGGGATATGAAAATGATTGAAATAGTTAGATTATAAGGATAAGCCCCTCAAGGAACGCCGCGAGGCGTAAGGTAGTGCGAGGAGCCATATTCGGGACGGTGCCGGTTTTAAACCCCCTGCCGTTATGCTGCCGAAATTTTCTGAAATATTCATGTGTTTGATTTATATTCATGTGTTGAAATATATTCATATGTTGGAAAAATATTCATTTGACGAATGAATATTTTGAAAGATAAAAATCACATTTTTTATCATGTATATGAAGTATATAAAATATTCATGTTTGAAATAAATTGTTTTAACAATAAAAATCACATTTTTGTTATATATGAATCGCTAAAAATATTCACGTTTGAAATAAATTGTTTGAACAATAAAAATCACACTTATATATATATATGAAGTTTTAAAAATAGTCATGTGTTGAAATAAATATTTGTTGGGTAAAAATATTATTTTTAACACATATATGAAATGAAAATGGTTTGGGAATTGAAGAACGGATTCTATTTATATATATATAAATATAATTAAAATAAAACGAATAACGACGCTGCAATTCGTGTTTTGAAGTCATGATTTTAAATGATTATTACGGGAGATCTGACCGTCTGGTTTTCCCGGAACCGTTGGGTTCGCTTTGAAAATATCTTTCCAACGATACCAAATTTGTAAAGATCCAACGGTTAGATTGTGTGAAATGTTTAATTCAAATCTGAATAAAAACAACGCCAGAATGGGTTATATATATACACACACACACATACACATACATACATACATGCATAATTAAAATAAAACAAATAACGAAGCTGCAGTTCGTATTTTGAAATCGTAACTTTAAACGATTGTATGGGAGATCCGACCGTCGGATTTTCCCAAAACCGGAACTGTTTGATCCGTTTTGAAAAGATCTTTCCAATGATATAAAATATGTAAAGATCCAACGGTTAGGTTTTTAGATATGTGAAAATCAAATCTGAGGAAAAACCGCGCCATGGTAGCGTTATGGCCTGAAGCGTCATTTGAATAAATGGGCTATTTTTAAATAAATAAAAATAGCGGTAAATCATTATAAAATATTATAAACGATATGGAATGGAAATAAACCTAATTTACTCGGTTTATTGGATATTTGACGGTTGAATGTATTTGACATGAAAATTGCATTAGTGAACTGAATTATGAATGTCAAATAATTTAACCATGGAAAAGAATTGATTTGAATTCTAAATATACGTGAATTATTTGAAAAGGCCGAGTTAAATCTCATTTCAAATAATTGGTCGACGATTAGAAGTCGAAGATATAAAGACGGTGCAAGACCGATGATCTTCACATCGAATGGATGGCTATTGATGCCTTTGATGGGAGTTGCTGCCCTGAAGGGGTTACAGTGGTGGTTGTCCGAACGTACTTGTTGATTATTCGGATGTGCGAGGACCTCTCTCCTATATTGGACATCTGGGACGAGGAATAAGATTCCTTCGGTTTCGTTCAGACCCAGAACGCACTTGAAAATGGATGTGTGTCTAACGTTGTAGGTTGACAACGTGGCATACAGAGATGCTGTGATCAAGGCTTTTGTTGAAAAGCATAGCCTTGTGGTTGATGATCAAAGCACAGCTTTAAATGGCATAGCTTTGTGCATAGCGTTGATTCGCAGGCCTCACACCCCGGTGTGGACCAGAAACGGGAGAGGACATAAGGGAGGACATGTGTTTCCTTCTAGCAAGGAGTGGTGTCTGGGTATTACACGCCCGGATGTTTTACTTATGTGGATGATGGATAGTGAGGCGCCTCGGTTATATCGGTCTCTACAGAGCCGATGGATGGTTTGGTAGATATGCCGGCCAGTTTGACGCCCCATAGGGCGGGGAAACACAGAGTTCAGGCATTTTAATCCACTCCGTGTGGACCGGCCCTGACGATTCAAGGGTCACTCGAGCTCTGATCCTAAGGGGCGGGCTAGAGCGTCTTGAAGCAGTAAGGACGATCCCTTGCCTTGGTTCATGACGGAAATCCAATTTCCAAATATGACTCTTGTGGTTTTGATTGTAAACCAATATATGGCGACATGATATATGGTACCCATGTCGTCTATGATTGATACTTATGATTGGAATTGTTTTTGAAACATATAAATACTAGTAATAATATCAAATGCTTTTGTTTTATACGTATCAAGCATATTTTGGCGATTATAAGGTAAAACTCTATCCTTCGATTTGCGTTGCATTGTGTGATGGGACATGAGTCTTATAATGGCTTCATTTTTGTAAAAAGCATTGCGATGTTTAAATGATTTACTTGATTTAAGCACT
This sequence comes from Allium sativum, assembly GCA_030737875.1. Lineage (NCBI taxonomy): Eukaryota > Viridiplantae > Streptophyta > Magnoliopsida > Asparagales > Amaryllidaceae > Allium > Allium sativum. Next base: position 475,738,780 of record CM060909.1, read on the forward strand.
GGCAATCCAATGGAGTAAACCCGTTCCGCGTTAGCGGCATGGTCCTGTGATTGGCCTTATTATAAAATAAGTTAAGTAGATTTCTCATACCAGTCCCATGACTGACTCGTAGTTTGTTTCACATGCAAACTCGGGTGCCCCTATTTCTACATGGGCAGCTTTGTATTCAGGTTTTAGCAGACTCTCTCTCGATAGCTATGGAGCTGAAGATGGGTTCTACCACTTTTTTATGTTGTTCAGCTCCTATTTTGTATATTATGTTTTATTCCGCTGTAGACATTTTATATAAAGCTGAAACTGTATGTTGTACAAAGTGTGATCCTGTATACTGTGTAACTCTGATGATTATTGTTTATCCAGTGTATTCTGTTGTACATTATCTGGTGTATTTATATATTTCTGTTTTGCTGTTATTTGTTTATGTGTTATATTCCAAAGATTACCCTTTCCACCATTTAATGGGGGTTTGGGGTCTGGTATCAGAGCTTTGGTTAAGCTTATTTCTGGAATATAACATATTAACGAACTCGTCATAAATAGAACCAGTAGGTTCTAGGATGAATATCTCATTTCAGATAGGATCAGTAATATCCTAGAATGAGTGTAGCAGAATGAAATACACCCCTATAGACACATTTACATTCAAGTATATGTCTCTATGCTTTAAAATACCTTTTCTGTTGGCCTGACACTTTGTCTGCTATTTGCAGACATCGTAGAAAATGAGTGGCAGAAGTAGAAGAGGTAGGTCATAACCAGATATTGAAGCTCTATTAAAGAAGTATCGACATCTGGGTGGAGTTCCGTTCTTGAGCAATGAATCCATTATTCAGACACAAGCATGGATGTGCTCTGCTGAGAAAATTTTCGAAGGTTCAAAGCTGAGAGATGATCAGAAAAGATTACTGGCATCTTGGACACTCAAAGACAAAGCTTTAATCTGGTGGGAAACAGTTATTAAGGATAATCCAGAAGGTAATATTACCTGGGATAGATTTAAAGAAATTTTCAATGAAAGATTTATTCCTCTAGAAACAACTGATCGGCTATATGATGAATTCTATTATCTGATACAAGGAGATATGACAATTCCAGAATATCATAAGAAATTCAATGAACTTTCTCGTTTTTCCCCGCATCTAATTCAAAATCCTAAGAGGAAGAATATGAGGTTTATTAACGGGCTCCAAAGAAAGTAACAAAGTAGTGTAACTGCACATGTGAAGCTACCTTTTTCCGAAATGATATATATGGCTTACTAGTACGAAGATCTTGATAAGCAAGGCCTTTTGGAAGATGAAGAGGAATGTAGTTCTAGCAATAAAAGGAAATTTAAAACTGATAGCCCAGGGACAAGTACACAGCCTGAGGCAGGTACGGCGTCTAGGGTTAGAAAGAAGCCTAGAGTCAATAAGAAAAAGGTTAAAACTGAGGAAGAACCAATAACGACTGTGACACGCTCAAGCTGCAATAGGTAAGGATATTTGGCGATAAATTGCAAATCTTGGAACAAATGAAAGAAGGATAAATCTAAACCCAAGAGCAAGTTTCAAGAGAATAGAAAATGCAATCAATGCCATCAGACTGGTCATCTTTCAAAGGTTTGCCGATTATTAGAGAAATATGAGATAGTACAAGTGAATAAAGTGGCAGAAGTTCCTGCATCCTCAGCCAGTCAAGTAAGGCCAGATGTTTTGGTAGGCATGCTTACTATCAAAAACATTCCAGTTAAAGTACTGTTTGATACAGGCGCGTCATGAAGCTTTGTTGCAAGTAATGCGGTTAAGAAACTGGATTTGAAACTGAAAATGCTCGAAGAACCCATGACTATCCATAATCCGGTTGGGGGTTCCCTCAATCTTAGTTGGATATGTGGGGTGCCTATTTCTTTTTCCTGCTATCAGTTCCTTACCATCTCGATTGTCATGAATTTCACAGAATTTGATCTTATTTTGGGATTGGATTGGTTAACCAAATATGAAGTCGAGGTTAAATGCGCCTACAGAGTCGTTAAGGAGAAGATTAAATTAGGGAATTATATAACCATACCATGCGGAGGTCCGAATTCTGATTAGAAAAGACTTTTGGTTAGCTCTTGATGTTTCTCCTGCTCAATTAGAACCTATTCCTGTCATTACAGAGAATACTCCGGTCGACATAGAAAATATTCCTGTCGTAAAGAATTATGCGGATGTGTTTGAAGAAGTTGTTAGCTTACCTCCGCATAGATAAATTGATTTCAAAATCGCTTTAAATCCGAATGCAAGGCCAAGTAGTCGCTTATGCTAGCCGTCAGTTGAAGCCGCATGAGAAGAATTATGCAACTCACGATCTTGAATTGTTAGCCATTGTGTTTGCTATGAAAATCTGGAAACATTATCTATTGGGTGAGAAGTTCGAATTATATACTGATCATCAATCATTGAAGTATTTATTCACCTAGAAAGATCTGAATATGAGCCAGCAGCGTTGGCTAGAATTTCTTGCGGTATATGATCTTGATATTTTGTAAACTCTGGGGAGAGCCAATGTTCTGGCTGATGCGCTCAGCAGAAAGAATGTGATCATCGCCAATCTTTTCATTACGCCTTCATTGACTGATAAAATATCTACTCTTCATAAGGATGATCACTTCATTCAGAAGATCAGAGAGGGAATTCAGAAAGGTGAGCCCTCGAGTTTTCAGGTTGATAACAATGGGATTTTGAGGCTAAAAGGCCGAATTTGTGTTCCAAACATTTTTGAGCTCCGGAAAGAAGTGTTGGATGAATGTCACAAATCCAAACTTAGTATCCATCCAGGAGTGAGCAAAATGTATAATGATATCAAACGCACTTTTTGGTGGAGATCTATGAAAAGAGACATTTCCTTTTATGTTAGCCAGTGTTCTAGTTGTCAACAAGTCAAAAGCGATCAACAGAAACTCGTCGGATTGTTGCAACCGTTGGAAGTTCCAGCTTGGAAGTGGGAACAAATTTCTATGGATTTCATAGATGGTTTGCCCAGAACCAGGAGAGGAAATGATAGTATTTGGGTGATCGTAGATCGTTTCACGAAGACCGCCCACTTTATACCTGTCAGATCAAATAGAACTGCTCAGAGTCTGGGCAGATTTATTTCAAAGAGATTTTTAAACTGCATGGAGTTCCCATGAGTATAGTTAGTGATCATGTCCCGATTTTTGCTAGTAAATTCTGGGAAGCATTCCAAGAGGAATTGGGAACAAAACTGAACTTGAGCACTGCTTATTATCCTCAAACAGATGGCCAAACTAAGAGGGTGAATCGTGTACTAGAAGATTTACTACGGGCTTGTGTTATTGATTTTGGCGGATCATGGAAAGACCACTTGCATTTGGTTGAATTCTCATGCAACAACAACTACCAAGCGAGCCTGAAACCATTTGAAGCATTGTATGGTAGACCGTGCTGATCTACCGCATGTTGGGTAGAACCTGGCAATAAACTCGTATTGGGACATGATATGATCCATGAAGCTTCAGACAAAGTCGATTTCATTAAGAAGCGACTGCAAACAGCTCAAAGCCGACAAAAGAGCTATGTAGACTCGAGATGAAGAGATTTAGCATTTGTTGTTGGTGACTATGTGTATTTGAGGGTTTCTCTAATGAGAGGTGTAGTCCGATTTGGTAAAACCGGGAAGTTGACACCTAGATTTATTGGTCCATCTCCTATACTTAAACGGATTGGAACTCTCTCTTATAGGGTTCAGTTACCTGACTGGTTGCCTACAGTATATGATGTGTTTCACGTGTCTCAACTTCGAAAGCATGTGCATGATCCAGACTTGGTCATGGAAGAAGCCGCGCAACAAGATTTGGAAATTACTCCAGAATTGGCAGTAAGGAGAGAGCCGATAATGATTATTGGCAAAGAAACTAAAGAGCTGAGGAACAACAAGGTTCACTTAGTCAAAGTGCAATGGAGTGGAGATCCACCAGACTGTAGTTGGGAAACTAAGGAGAGCATTAAGCAAGCTTATCCCAATTGCAGGGTGGATATCTCTGATTAACTCTGGTGAAAGGTACATTTACCATATTTTGCATTTCCGTATTGTTTTCCTACTTTGTTGTTGTTTCCTTTTCATGGATATGAAATTTTTAATTATATAGTCTGATCTTAGCAAATATAATTTTAAAAGAGTATATAAATTAATTATTAAATTTTTGAAAAGTTAATCAACAAATTGATTGTTGTTTGGGTTGTGTGATTATAAATTTGATTAATCAAAATATTGGAATGGTAGTTAATCTAATCCATAAGAGAAAGGAAGGTAAATTTATGCAAATTAAATCAAATATCGAACTGATTTGAAATTTGATTGAAATACATGCATGTACATTATATATGTTTGAACAGGTAAATGGATTTTCTGTTGAGTAAAGAATTTATTTGCGTGCCCAACAAATAGGTAAACCTTAATGAGTTGGATACGCAATTTTATTTATATATCAACTCCTGTGAATGCCATTGGATGCGGAGTGCTGGTTGTTCTGTGTGAAATAATGAACGTCGCCATAGGATAGTAACAATTAATTTTGAACTACACTACATGGCATACTAAGTGAAGAAAGTATACTCTATCATATACCACATAAGCATTTGGAGCTTATATGATGAGGTTGAAGATTTACCATACAAGCGAGAGGTTTTTATGGCGATGACTATATTACAGGTTGAACCAAAGACTGATATGGACTATATAAAATGTAAAGGTAAATTGTCAGATTAATAAAAAACCCACATGGGTTTGGAGATGACAATAAACACGTCTCTCTAGTCATTAAGGCACAAAAACCATTTATAGGGTGATGAGAATTTATTCTCTGGAGTTATGATCTATACACTCCCCTGTGGACACCGGAATATACCACTATAAATATGTTCATGCTTTTTAGGATTTAATTGGTACCTAATACGGCCCAATAAATTTCCAAACCCTTCCCCATACAAAGGAGGTTATGGCAATTTTTTTTGAAATTTAGGGTGTTAGCCAAATTTTTGAAGAATTAGAAAATTCTTAGAAACTGAAAAGTTGAAGAATGAAAGCTAAAATGAAAGTTGAGTTGGTTAGTTAAACAACTTTCAGCTTCGTTCCTTTTCGGGGACGAAAAGATTTTAAGTGGGGGAGATTGTAACAAACAAGAAAATCAGAACTAATTTAAAATTTTTAATTAGGCTATTTTAATAAATTTTAAATAATTTATTTTAGATAATAACGACTAAAAATTTATTTGGATGGAAGATATAGCAAATATATTTATTTTAATTATAAAACAAGGCCTGAAATGGCGCGGTAGTTTGAAAATTTGAATTCGAACTTTGACTGACTGTATAGGATGCAAAATAAAACAAATTTTAGTGAAACCAAAAATATTTAAATCTGTTTGAGAATATCTTTCTAATGAACCTGAAAAATCAAAATTTCATAGCGGGAATAAAAATTTATGGCCAAATGAATCTTTAGAAAGGTCGCTATGGAATAAATATAGCCGTAAAAATAGACATTTTGCAAACGACCTCCGTTTTCGACGAAACCACTTTTGTTGGATCCAGAATGTCAAATTATTTCTAGATTCCAATTTTCATAATTTTTGAAGTTAGTATGTGAGCGTGGCAAAAGAAAACGTGTTCGGTAAATTTCAGTCAATTTGGATCGACCAGAAGACAACCATTTTTCAAACGATCTCCAAATTCGATGAAATTAGTTTTGTTGGGACCGTATCGTCCAGACATATCCAGATTTATTTTTCTGGAAGTTTTAGAATCAGTATGTGGCCCCGGCAAATTGAAATGTATGTTCAAATCCATATTTGAATGTTTTATAATTTAATTTGAAGAAAAACTGACTGAAACAGTCGAATGGGCATAAGAAACATATCCCATTGTGATCGGAATGGGGGTATTTAGCTAGAGGTGATAGTCATTGGGTTTGATTTGGAGTTCGGGTGGAAAATATCTATTTTTGGATTTAAATGAATTAAAAATAAAATTATAAATCCCTTGGCCAATCATTTTCCTCTGTCATAATTTCTCTCTCGCCGACTTTCTCAAAACCGACGGCGACGTAAGAAAATTCCTTCCTTCCCCAACAGCTTCTGATCCGCTCAATAAAATTCAACCCTTCTTTAGAAAGTTTTGGGGAGATTTCTCCAAGCTTTAAATCCATCCAAGTTTCAGGGATTATTGTTGATTATATTGAGAGATCCAGGGCATCGAAGTCACGTCGTTCGCACCCAAACCCTGACCAAGATCGGCCACCGAGTTCAATGGCATTCAGCGCGACGATGAACCACTTAAGCTCGTTGACGTGGCATAGGCTGATCTGCATATCGTGCTTCGGATTGAGAGAGAAATCGAAACCTAGTTTTGAAACTCTTCTGAAAGGTAACAGCTTTGAATTTCAGTACTGATTATAGCACTTTAAAGCGCTACGAATTATGATTTTACAATAAAAATCATATCCTTTTGCTATGTTGTCGAAATCCAGTGAAACAAGAGACATTGAACTCGTGGCGACGTCTTCTACATTCGAGAAGAGACCGGGGAATTTTTGGAGCTTCCTACAGTTTTTGGAGGTGTGGAACCCAATGTGAGATTTCTAAATTCAAAATTGAATGGAATGGCAATGTATAAATTATATAATCGATGTATAAGTTATATATACACCTTATGTATAAGCGTTGTATAAATTATACGTGCGATGTATAAGTTATATATACGTTGTAAAAATCATACGTGCGTTGAATGGAGTTGAAATGAAATTGAAATATATTTGTATACATACATATATATATACTCCCCTCGTCCATGGACCATGGACGATATATATTGGTTGTGATTATTTGCATTTTGGTTGACATGAAATTTGGTTGATAAATGCAAATGGTTGATAATGATTGTTTGTTGTTGAAACAAAATTGGAATTATTTGTGGAAAAATCCATTGGGATATGAAAATGATCGAAATATTTAGATTATAAGGATAAGCCCCTTAGGTTACGCCGCGAGGCATAAGGTAGTACGAGGAGCTGTACTAGGGACGGTGCCGCCGAAATTTTCTGAAATATTCATGTGTTGAAATATATTCATATGTTGGAAAAATATTCATATGACGAATGAATTGTTTGAAAGACAAAAATCACTTTTTTTATCATGTATATGAAGTATATAAAATATTCATGTTTGAAATAAATTGTTTTAACCATAAAAATCACATTTTTATTATATATACGAATCGCTAAAAATATTCATGTTTGAACAATAAAAATCACATTTATATATATATATATATATGTATGAAGTGTTAAAAATAGTCATGTGTTGAAATAAATATTTGTTGGATAAAAATATTATTTTAACACGTATATGAAATGAAAATGGCTAACTGAAACCGTTGAGTTCGCTTTGAAAATATCTTTCCAACGATACAAAATTTGTAAAGATCCAACAGTTAGATTGTGTGAAATGTTTAATTCAAATCTGAATAAAAACAGCGCCAGAATGGATTATATATATTATTAAAATAAAATGAATAACGAAGCTGCAGCTCGTATTTTGAAATCGTAACTTTAAACGATTGTAGGGGAGATTCGACCGTTGGATTTTCCCAAAACTAGAACCGTTGGGTCCATTTTGAAAAGATCTTTCCAATGATATAAAATTTGTAAAGATCCAATGGTTAGATTTTCAGATATGTGTAAATCAAATCTGAGGAGAAACCGCGCCATGGCCGCGTTATGGCCTGAAGCGTCGTTTGAATAAATGGGCTATTTTTAAATAAATAAAAATAGCGATAAATCGTTATAAAATATTATAAACAATATGGAATGGAAATAAACCGAATTTACTCGGTTTATTGGATATTTGATGGCTGAATGTGTTTGACATGAAAATTACATTAGTGAACTGAATTATGAATGTCAAATAATTTAACCATGGTAAAGAATTGATTTGAATTCTAAATATACGTGAATTATTTGAAAAGGCCAAGTTAAATCTCATTTCAAATAATTGGTCGACGATTAGAAGTCGAAGATATGAAGACGGTGCAAGACCGATGATCTTCACATCGAATGGATGGCTACTGATGCCTTTGATGGGAGTTGCTGCCCTGAAGGGGTTACAGTGGTTGTTGTCTGGATGTACTTGTTGATCGTTCGGATGTGCGAGGACCTCTCTCATGTATTGGACATATTGGATGAGGAATAAGGTACCTCCGGTTTCGTTCAGACCCGGAATGGACTTGTAAATGGATGTGTGTCTGACGTTATAGGTTGACAACGTGGCATACAGAGATGTTGTGATCAAGGCTTTTGTTGAAAAGCAAAGCCTTGTGGTTGATGATCAAAGCACGGCTTTAAATATCATAGCTTTGCGTATAGTGTTGATTCGCGGGCCTCACACCACGGTATGGACCAGAAACGAGAGAGGACATCAGGGAGGGCATGCGTTTCCTTCTAGCTAGGAGTGGTGTCTAGGTTTTGCATGCCCGGATGTTTTACTTATGTGGATGATGGATAGCAAGGCGCCTCGGTTATATCGGTCTCTGCGGAGCCGATGGATGGTTTGGTAGATATACCGGCCAGTTTGACACCCCATAGGGCGGGGAAACGTAGTGTTCAGGCATTTTAATCCACTCTGTGTGGACCGCCCCTGACGATCCAAGGGTCACTCGTGCTCTAATCCTAAGGGACGGGCTAGAGCGTCTCGAAGCGGTCCCTTGCCTTGGTTTATGATGGAAATCCAATTTCCAAATACGACTCGTGCGGTTTTGACTGTAAACCTATATATGGCAACATGATATATGGTAGTCATGCCGTCTATGATTGATACTTATGATTGGAATTGTTTTTGAAACATATAAACACTAGTAATAATATCAAATGCTTTTGTTTTATATGTATCAAACATATTTTGGCCATTATAAGGTAAAACTCTATCCTGCGGTTTGCGTTGCATTGTGTGATGGGACCGGAATCTTATAATGGCTTCATTTTTGTAAAAAAAACATTGTGATGTTTAAATGATTTACTTGATTTAAGCACTGGCAATCCAACGGAGTAAACCCGTTCTGCGTTAGCAGCGTGGTCCTGTGATTTCCCTTATTATAAAATAAGTTAAGTAGATTTCTCATATCAGTCCCATGACTGACTCGTAGTTTGTTTCACTTGCAAACCCGGGTGCCGCTATTTCTACACGGCCAGCCTTGTATTCAGTTTTTAGCAGGCTCTCTCTGGATAGCTATGGAGATGAAGATGGGTTCTAGCACTTCTATTATGTTGTTCAGCTCCTGTTATGTATATTATGTTTGATTTCGCTGTTGACATTTTATATAAAGCTGAAACTGTATGTTGTACTAAGTGTTGAGACAAGATTTTGATCGATGCCAACATATAAAGGTGCAATGAAGATCATTTCATAGAGATAAGGCTTTTTACTTTGAGTCGTGTTAGAAATATGTTAAAATCTATCCTCAAAGTATAACACGAATGCACAAAATAATATCATATCTTCGTTGCTGAAATCTGTATATTTGAGGAATTGAAAAGTCATAGAAAAAGCCCAAACGGTCCAGGATCCGACCGGGAAAGAGTGCAGAGTGATATAGACTGTGGACCGAGGTGCTCCGGTCCATAGCCATACAACGGTCGACCGGTCCAAATATGGGCGGTCGACCGGTCAGGCTGTTTTTTGCAAATAACGGCTATTTTTCTAGAATTTTTAATTTTACAGAAACTCAACCAGTCGACCGGTGATTTTCAACCAGTCGACCATTTTCAAACAGCATGCTTTTTTATGAAAGGTTGCTTCTATTTGTGAAGAGATTTCTATTCAATAATCAAAGGAAATGGACATAACTTTGTATAGAAATTCTTCATGAAGAATTACTACCTTTCTACTATTATATTAACAACTTCAAACTTGTTTTACAATAACGAAATCATTCTATATTCTCTCTAATTTCTGAATTGCATTTTCATATTCTTTACAAAACAAAAGCTCTCCAAATTTCAAATACTTGTTGAATCCTTGAACCAATTTAATATCATTTGATTCAACAAGCATTCTACTTCCTTAAATCTATGCATTCAAAGTATATACTCGAGGATAAGATTATAGGAAGGGTGTACTACAAGTGACTAGTCTGTGTATTGAAGACACAATATATAGTCAATCATCAACTACTTTGTATTGAAATTCTGGTAAGCCTGCAGCCGTTCAAATCAGGTGGGTAAGCTTGTGGCCCGTGAAATCTAGTGGGTAAGCTTGTGGCCCGTGAAATCAAGTGGGTAAGCTTGTAGCCCGTGAAATCAAGTGGTATGTTGTGAACCTGTTCCTCCAGGTGAAGCGAGGTTTTTGATTAGTGAAAATCCAGAGAGAGGTCTGGGACTGGACGTAGGACGGTGCTCCGAACCTAGTATAAAAATCTCTGGTGTGATTTTTCCTTTTTACTGCATTTACTATTATACAGTTCTGTGATTATCGATTACTTCATACTCGAATATTATTTGCCATATTACACGATCCTTGTGAGTGTACTATTATACTTAGTACTACAGCACACTTTCACTAAGTGTGATCCTGTATACTGTGTAACTCTGATGATTATTGTTTATCCAGTATATTCTATTGTACATTATCTGGTGTATTTATATATTTTTGTTCTGTTGTTATTTGTTTATGTGTTATATTCCAAAGATTACCATTGCCACCGTGGAATGGGGGTTTGGGGTCGTCACACGTTACCTTAAATACATTGAGATACACTGCAACCATAATTAATTAGATCATATCTAAAATTCAGAAGAAAAAAACCTAGCACTAGCGGCTAGCACCGCGACCTTTCTTCTTTTTCAACTCGATTAATAAAGAAACCGTTCACGTGGACTATTGTAGAGGTGTGGTACTTTGTCACGCTTTCAATTAGATGCGTCCATCTTCATCTTGGTTCGAATTTTCATCTGGACTCGGCTCGAGAGGTATAAATCCCTAACCCTATTTAATATATGTTTTGATTTATAATTTTCGCATAAATCCTTGTTTGAATTGTTAAAACATTGAAAATGGAATCCCATTTGATCAAAAAATTCCTTCAATGGTATCGAAGCATAAGTTTTGCAAGAAATTGTAGATTGAACTAATTTTATTGTTGTTTGGTTCGTGTTTGAATCATTGTTTACATGATAGTTTCAGAAGTTAGTCTGAAATACTTACATGGGTTTAATTTTGAAATTAAAATTGTTTAATTTAAATAAGAATTAATATCAGATATTAATTCTTCATACTAGATCTTACAAAGTCAAACCATTAATATATGGATTAGGCTTGAAACATTGTATCGATCTGTTTATATGAGTAAACAATATTAATCTTATCATCAAAATGTTTGATTGGCAAGTATTCATGACCTGAATCATCATCATTATTATTTTTTACAAATGGATTTACTGATTGATAAATCAGTAAGATAGTTTTTATATTGTAGTGATTTAATGTAATCATTTATTTGGAAATTTATTAAGACAATTTTTGTGAATTGATCTTAATACTTGTGAATAAAATCAAATTTATTTGATTTAGTCAAGATATTGTTTTCTGTTTTTAATCCTTGTATTTAAGTATAAAACAGAACACTTGAATTTAATTTTAATTGCAGTGTAGTCAGTTTTATAATACAACAGAAGTTAGAAATCTTAACAAACTTTACATGGTTATGCATTTACGTTACATTGAAAAGAATAAGTTCAAGTTACAATAAATGTATTGTGATTTTTCATTGTATAAAATCATATATATGATGTAATTTGATGATGACACTACATATACATCTTTACATATATGTTATATGCATATGGATTTTAAACTACTAAACCTGGTTATGAAATCTGATTTTATCATTACAGAAAATTTAATTTTCTATTTTGGTCTTACACTGTTTGTAAACACGATAGGATCAAAAATCATAAACTTGATGTAATGACCTACCTTTTCGACCGCTTCACGTCGGTGGCTAAACCAACTTAAACCACTCGAAACGACAGATTGTTCTTGCTTGTGAGGTTTAACAGAATCAACACACAAAATCATAGAACACAATAAGATGCAGTGGAATAATTTTTACAAAAATATCAGAGTGTGTACAAAAAACTTCACATAGCGGAAGTATATAGATTTTAATTAAAATAAAATTTGTAGAAATTGTTGGATTAGTGCGCGCATCTTCACGATTCGCTAACTTCGATAGCAGAATATCTTTAAATCCACAAATACTCAGTCTGACCCGAGCGTTCCATGCAAAACACAAAACACTCGAGCTAGGATTAATATTCTTTTGCATGTTAATTAACTAGAGTGAAATGTACAAGTAACTCAATAAATGAAATGCTCAAATATAAATAAACTTCATATTTATGTTATAAGTCGATTTAATTCAAACACAGATTTTCACTATTATTCCAAATTCCAATCCAAATCTCATATCAACATTTCCTAATTTCAACTTAAAAAATCAAATTTCAACTTTTAAATGTCAACAGAATTTTATATTAGTTTGCAATATAAATTTTGATCTAATCCCATTTTCATCAAAATTTAAATTTCATTTCACTAAATTAAAACATCAATTAAAGTTTAATTATTTCACTTAAATCAAATCAAAATTTTATCCTTAAATCAATCAAATAATTAAACTTAATAACATTCTCATGTTAATTTAATCTTTAACATAAATTAAACCAAATCTACTCTTTACCTCAATGTTAATAAAAAAATGTAAAATTTTAAAATTAAACTTTGACATTAAACATTTAAATCAAACAACAAAATTTAGCTTAAAACTTAATAACAAATTTGCATTAAATTTAACTAAAATTCATTTTCATAATCTTAGGTCAAATATTCCAAAGATTAATTTAAACTTAACATCGTTCAATCCAACGTCAACATGTTTTTTGTATACAATATATATTATTGAGAACATATGGTGTTATGAAAGGATGAAGACAATACAAACAAATGTAACATATTACGAGTAAATCACTATCATTTCATGCGATGAACAAGCTAGTATGGTTTCAAGTGAATTATCACTAACATTTCATGTAATTTACACATAACATTTCATGAAACTTTCAACTAACAATTCATGTAAATAACAACCAAAAATTTATACAAATATCGGGAACTTACAGTATGATAGACGGATGATGACAACGCAAACATAACATATTATGCCTCAATCACTATTATTTCATGTAATGAACAACTATGATTTGATGTGAATTTTCACTATCATTTCATTAAACTAAAAACTATCATTTAATACAAACAACCACTAACATTTCAACAACCATTTCATGCAATTTACTATCAACAAATCATGTAAATTTAATAAATATGCATTTAATAGTTGATTTAATGTCATGTAATAACCAACTAACAATCAAATGTTTTACCATAATATTATCATTATTTCATTCGATGTCAATACTTGTAGAAAGAATGTTAATCGTGAGTTGAAGCTCACCTTGCCGGATTTGACGATGGTTACAAGCAGATACAAGATTGTCAATAGAAGGTAGTGACAAAAGAAAAACAAATTTATTTTTCTTCTTCTTTTTATCTATTATTTCTTCTAGAAGAGGAGGCAATAGATTAGGATTTTAGGAAGAAGATGGTGACTTATTGAGAGAAATAGGGATTTACAGAAAGAGATGGAGATTTGCAGAGAAAGAGAGTGTAACAACCCAGGAAATCGGAACCGATTTAAAATTTTTATTTTAGCTATTTTAATGGATTTTGAATATTTAAAATTATTTATTTAAAACGAAGTTAGAACAAATAAATTTATTTTAATTATATAACGAGCCTGAAATAGAGCGGTAGTTGGAAAATTCGATATTAAATTTCAACTGAATATACAAAATTCAGAATAAACCTGATTTCAGTAAATCCAGAAATATATGAATCTGTTTAATTATATCTTTCTAACGAATGTGAAAAATTTAGATTTCATAAAGGGAATAAAAAGTTATGGCCAGTTTAAAATTCAGAATAGTCGCTGTGGAATTTATAAATATATTTTAAAATAATATATAGCACTTAAAAATAGCCATTTTGCATACGACCTCCGTTTTCAACGAAACCACTTTTGTTGTATCTGAAATGTCAAATTATTGCTAGATTCTAGTTTTCATAATTTTTGGAATTAATATGTGAGCGTGGTGAATTTAAACGTGTTTGGTAATTTCAGTTTGAATTTAATTGACTAAAAATTGACCGTTTTTCAAACAGTCTCCAAATTCGACGAAATTATTTTTGTTAGGATCAACATAGCTAGGTTTATTTTTTGGGGATTTTTCGAGTCAGTATGTGAACCCGGTAAATTAAAATGTACATTTAAATTGAATATATAATCATTTATATTTTAATTTAAAGGAAAATTGATTGAAACTGTCGAATTGACTTACAAAACATATCTCATTGTGTTCGGAATGGGGGTATTTAGCTAGGGACGACGGTCTTTGGGTTCGATTTGGGGTTCGAATGAAAAACTAACTTTTTAGAGAATAAAATAATATAATAATTAAATTATTATATAAATTCAAATTCCCCCTATACTCTCCTATTCCAAGTCAAACCCCTCCGTTTTACCGTCGTTTAGAAATCGAATAAAAGGAAGGAAAAAACCCAGAGGAATGAACGTCGTCGCACCACCGCTCTAGGCCGCCGGAGGTGCCACGCGGCCCCTCAAATGATCGGTGCTCCCTCCCTTTCCCCCTCTTCTCTCTCCTCTCTCCCTCTCGTAGGCCCTAGCCTCTTCCTCCATATAAAACCTCCGCCCCCTTTCAGATCCGACCGGCGCACCCTACCCCTCCCCCCGCACCACTAGGACCCCAGCGCTGCTTCCCCTCCACCTGCACTCACTCAATCGCGCCCCCTGGCCGTCAGCACCCCCACGCTACCTCCACATACCACCGTCGACTGCCAAATCCTCCCCCACCCTGCAGACATCCGAAGCCGAACCCTAGCGACCCTCCTCCAACCGAAAACGATGAGTTTTAATTTTATTTTATTTACATTGATATTTTTATTTTTTATATAACTTTAAAAATATAAAGTTATGAACTTAAAAAATATAAAGTTATGATTTTTAATTATATAAAAAATTGATATATATATATATATAGCGATAATAAAAATAAAATTTTTACATATATGGTTATGGTATAAAAATTGGATTTTTTATATTTGAAGTAGTAGTATAAAATTTTGATTTTTATATATGTAGTAGTGATATAAAGCTAGGATTTTTATTTATATAAAGTTATGGTTTTATATAAATGAAACTGGAACAAAAATATGATTTTTATGTATGTAACAATATAAAAATGTGATTTTTATAATATATGTAGCGATATAAAAATATGATTTTCATAATACAGTAGCACCATAAAAATTTACTTTTTTTATATGAAATAGCGGTGTAAAAAAATTGGATTTTTATATATGAAGTAGCGTTGTAAAAATCTAAATTTTATAATGTAGATTTGAAATAAAATTATTATTTTTATTATATATGAAACGATATAAAAATATGATTTTTATTATATATGAAGCGATATTAAAATATGATTTTTATTATAGAAATGGCAATATAAAATGTGATTTTTATATATATTATAGCGGTATAAAAATGAGTTTTTTATATATATTGTAGCGGTATTAAAATGTGATTTTTAATCATGTATAGCTTAGATAAAAATGCGATTTTTAAATATATAAACATCATATTAAAAATGTGATTTTTACTATGAACAACGTGAAAAAGATTGCGTTGGAATTTCGGGTAAATCCAAACTGTTCAGAAATTCAGAAACAAAACCTGCAGAATGGAAATCAAAGGTGAGAAATTCTCACTCTAATTTTATTTTCTAGTTATATATGCATACTGGGATGGAGACGGTGCTTAGAAGCACCCGACACCTTTGATTGAAACCATGGATGTTTGGTTGTTTGTTTTGATTGATAAATTGGGTGAATTTGATTTGGGAATGGATTGGATTTGGTTTGTGTATGGCACGAGCCATTATTAGGCGAGGGATAAGGCTAGTTCTTATTTCGACTCAAGTATCGCGCCGTTATGCTGCCAAAATTTTCTAAAATATGTTAGAACAATAAAAATATCATTTTTATTGTACAAATCAACTGCATAAAATATTCGTATGTTGAAATAAATATTTTATCGTTAAAATATAATTTTTAACGAGTATGTAATAACCCGGAAATCTGAGCCAATTTAGAATTTTTATTTTGGCAATTTTAATGAATTTTGGTTATTTAAAATAAATTATTTTAAATAATAACGACGGAAAATTTATTTTTGACGAAGTTAAAACGAATAATTTTATTTTGATTATATAACGAGCCTGAAATGGCGCTGCAGTTCGAAAATTCGATTTCGAATTTCAAATGAATATACAGAATTCGTTTTAAGTCGGAATTGAACGAAACAAGAAATATTTGAATATGTTTGACGATATCTTTCTAATGGATGTAAGAAGCTGAGATTTCACTTTAGAAGTTGAAAGATATGTCCAGTTTAAAATTCAAAAAAGTCGCTGTGGAATTTATATATATTTTAATATATATGAAGGCCCTTAGAAATGGAAATTTTGCAAACGACCTCGGTTTTCGACGAAACCACTTTTGTTGGATCCTGGATGTCAGATTATTGCTAGGTTTCAAAATTCATAATATTCTGAATCAATATGTGAGCGTGGCGAAGTTAAACGTGTTTTAATAGTTTCAGTCAATTTCGATCGACCGGTAAATGGCCATTTTTCAAACGGTCTCAGAATTTGACGAAATTAGTTTTGTTAGGACCGTATCGTCAATACAAGGCTAGAAATAATTTTTCTGGAATTTTTCAAGTTAGTGTGGGCCCCAGTAAATTGAAATATGCGTTCAAAATCAATATATAGATTTATATTTTGATTTTGACGGAAACTGATCAAAACGATTGAATCATCTTATGTTACATATCCTATTGTGTTCGGAATGGGGGAATTTGGCCAAGGGTGACAGTCATTGGGATTCATTCTGAGACAACCCCAAACCCCGTACTGACAGTGGCAAGGGTAATCCTTGGAATATAACACATAAACAGATAACAACAGAACAGAAATAAATAAATACACCAGATAATGTACAAATAATACACTGAATAAACGTAATCATCAGAGTTACACAGTATACAGGATCATACTTAGTAAAAATACAGTTCAGCTATATATAAATGTCTACAGCGGAAACAAACATAATATGTACAATAGGAGCTGAACAGCATAAAAAGAGATAAATGATAGAATCCATCTTCAGCTCCAGCTATCCGGATAAAGCCAGCCAAACCTGAATACAAGGCTGCCCGTGTAGAAAAAGGGGCACCCGAGTCTGAAAGTGAAACAAACTACGAGTCAGTCATGGGACTGGTATGAGAAATCTACTCAACACATTTAAAATATGGCCAATCACAGGACCATGCCACTTTCGCGGAACGGGTTTACTCCATGAATTTCCCGTGCTTTAAAAAAAACAATTCTTTTAAACATCGCAATGTTTTTTATAAAAATGAAGCCATTATAAGACTCAGTTCCCATCACACAATGCAACGCAAACCGGAGGATAGAGTTTTACCTTATAATAGCCAAAATATGCTAGATACGAATAAAACGAAAGCATTTGATATTATTACTTGTGTTTATAAGTTTCAAAAACAATTTCAATCATAACTATCAATCATAGACGGCATGGGTACCATATATCATGTCGCCATATATATATACAGTCAAAACCGCACAGTCACGTATTTGGAAATTGGATTTCCGTCATGAACCAAGGCAAAAGATAGTCCTTACCGAATTCGAGATGCTCTAGCTCGTGTCTCAGGATCAGAACGCATCAACCCTTTGGATCGTCAGGGTCGGTCCACTGATGTGGATTATTATGCCTGAACACTACGTTTCCCCGCCCTTTGGGGGCGTCAATGAGCCAACGAATGACTCCATCGGTCCCGGATCGACCGATATAACCGAGGCGCCTCGCAATTGTAACAACCACATATGTCAAACTCGTCAGGGCATGTAAAACCACTGGCACCACTTCTAACTAGAAAGAAACGCATGCCCTCCCTGAGGTCCGTCTCCCGTTTCTGGTTCATACCGGGGTGTGAGGCTCGTGAATTCACGTTATACACAAAGCTACGCCACACAGGCGGTGCTTTGATCATCACCACAAGACTTTTCTTTTCAACAGAAGTCCTGATCATTGCATCTTAGCATGCCACACAGGCAATTCACACCGTGCAACTGATGGCTATCAATCACACAGAATGAATTCCAATGTCAGACACACATTCCATTTGCAAGTCCGTTCTGGGTCTGAACGAAACCGGAGGCACCATATACCTCGCAAACCCATCGATCCCCACGTACGTCTGGACGATCACCACTCATTATCCATATTTCGGGATGCCTCCCAATCAGGACATCAGTTACCATCCAAACGAGGTGAAGATTTCCGGTCTTCAACCACCATCTTCATCTTCGATTTCTTATCGTCGATTCAGTTATTCAAAATGGGATAAACCCGGTCTTTCTAAGCAACTTGCGTATATAATAAACACGTGCTACACAAACACTACATACGCATCATTTCAATTCATTAGTCACTAACCGTTAATCAGTAAGAGAACGATTTCCCAAATATTAACCCCGAAGGCCGAAACCAACATCAGATCAACACCCAGGAAACCATTCGACTTAGCCAACCTTCAGTTAGTTTCTAAATTTCACATCATATCGTTTATAATATTTTATAACAATTTATCGCTATTTTTATTTATTTTAAAATAGCCAATTTATTCAAAACGACGCTTCGGGCCATAACGCGGCCGTGGCGCTATTTTTCTTCAGATTTGATTTACACATATTTGAAAATCTAACCGTTGGATACTCACAAAATTTACATCATTAGAAAGATCTTTTTAAAACGAATCCAATGGTTCCAGTTTCGGGAAAATCCGACGATCGGATCTCCCGGTATAATCGTTTGAAGTTTCGATTTCAAAATACGAACTACAGCGTCGTTATTCGATTTAATATAATTATATATATATATAATCGATTCTGGTGCTGTTTTTCCTCAGATTTGAATTAAACATTCCAAACAATCCAACCGTTGGATTTTTACAAAGTCGGTGTTGTTGGAAAGATAAAAGCAAACCCAACGGTTGCGGTATCGGGAAAATCCGATGGTCGGATCTCCCGCACTAATCGTTTGAAATCACGGTTCCAAAATACGAACTGCAGCTACGTTATTCGATATATTTCAATTCTATTTATATATATATATATCGATTCTTCGATTTCGAAACTATATGAATTTCATACATTTGATAAAAATGATATTTTTATCTAACTGTTTTCTATTTCAACACTTCACTATTTTTAACAATTCGTGTATATAATAAAAATGTGATTTTTAATGTAAAACAATTTATTTCAAAACTCGACTATTTTATATAGTTAATATAGGTGATAAAAATAGGATTTTTATTATAAAACAATTTATTTCAAAACAAGATTATTTTATATAGTTCATATCGATGATAAAAATTGGATTTTTATTATAAAACAATTTCTTTCAAAATATGAATACCATTCAACACACGAATTTCGATTCAACACATGAAGGTTTTCTATAGTTTTTATATATAGATAAAAAGGTGATTTTTATATTTAAAACACGAATACCATTCAACACATGAATTTCTATCCAACGAATGAATATCGATTCAACACATGAAGGTTTTCTATAGTTTATATATAGAGAGTAAAAATGTGATTTTTATATTTAAAACACGAATACCATTCAACACATGAATTTCTATTCAACGAATGAGTTTCAATTCAACACATGAAGGTTTTCTATTCAACGAATAAATATAGTTTCAACAAATGAAAATAATTCTAACACATGAATATTATTCAAAATTTCGGAAGTATAACGGCAGGGTAGTTAAAACCGGGACCGTCCCTAGTACGGCTCCTCGCTCTACCTTAAAGCCTCGCAGCTTTTGACAATGGGGAATCATGCATCTAGTTCGCATGCAGGCGGCATGTATATTTTTTTTCATTTCCACAAACTAATCCTATGTGGTTTCAACCAAATATTTCTCAACCACAAACGGGTATTTTTCAACCTTAATCAATCAATTTCAACCACAAACAATTCTAATCAACCATTCGTAATCAACCAATTTTCACACCAATCACAACCAATAAATATCGTCCATGGTTTGTGGACGAGGGACGTGTGTATATATATATATATATATATATATAGCATTTCACTTATATTTCAACACATATATAATTTTTACAACGCATATATAACTTATACATCGAACGTACAACTTATACAACGCTTATACAAGAGGTGTACAACATTTATATAACTCATACATCGACTATATAATTTATACATCGTCGTTTTCCATATCGTTTATAATTAAGAAATCTCACATTGGGTTCCACTCCACCAAAAATAGCAGAAGGCTCAGAAAAATATGCGGTCTCTTCTAGAATGTAGAAGACGTCCTCACGGGTCCACTGTCTCTTGTTTCACTGAATTTCGTCAACATAGCAAAAAGATATGATTTTTATCATGAAATCAAATTTTGCGACACTTTTAAAGTGTTGAAATCAATTCAAAAATCTCAAGGCCGTTACCTCCTTCATTGTTCAAAACTAGGTTTCCAAATCTCGTCCAATCCGTGAAGCTTGGTTCAGATCAGGTCGCACCACCGCGTAGAGCTTGGAGAGGCGCCTCCAAAGGGACCCACCGCCGCCAGTTCGAACTCCGATCAGAGGAGCAAATTGGGCACAAACGGCTAGATTTTGTGGCCTCGATTCTCGCGATTTACGAAGTGATGGAGGTCGTGGGTGCTATGGATTTGAAGAGCGTGAGGAGTACTTCAAAAACCTCAACGGGGGCGTTCAATATTAGTGCGTGTGGAAGGAGAAAAGGAGGAGAGAAGGTTGGAAGAGCGGCCGTCGTCGAATCGGGGAGAGAGAAAAGGGTTTCCACCTTTTTTATTTAATTTGTTTAATAAAAGAAAAAATGTGATTCGCCGATATATATATATTTCAAAAATTAGGGTTTTCCCCAAACGAACTCCAATCCAAACCCAACGACTGTCGTCCCTAGCGTTTTACCCCCATTCCGAACACAATGGGATATGTTTCGTAGGCCCATTCGACTGTTTCAGAAAATTTTCCTTCAAATTAAAATATAAAACATTAAATATTTGATTTGAACGTACATTTCAATTTGCCAGGGCCACAGACTGATTCGAAAAATTCCAGAAAAATAAATCTAGCTATGTTTTGACGATACGGTCCAAACAAAACAAGTTTCATCGAATTCTGAGACCGTTTGCAAAATGGCCCTTTTTTGATCGATTCAATTTAACTGTAATTGACCAAAACACAATTTCCTTTTCCACGCTCACATACTAGCTTCAAAAATTATGAAATTTGAAACCTAGCAATAACTTCACACCCCGGATCCAACAAAAGTGGTTTCGTCGAATTCCGAGGTCGTTTGCAAAACGACCATTTTCACGGGCTATATAATTTCCATAGCGACCTTTCATAAAATTCATTTGGCCATAACTTTTGCTTCCAGCTATGAAACTACGATTTTTCAGATTCGTTAGAAAGGTATTCACTAACAAATTTAAATATTTTTGGTTTCACTCAAATCCGTTTGTTTTGCACCCGGTACAGTCAGTCAAAGTTTGAATTCAAATTTTGAAACTACCGCGCCATTTCAGGTCATGTTTATAATTTGAATTAATTATATTCATTTTCAAATGTCGATTCAAACTTACTTTTCATCGTTATTATTTAAAATATTTATTTTAAATATTTAAAATCCACTAAAATAGCCAATTAAAATTTTTTAAATTGGTTCAGATTTTCCGGGTCGTTACAATCTCCCCCACTTAAAACTTTTCGTCCCCGAAAAGGAACAAAGTCGAAAGTGGTTTAATTAATCAACTCTACGTTCGATCTGGCTTCCATTCTCCAACTTTTCAGTTTCTGAGAATTTTCAAATTCTTCAAAAAATTTGGCTAACACCCGGAATTTTCGAAAAATTTCGCCATAACCTCCTTTGTACGGGGAGAGGTTTGGAAATTTATTGGGCCGTATTAGGTACCCAATAAATCCTATAAAGCATACACATATTTATAGTGATATAATCTGGTGTTTACAGGGGAGCGTGTATAGATAATAACTCTAGAGAATAAATTCTCGTCACCCTGTCAAAGCCTGAGGGAGTTTGTATTTTAAGTGCTCCAGAGGATAAATCCTCGTCACCTCGTCCCGTGTGGAAAATAAATAATCCATGTGCCGTATCTAATGACTAGAGAGACGTGATTATTGTCAACTCCAGACCCGTGTGGGGTTTTTTTATTAATCTGGCAATTTATCGTTACATTTTTATATGGTCATATCAGTCATCAGTTCAACCTGTAAAATAAAGTCATAGCCATACAAGCCTCTCGCTCGTATGGTAAATTTTCCACCTCGTCACACAAGCTCCAAATGCTTATGTGGTATATGATGAAGTATGCCATGCAGTGTAGTTCAAAATTAATTGTTACTATCCTATGGTGATATTTATTATTACACACAGAACAACCAGCACTCCGCATCCAATGGCATTCACAGGAGTTGATATAATAATATTTCGCATCCAACTCATTAAGGTTTACCTATTTGTCGGGCACGCAAATAAAATCTTTACTCAACTGCTATCCAATTACTTGTTCAAACATATATAATGCACATGTATATATTTCTATCTATTTTTAAATCATTTCAATGTGTGAGTCAATCGAATAAATCCTACCATTCATTCTCTTATTAATTAAATTAACTATCGTTTCAATAATTTAATTAATCCAAGTAACTATCACACAATGCAAACAAGAAGCAATTTATTTGTTTTCAACTTTTCAAATATATATCTTTTATATATTCAAAAATTATATTTCTAAAACCAGACTTTATATATAATCACAAATACGTTATTTAAAAACATATAACTCTCGACTTGTTCTAGGGCACTTCTGACCCTATCTCTAAGGACTTATTCTGATTCTGCTATACTCATACTAAGATATTACTGATCCTATCTGTACTGAGTTACCCGTCCTAGAACACTACTGGTTCTATTTCTTACGAGTTCGTTCATATGTTATATTCCAGAGCTAAGCTTAACCAAAGCTCTGATACCAAATTGAGACGACCTCGAACCCCGTACTGACGGTTGCAAAGGTAATCCTTGGAATATAACACATAAACAGATAACAGCAGAACAGAAATAAATAAATACACCAGATAATGTACAAATAATACACTGAATAAACGTAATCATCAGAGTTACACAGTATACAGGATCATACTTAGTACAAATACAGTTCAACTATATATAAATGTCTACAGTGGAAACAAACATAATATGTACAATAGGAGCTGAACAGCATAAAAAGAGATAAATGATAGAATCCATCTTCAGCTCCAGCTATCCGGATAAAGCCAGCCAAACCTGAATACAAGGCTGCCCATGTAGAAAAAGGGGCACCCGAGTTTGAAAGTGAAACAAACTTCGAGTCAGTCATGGGACTGGTATGAGAAATCTACTCAACACATTTAAAATATGGCCAATCACAGGACCACGCCACTTTCGTGGAATAGGTTTACTCCATGGATTGCCAGTGCTTTAAGACAAACAATTCTTTTAAACATCGCAATGCTTTTTATAAAAATGAAGCCATTATAAGACTCAGTTCCCATCACACAATGCAACGCAAACCGGAGGATAGAGTTTTACCTTATAATAGCCAAAATACGCTTGATACGAATAAAACGAAAGCATTTGATATTATTACTAGTGTTTATAAGTTTCAAAAACAATTTCAATCATAACTATCAATCATAGACGGCATGGGTACCATATATCATGTCGCCATATATATATATATATATACAGTCAAAACCGCACAGTCATGTATTTGGAAATTGGATTTCCGTCATGAACCAAGGCAAAAGATAGTCCTTACCGAATTCGAGACGCTCTAGCCCGTGTCTCAGGATCAGAACGAATCAACCCTTTGGATCGTCAGGGTCGGTCCACTGATGTGGATTATTATGCCTGAACAATACGTTTCCCCGCCCTTTGGGGCGTCAATGAGCCAACGAATGACTCCATCGGTCCCGGATCGACCGTTATAACCGAGGCGCCTCATAATAGTAACAACCACATAAGTCAAACTCGTCAGGGCATGTAAAACCACTGACGCCACTTCTAACAAGAAAGAAATGCATGCCCTCCCTGAGATCCGTCTCCCGTTTCTGGTTCATACCGGGGTGTGAGGCTCGCGAATTCACGTTATACACAAAGCTACGCCACACAGGCGGTGCTTTGATCATCACCATAAGACTTTGCTTTTCATCAGAAGTCCTGATCATTGCATCTTAGCATGCCACACAGGCAATTCACACCGTGCAACTGATGGCTATCAATCACACAGAATGAATTCCAATGTCAGACACACATTCCATTTGCAAGTCCGTTCTGGGTCTGAACGAAACCGGAGGCACTATATACCTCGCAAACCCATCGATCCCCACGTACGTATGGACGATCACCACTCATTATCCATATTTCGGGATGCCTCCCATTCAGGACATCGGTTACCATCCAAACGAGGTGAAGATTCCCGGTCTTCAACCACCGTCTTCATCTTCGATTTCTTATCGTCGATTCAGTTATTCCGAATGCGATAAACCCGGCCTTTCTGAGCAACTCGCATATATAATAAACACGTGCTACACAAACACTACATACGCATCATTTCAATTCATTAGTCACTAACCGTCAATCAGTAAGAGAACGATTTCCCAAATATTAACCCCGAAGGCCGAAACCAACATCAGATCAACACCCAGGAAACCATTCGACTTAGCCAACCTTCAGTTAGTTTCTAAATTTCACATCATATCGTTTATAATATTTTATAACGATTTATCGCTATTTTTATTTATTTTAAAATAGCCAATTTATTCAAAACGACGCTTCGGGCCATAACGCGGTCGTGGCGCTGTTTTTCTTCAGATTTGATTTACACATATTTGAAAATCTAACCGTTGGATCTTCACAAAATTTACATCATTAGAAAGATCTTTTCAAAACGAATCCAACGGTTCCAGTTTCGGGAAAATCTTACGGTCGGATCTCCCGGTATAATCATTTGAAGTTTCGATTTCAAAATACGAACTGCAGCGTCGTTATTCGATTTAATATAATTATATTTATATATATATATTTAAATATAAATATAATCGATTCTGGCGTTGTTTTTCCTCAGATTTGAATTAAACATTCCAGACAATCCAACCGTTGGATTTTTACAAAGTTGGTGTCGTTGGAAAGATATTTCCAAAGCGAACCCAACGGTTGCGGTTTCGGGAAAATCCGATGGTTGGATCTCCCGCACTAATCGTTTGAAATCACGGTTTCAAAATAGGAACTACATCTTCGTTATTCGATATATTTCAATTCTATTTTTATATATATATATATCGATTCTTCGATTTCAAAACTATATGAATTTCATACATTTGATAAAAATGATATTTTTATCTAACTGTTTTCTATTTCAACACTTCACTATTTTTAACAATTCATGTATATAATAAAAATGTGATTTTTAATGTAAAACAATTTATTTCAAAACTCGACTATTTTATATATTTAATATAGGTGATAAAAATAGGATTTTTATTGTAAAACAATTTATTTCAAAACAAGATTATTTTATATAGTTCATATCGATGATAAAAATTGGATTTTTATTATAAAACAATTTCTTTCAAAATATGAATACCATTCAACACATGAATTTCAATTCAACGAATGAATTTCGATTCAACACATGAAGGTTTTCTATAGTTTATATATATATATAAAAAGGTGATTTTTATATTTAAAACACGAATACCATTCAACACATGAATTTCTATCCAACGGATGAATATCGATTCAACACATGAAGGTTTTCTATAGTTTATATATAGAGAGTAAAAATGTGATTTTTATATTTGAAACACGAATACCATTCAACACATGAATTTCTATTCAACGAATGAGTTTCAATTCAACACATGAAGGTTTTCTATTCAACGAATAAATATAGTTTCAACAAATGAAAATAATTCTAACACATGAATATTATTCAAAATTTCGGCAGCATAACGGCAGGGTAGTTAAAACCGGGACCGTCCCTAGTACGGCTCCTCGCTCTACCTTAAAGCCTCGCAGCTTTTGACAATGGGGAATCATGCATCTAGTTCGCACGCAGGCGGCATGTATATTTTTTTCATTTCCACAAACTAATCCTATATGGTTTCAACCAAATATTTCTCAACCACAAACGGGTATTTTTCAACCTCAATCAATCAATTTCAACCACAAACAATTCTAATCAACCATTCGTAATCAACCAATTTTCACACCAATCACAACCAATAAATATCGTCCATGGTTTGTGGACGAGGGGCGTGTATATATATATATATATATATATATATATATATATATATATATATATATAGCATTTCACTTCTATTTCAACACATATATAATTTTTACAATGCATATATAACTTATACATCGAACGTACAACTTATACAACGCTTATACAAGAGGTGTACAACGCTTATATAACTCATACGTCGACTATATATTTTATACATCGTCGTTTTCCATATCGTTTATAATTTAGAAATCTCACATTGGGTTCCACTCCACCAAAAATAGCAGAAGGCTCAGAAAAATATGCGGTCTCTTCTAGAATGTAGAAGACGTCCTCATGGGTCCACTATCTCTTGTTTCACTGAATTTCGTCAACATAGCAAAAAGATATGATTTTTATCGTGAAATCAAAGTTTGCGACACTTTTAAAGTGTTGAAACGATTCAAAAATCTCAAGGCCGTTACCTCCTTCGTCGTTTAAAACTAGGTTTCCAAATCTCGTCCAATCTGTGAAGCTTGGTTCAGATCAGGTCGCACCACCGCGTAGAGCTTAGAGAGGCGCCTCCAAAGGGACCCACCGCCGCCAGTTCGAACTCCGATCAGAGGAGCAAATTGGGCGCGAACGGCTGGACTTTGTGGCCTCGATTCTCGCGATTTACGAAGTGATGGAGGTCGTGGGTGCTATGAATTTGAAGAGCGTGAGGAGTACTTCAAAAACCTCAACGGGGGCGTTCGATATTAGTGCGTGTGGAAGGAGAAAAGGAGGAGAGAAGGTTGGAAGAGCGGCTGTCGTTGAATCGGGGAGAGAGAAAAGGTTTTCCACCTTTTTTATTTAATTTGTTTAATAAAAGAAAAAATGTGATTCGCCGATATATATATATATTTCAAAAATTAGGGTTTTCCCCAAACGAACTCCAATCCAAACCCAACGACTGTCGTCCCTAGCGTTTTACCCCCATTCCGAACACAATGGGATATGTTTCGTAGGCCCATTCGACTGTTTCAGTCGGTTTTCCTTCAAATTAAAATATAAAACATTCAATATTTGATTTGAACGTACATTTCAATTTGCCAGGGCCACAAACTGATTCGAAAAATTCCATAAAAATAAATCTAGCTATATTTGGACGATACGGTCCCAACAAAACTAGTTTCGTCGAATTCTGAGACCGTTTGCAAAATGGCCCTTTTTTGGTCGATCCAATTTAACTGTAATTGACCAAAACACATTTTCCTTTGCCACGCTCACATACTAGCTTCAAAAATTATGAAATTTGAAACCTAGAAATAACTTCACACCCCGGATCCAACAAAAGTGGTTTCATCGAATTTCGAGGTCGTTTGCAAAACGGCCATTTTCACGGGCTATATAATTTCCATAGCGACCTTTCAGAAAATTCATTTGGCCATAACTTTTGCTTCCCGCAATGAAACTTCGATTTTTCAGATTCGTTAGAAAGGTATTCACTAACAGATTTAAATATTTTTGGTTTCACTCAAATCCGTTTTGTTTTGCACCCGGTACAGTCAGTCAAAGTTTGAATTCAAATTTTGAAACTACCGCGCCATTTCAGGCCATGTTTATAATTATAATTAATTATATTCATTTTCGAATGTCGATTCAAACTTACTTTTCATCGTTATTATTTAAAATATTTATTTTAAATATTTAAAATCCACTAAAATAGCCAAGTTAAAAAATTTAAATTGGTTTAGATTTTCCGGGTCGTTACACATTCGGGGTTCGTGCCATTAAATGAGTAATAAATGAATTAACTATTATTATAATTTTATATAAATACAAGTCAAAAATCGGCCAAACCCTAGAAAATAAAAACCATGGTCAACACCTCTACCCCGCCTCCAGCGATTCCAAGGGAGGATTTTTCTCCGATTAAATCCCTAATTTCCATTCCATTTTCATATCGAATTCAAGGACATTCAATTGCAAAATCGAAGAGGTCGTCGAGCTCGTTAAGAGCAACGGAGGAGATGGGTTATTGTTACCCGATGAGGCTGTATTTTTACTCGAGGATGCCAGCGTTCGGTTGGACTTTCCAATGTAATGGGAGCACCGAGCTCCACGTGGCTCAAGGCGTGGGAAGCGAAGGCCGAGCAGCTTCAGGTGGCGCATCCTGATCAACGCCCGATGCCTTTAATCTCGTACAATGCGGAACCCTAACTCTGAAAGGCGGTTGCAATATACAGATTGTAGAAGAAGATTAACCGTGAGGTTTTTTTCCTTCTTCTTGTAGTTACTTTAATCAGTTTTAAAATATGAATACATTGATTTTAAATTTCAATTTTAAAATATGAATACATTGATTTTAAATTTCAGTTTTAAAATATGAATATATTGATTTTAAATTTCAGTTTTTAAATGAAAAAAAAATGATTTCTTTTTACAATTTTGAATATAAATACCATGGGTAAAAACGTGATTTTTATATAATAACATGGATAAAAATCTAATTTTAGATATAGGAAAAAAGAAAAAAAATAGCTTTGATTTTAAAGAAAATATGATATTTAAAATGAAATTGCTTTGAATATATATATAAAAAAAAATTGTTTTGTTTTTAAAAAATATTATTAGCATGGTAAATAAAAATAGAAATCGACTAAAATATGATTTCACTTTGATAAAAATAGGATTTTTACTTCGACAAAAAATGATTTTATATATAGATAACGTTGTTTAAAAATATGGCTTTTAATATAAATTTCGTGAAACAGATTGCGTTGGAATCTGAACAACGAATCCGAGCGACAATAGAGAATGGAGGAGTGGATCCCTCGGTGAGAACTCCTCACCTTTAATTTATTTCTGGTTGAAATATATACTAGGATGCAGAAGGTGTTTAGTAGCACCCGACACCCGTCGTCCACAGACCATGGACGGCTTGTTTGTTTGATTTCTGTGTTGTGAAATTTGATTGTGTGAAGTGGAATGAAATAAAATATTTTATAGTGGAAAATATTTTATAGTTAAAAATATAAAATTTAACGTGTATATAAAATAAATAGCTATAAACAAATCGAATGATTTGTTTATATACACACATTTGACTGATATTGATTGGGACGATAAATTTTACACATCGCCCAATTGCACAAATAAAATCTGTGTTTGATTGTTTGAAACCCCACACGAGTATTGGGCTGATATATGACATACACTAATCCCAATAATTAGTTGTATGTCGATCGATTGATTGACAGACTGTTATAAGCGTTAAATATTTATATTTGATGCTTATACAGTGTAGAACGCACTTTGGATGATGGTTGGTTGTTTGTTGTCATTGTTGTATATATGAATTGGATGAAATCCATATAACTGAAATTATATGGTAATTGACTGTGTCTGATTCCAGTTCAGAATTATCAGATATTTTAAAATAATATTCAGTGAATATTGAAATGTGAAGCCGTGTTAAGTAGTTAAACGCCATTTTAACACGAACGGGAACTTTTTTGATTTTATTGATTTTTAATGAATATTGAAAAGTGATTTCAATAATCGAATTGAATTGAATAGAAAATGAATTCGAATTGAATTGAATTGAATAGAAATTGAATTCGAATTGAATTGAATAGAAAACGAATTCGAATTGAATAGAAAACGAATTTGAATTGAATTGAATTGAATAGAAAACGAATTCGAATTGAATAGAAAACAAATTCGAATTGAATTGAATAGAAAAGGAATTCGAATTGAATTGAATAGAAAATGAATTCGAATTGAATTGAATTGAATTGAATAGAAAACGAATTCGAATTGAATTGAATTGAATAGAAAATGAATTCGAATTGAATTGAATAGAAAACGAATTCAAATCGAATTGAAATTGAATTGAATAGGAATTCAAATCGAATTGAAATTGAATTGAATCAAATTGAAATCGAAAATCAAATAGAAATGAATGTAAAAAGGAATTTATAAAGGAAAATTCAATTTTGATTTGAAACCGAATAAGAAGTTGAAATCGTTTTGAAAATAAATTTAAAAACGATTTATGAAATTCGTTTTTAAAAGGAAACCGACGAAGTATATATAATATATATATATGTATTATATATATATTAAACGGCCTGAATAGAACGCGCTGCGGTAGTTCGTGAATTTCGACCATTGACTTCGAGTGGACATTGAGGGAGATCCGACTATCGAATGCTCCTAAAACTGGAACTGTTGGGTTCGTATCGAAAAGTGCTTTCTAACGAATATTGGAAATTTGAAATCTAATGGTTGGATTTGGAATTATGTCCAAATCAAATTTGGAAAAAGTCGCTGTAAGTGCAGTTCGATGGCCGTTGATGGAAATCGATTGTACGGGCCTTGATAAAATTACTAAAAATAATAATAATTTGTGTAAAATCATAAGAAATGATTTGTGAAGTGGAGGAAAATTTCCATATGTGAAAAGATAAAATAGATTTTTATCGAAATGAACTAGTTTTGAACTAGAATAATAATTTATTTATTTTTAAAATAAATAAATTGGACTGGAAAGGGTTTTAAAAGTAACCAAGGATTTCCAAAAATTGAATTGGAATGGATTTGAATCGAAATTGTCTTTGGAATATTTCGATGTTGGATTTCGTGATTATACAGATGTTGTTATGGAAATTTGAAAGATATATTTATATCGTTATTTCCAATACGATATTTGTTGGTCGTAGAATTTGATATTGAATATAAACCGATATATTTTCTATTTAGAGCCCTGTATTTAATATCAAATGTGATTTGGATTTGTCGTGAATGGTGTCTTCATTAACACTGTTTTTAAGCCCAGGTGAGAAAAAGATTAAATATTTTTATTTAGATTTAATGAAGTGTACCAATTAAATAATATTTAATTGGAATTGAATTGGTATTGATTTTTGGGTTTATCGTGAACAGTGTTTTAAATAACACTTGTTCTTTAACCCGATAATTAATGGAATGTGATTTTGGGTTGTCGTGAACGGTATCTTCAACAATTCTGTTCTTAGACCCAACGGAGTTAAGAAAATCAGAAACTAACTGGAGATTAATTAAGTTGAGTGGTTTCTTGGGTATTGATCTGATGTTGGTTTCGGCCTTCGGGGTTAATACTTAGGGAATTGCTCACTTGCTAATTTACGGTCAAGGACTGATCGAAATGTGATGTGATTTTGGGTTTATCGTGAACTGTGTTTTAAATGACATTGACTCTTTAACCTAGTTAAAGATTAAAACTAAGTGGAGTTTTATTGAATCTTTATTTAGATTGAAAAGATCGAGAATGGAGTATCACCAGTTTTGCTCCAGGCGATAGTTAAATCTTTAATTAGATTTGAACGTGAAATGGTAATTGAATTTACCGATAACACCGTGGTGTTAGATATGAAGTATGACATGTTTTACTTCATGGGATGAATAGGTTGGGATTGGGAAATAAAATAAATGATCACTTCGGTGTGGTTCGCTAATCCCGACTATTTTGAATTGATATTCAAAAGAAGATTAAAGAATAAATTTAAAAGAATTTATCTTTGATAAAATTAATGGGAACCTTTCCCTAAGAAAGTGAAATTTAGAAACTAACTGTAGGTTAGCTAAGCTGAATGGTTTCCTGGGTATTGATCTGATGTTGGTTTCGGCCTTCGGGGTTAATGTTTGGGGAATTATTCTCTTGCTAATTTACGGTTAGTGACTGATGAATTGGAATGAGGCGTATGTTGTGTTTGTGTAACACTTGTTTATTATATACGCGAGTTATTCAAAAAGACCGGGTGTATCCCATTCTGAATAACTGATTCGATGATTGATCGAATATGAAGACGGTGGTTGAAGACCGGAGGTCTTCATGTCATTTGGGTGATTACTGATGATCTTGATTGGGCGGTACACCCAAGAGGAGGGAATCAGTTAGTGATCGTCCAGACGTACTTGGAGATCGATGGATATGTGAGGTACTAGGTGCCTTCGGTTTCGTTCAGACCCAGAACGGACTTGTAGATGGACTGTGTGTCTGATATTGGATTTCATTTTGTGTGACTGATATCGGTTGCATAGAGTGGTTTGCCTGTGTGGCATGCTAAGATGCAAATGATCAAGGCTTCTGTTGAAAAGAAGAGTCTTGTGGTTGATGATCAAAGCACAGCCTGTGTGGCACAGCTTTGTGTAGCGTTAATCCACAAGCCTCACACCCCGGTTGTGAACCAGAAACAGGAGAGGACTTCAGGGAGGGCATGCGTTTCCTTCTAGCTAGAAGTGGCGTCAGTGGTTTTACATGCCCTGACGAGTTTGACTTATGTGGTTGTTGCTGTTGCGAGGCGCCTCGGATATATCGGTGACTATGTGAAGCCGATGGAGTCATTTGTTGACTCATTGACACCCCAAAGGGTGGGGAAACGCAGTGTTCAGGCATTTTAATCCACATCGGTGGACCGGCCCTGACGATCCAAGGGACGATGTGTTCTGTTCCTGAGGGGCGGGCTAGAGCGTCTCAAATCGGTAGAGGACTACCTTTTGCCTCGGTTCACAGAAGGAAACCCAATTTCCAAATACGTGACATTTGCGGTTTTGATTGTAGAGCCTAGTATGGCGACATGATATATGGTACCCATGTCGTCTATGACTGATATTTATGATTGTATATAAAATTAGAAACTAACTGGAAACGAGTTAAGATGGGTGGTTTCCTGGGTATTAGTCTGATGTTGGTTTCGGCCTTTGGGGTTGATACTTAGGGAATCGTTCTCTTACTAATTTACGGTTGGAATCTGATTAAGAATTAAAACATGAAATTTAGCGTATCAAGCATTCTTTGGCTATTATAAGGTAAAACCCTATCCTCCAGTTTGTGTTGCATTGTGTGATGGGACCTGGGTCTTATAATAGCTTCATTTTTCTTTATTTAGCATTGCGCTGTTGTTTCATGCACTGGTATTCTTGGGAGGAAACCCGTTCCGTGTTATACGGCGTGGTCCCTCGATTTACCTAACTTTAAAATAAAGATTAATAACTGTTTTAGTTCTCACACCAGTCACATGACTGACCTAGAGTTTATTGTTTTAACCTAAACTCTGGGTGCCCCTATTTTCCGCACGGGTAGCTAGTTGTTTTGTTTTTCCAAATTTATATTCACAGGATCCTGATTTACAGTTGGAACGATACTCGGAAAGCTCTGTATCCGTGTATTACTTTTAGTTGTGCATTGTATTATTTTCCGCTGCTATGTAATGTATTGTAATCTCTGATATTTTCTGTTGTATTATATTTATTCATACTCTGCATATTCTTGTATTCTGATGAATTGTTGTAATTAACAATGAAATGTTCTTCTATCTGCGTTCTGATGTGGCTTGTTCTCAATTCAATCCGCTCTTTCCTTACCGGGGAAGTTCGGGTCGCTTCAAAGTATATAATGAAAATAAATATTCATTTACTAATCGTACGATTTGTTTATATACACACATCTGACTGATATTGAATGGGATGATATATTTTACACATCGTCCAACGGCACACAAAAAAATCTGTGTGTGCTGATTGAAACCCTGCACGGGTATTAGGATGATATTTGACGTACACTAATCCCAATTGTTCAGTTGTATGTCAATCGATGGGATAACAAACTGTTGTAAGCGTTAATTATTTATATTTAACGCTTATGCGGTTGTGTAATGCACTCTGGATGATGGTTGACTGTGTTTGATTATTGTTGTGTACATGCGTGTATGAAATCCATATAAATAAAAATATGTGGTAATTGACTATGTTTGATTCCAATTCGGAAAGAACGAATATTTTAAAATGATAAATAATAAATATTTTAAAATAATTAATATTCTAAAATAATATTTAGTAATGGATCAAAATATGATTTTGATGTCCGATTTTGGATGGACACGAAAATATTGAAATATATGAAGTCGTGTTGATTGGCGATGCGCCATTTTGACGCGAATGATATATATATCGATTTTATTCATTTTTATAATGAATATCGAAAAGGAATATATTTCAAAATCTGATATTTTGAAAATATTATCATTTATATATTATAATGATAAGGAAAATTCAATTTTGGTCTAAAATTGAAAATGAAGTTATAATCAATTTAAAACGAATTTTTAAATGATTTATAAAATACGTTTTAAATGGAAATCGACAAAATATATATATAATATTATATATATATTTAATGGTCTGAATAGAACGCACCGCGGCCGTTCACAAATTTCGGCCATTGACTTCGAATTGATATTACGTGAGATCCGATCGTCGGATTTTCCTAAAATTGGAACCGTTGGGTTCGTATCGAAAAGAGCTTTCCAAAGAATATAAGAGATTTGAAATCTAATGGTCGGATATGGAATTATGTCCAGATCATATTTGGAAAAGTTCGTTGTAAGTGCAGTACGATGACCGTTTATGGGAATCGACTGAAAGGGCCTTAATAAAACTATTAAAAATAATGATAATTTTTGTAAAATCATAATAAATGATTTGGAAAGAATTGGGATGAAAAATTCAACGTTTGTAAAGATAAAAATATAGTTTTATCAAAATTAACTAGTTATTAACTAGATTTGAAATCCAATAATTTTTAAATAAAATAAATTGGATATGTGAATGGTTTTAATATAACCAAAAATTTCCAATGAACAAATTGGAAAGGATTTGGAATGGAATTAATCTTCGAAATATTTCGATATTGGATCCCGTGATTAGACGGATATTGTTATGGAAATTTGGAAGATATATTTTATATCGTTATTTCCAATACGATATTTGTTGGTTTCAGAATTTGATATTGAATATAAGCCGATATAATTTCTATTCAGAGCCTTGTATTTAATATCAAATGGGATTTTGGGTTTGTCGTAAATGGTGTCTTTATTAACACTGTTCTTAAACCCAGTTGAGAAAAGAATAAATCTTTTAATTAAGATTTAAAGAAGTTTTCCAATTAATTAATATTTAATTGGAATTGAATGAAAGAATTGGATTTTTGGGTTTATCGTGAACGGTGTTTTAAATAATACTTGTTCTTTAACCCGATTAACAGTGAAATGTGATTTGGAATTTATAAATCTTTATTCTAAGATTTAATGGAAATTTTCCAAAGTACAGTTTTCCAATTAAATAAAATAAATTGGAATTGAATGGAATTCAATTTGATAATGATCGAAGTGAGCTTCTGTGGAGGAAGACTGTTAATATATACGAAATTTAAAAGACTATGTCGTTATTCCACTTATATTACTAGTCAGATACGGAAATTGATATCGATTATATATTGATCTGTTTTCCGTGAAGATTCCATAATAATGGAATGTGATTTGGGTTTATCGTAAACTGCGTTTTAAATGACATTAGTTCTTTAACCTAGTTAAAAACAGGATTACATGTCTAACATTGTATTTCGAACTGTATGGTTGATCTCTGCTAAATATATATCTGTTTGGTGGCGGAGAATTTATTCTCTTGCTTAACACATTTCTCCAAGACGTACAAGCTTAGAGGTTATATATAGGCAGAAATCAATAGTACGGTGTAGATTGTCGATGCAACATGTTTGATTTCCTAAAGTTAAATAATCATTAATATTGATTTTTGGGGAGATTAAAACTAAGTGGAGTTTTAATGAATCTTTCATTTGATTGAAATGAGAATGTGATAATTTGAATTATCAAATTCGGGAAATGATCGAGAATGGAGTACCACCAATTTTACTCCAGGCGAAAGTTAAATCTTTAATTAGATTTGAACGTGAAATGGTAATTAATTTTACCGATAACACCGTGGTTTAGATATGGAGTATAACCCGTTTTGCTCCATGGGATGAATAGGTTGGGATTGGGAAATTAAACAAATGATTACTTCGATAAGGTGCGCTAATCCCGTCTAGTTTGGATAAACCTTAATTCGGTTTGAGTTGATATACAAAGGAAGATTAAGAAATAAATTTAAAGAATTTATCTTTGATAAAATAAATGGTAACCTTTTCCTAATGATGTGAATATATGAATAAAAGAATATTCATAATTGGAATGAGGCATATGTTGTGTTTTTATAGCACTTGTTTATTATATACGCGAGTTATTCGGAAAGGCCGGGTTTATACCCATTCTGAAAAACTGATTCGACGATGAAGACAGTGGTTGAAGACCGGAGGTCTTCACATCATTTGGATGATTACTGATGTCTTGATTGGGCTGTACACCCAAGACAAGGTAATAAGTGGTAATCGTCCAAACGTACTGAAATGACCCGA
The DNA here is from genome assembly GCA_030737875.1 of Allium sativum. NCBI lineage: Eukaryota > Viridiplantae > Streptophyta > Magnoliopsida > Asparagales > Amaryllidaceae > Allium > Allium sativum. The sequence goes on from CM060909.1 coordinate 475,775,722, forward strand.
ACTTCCCCAGTCTCCGAAGAAAAGGGAAAGGACGGATTGCCTTGTGGACAAGACGAATCAGAACACAAACAAAAGAACATTTCATTGCTTATTACAACAATTTCATCAAAATACAAGAATATACAGAGTATGAATAAATATTACACATTTTCTAAATATCAGATATTTACAAGTTACAATGCAGCGGAAAAATAATACAAAACACAACTGAAAAGAATATACTGATATAGAGCTTTTCGAATATCATTCCAGCTGTAAACCAGGATCCTGTGAATATAAATCTACAAAACCAAAACTACTAGCTGCCCGTGTGGAAAATAGGGGCACCCAGAGTTTAGGTTAAAACAATAAACTCCAGGTTAGTCATATGACTGGTGTGAGAACTAAAAACAGTTATTAATCTTTATTTTAAAGTTAGGTAAATCAAGGGAACACGCCGTATAACACGGAAAGGGTTTCCTTCCAAGAATACCAGTGCATAAAACAAACAGCGCAATGCTAAGTAAAGAACAATGAAGCTATTATAAGACCCAGGTCCCATCACACCATGCAACGCAAGCCGGAGGATAGGGTTTTACCTTATAATAGCCAAAGAATGCTTGATATGCTAAATTTCATCTTTTATTATTACTATAAGTGAAGAAAACAACTTTAAATATAAATGTATCAATCATAGACGGTATAGGTACCATATATGATGTAGCTATACTAGTTCTACAATTAAAACTACATAATGTCATATTGGAAGTTGGATTTCCATCTGTGAAGCAAGGCAAGGGATAGTCCTTACCGCTTTGAGACGCTCTAGCCCGTGTCTCAGGATCAGAACACATCGACCCTTAGGAGCCACAGGGCCGGTCCACACGAAGTGGATTAAAATGCCTGAACAATGCGTTTCCCCGCCCTATAGGGCGTAAACTGATCGTATCCCAACCAAACTATCGGCACCGTAACGACTGATATAACCGAGGCGCCTTGCTATCCAACAACCACATGAGTCAAACTTTTCAGAGCTTGCAAAACGCTAACACCACTCCTAGCTAGAAGGAAATGCATGTCCTCCCTGGATCCTCTCACGTTTCTGGTTCACACCGGGGTGTGAGGCTCGCGAATTAATGCTACACAAAGCTAGGCTATATTAAAGCCATGCTTTGATCATCAACCACAAGACTCAACTTTTCAACAGAAGCCTTGATCATTTGCATCTCAGCATGCCACATAGGCAATTCACGCTATGCAACCAATATCAATCACACAGAATGAAATTCAATGTCAGACACACAGTCCATTTACAAGTTCGTTCTTGGTCTGAATGAAACCGGAGGCACCTTATTCCTCTCCCATATGTCCAATACAGGAGAAAGGCCCTCGCATATCCTTCAATCTCCAAGTATGTCTGGACGATCACCACTTATTACCTCGTCTTAGGTGTACGACCCAATCAAGACATCAGTAATCATCCAAACGATGTGAAGATCTCCGGTCTTCAACCACCGTCTTCATCCTCGACATATCGTCGAATCACTTATTCAGAATGGGATTAACCCGGTCTTTCTGAATAACTAGCATATATAATAAATAAATGCTATGAAAACACAACATACGCCTCATTCCAATCCAGGATATTCCTTTGTTCAAATATTCTTATACTTTGGGAAAGGTTCCCATTAATTTTATCAAAGATAAATTCTTTAAATTTATTCTTTAATCTTCCTTTGGATATCATTTCAATCTACTTAAAGATGCATTAAAACTCCACTTGGTTTTAATCTTCCCAAAAATCAATATTAACAATTGTTTAACTTGGGAAATCATATCATGTCTTTAACTGGGTTAAAGAACCAATGTCCTTCAAAACACCGTTCACGATAAACCCAAAATCACATTCCATTCCACCAGCCTTTAACCGTAAATTAGCAAGTGAACAAATTCCCTAAGTATTAACCCTGAAGGCCGAAACCAACATTAGATCAATACCCAGGAAACCATTCAACTTAACTGATCTCCAGTTAGTTTCTGATTTTCTTAACTCCATTGGGTCGAAGAACAGTATTATTAAAGATACCATTCACGACAACCCAAAATCTTATTCCATTGTTAATTGGGTTAAAGAACAAGTGTTATTTAAAACACCGTTCACGATAAACCCAAAGACCAATTTCAATTCCATTCCAATTAAATATCAATTAATTGGTATACTTCATTAAATCTAAATAAAAAGATTTAATCTTTTGTCAACTGGGTTCAAGAACAGTGTTAATGAAGACAACATTCACGACAAACCCAAAATCACATTTAATATTAAATACAAGGCTCTGAAAAGAAAATATATTAGCTTATATTCAATATCAAATTCTGGAATCAACAAATACCATATTGGAATAACGATATATATATCTTCCAAATTCCTCCACAATATCCGTGTAATCACGGAATCCAATATCGAAATATTCCAAATATAATTTCAATCCAAATCCATTCCAATTCATATATTGGAAATTCCGATTATTTTTAAAACCGTTTCAAATCCAATTTAATTATTTAAAAACATTGGATTTATTATTCTAGTTTGTAACTAGTTCATTTCGATAAAAATACCTTTTTATCTTTTCAAATATGGAATCTTTCATCCCAATTCTTTCCAAATCATTCATTATGATTTTACACCAATTATTGATATTTTTAACAATTTTATCAAGGCTCATACAGTCGATTTCCACAAACGGCCATCGAACTACACTTACAATGACCTTTTCCAAATTTGATTTGGACATAATTCCAAATCCAACCATTAGATTTCAAATCCCTTGTATTCTTTAGAAAGCTCTTTTCGATACGAACCCAACGGTTCCGGTTTTAGGAGAATCCGACGGTCTGATCTTCCGTAATGTCCATTCGAAGTCAATGGTCGAAATTCGCGAACTGCTGCGGCGCGGCGCGTTCTATTCAGACCATTATATTACATATATAATATATATTTCATTGATTTCCTTTTTAAAACGTACTTTATAAATCGTTTTACATTTGTTTTAAAGACGATTTCAACTTCATATTCAATTTCAAATCAAAATTGAATATTCCATATCATCGATATATATATATATATATGATAATATTTTCAAAACATTATATTTTTTAATTCAATTCCTTTTCGATATTCATTATAAAAATGAATAAAATCGATATGAATATCGTTCACGTCAAAATGGCGTTAAACTAATCAACATGGCTATATATATTTAAATATATTCGTGTCCATCCCAAATCGGACATCAAAATCAAATTTTGATCTTTTACTGAATATTATTTTAAAATATTCATTATTTTAAAATATTTGTTATTTTAAAATATTCATTCTTTCTGAACTGGAATCAGACATAATCAATTACCATATAATGTTATTTATATGGATTTCACACAAGAAATGTGTATAACAACAATAATAAACAATAAACCATCATCCAGAGTGCATTCTACGCTGGATAAGCATTAAATATAAATATTCACGCTTACACAGCTTGTCAACCTATTGATTGACATACAACTAAATATTGGGATTAGTGTATGTCCAATATCATCCCAATACCCGTGTGGGGTTTCAATCAACAAATAATGTATTTTATTTGTGCAGTTGGGCGATGTGTAAAATTTATCATCCCAATCCATATCAATCAAATGGGTGTACATAAACAAATCGTCTGATTTGTAAACAAATATTTATTTTATTCATATACCCGTTAAAAATTATATTTTTAACGATAAAATATTTATTCAATTCATTTGCACAATAAAAATGATATTTTTATTGTTCTAACATATTTTAGAAAATTTTGGCGGCATAACGGCGCGATATCAAAATCGGGTAATGTCTAGCATTACCCCTCTCCTGATATTGGCTTGCGCCATACACACATAACAATTCTAATCAATTCATTTACCCAAACCAAATTCAACAAAACAATCCAATCAACCAAACCAAACAATCAAACAAGTCATCTATGGTCTGTGGACGAAGGGAACAGTTCATATATGCAGTTATAAAATAAATAACTGTATAAGAAAATTTGGTGAGGAGTTCTCACCTTTGGGTTCCACTCCGCCGTTTCATTTCTGAATTTCAGAACAGTCCTGACTTGCTTGAAATTCCAATGCAATCTTCTTCACGCTATTCATAGTAAAAATCACATTTTTATTTTAATTCTGAAAATTATATTTTATACTTCGCTAAAAAAAATATTTTTAATACTCTACATATATAAAAATTATATTTTTAACACGATGTTTACATTATAAAATCACATTTTTATATCACCACTACATATATAAAAATCAGATTTTTAGCCAACTAATAATTATTTCTTTGTATGACCATTTTATAAATTACATATATAATCTAAAAATCATATTTTTATTTTTCTAAAAACATTTCCATGCCATACACTAGTTAAAAATCATATTTTTAATCTGGTCAAAAATATTTCCTTCCTACGATAAAAATCCTATTTTTAACTAACCAAAATCAATATTTTTACATAACTAAAAATCATAACTTTATGTAATTAAAAATCATAACTTTATATACTAAAGATCGTATCTTTGTTAAATTATAAACCATATTTTTATTTTAATGATAACATATAAAGATCACATTTTTGTTTCCAATCTTTATACACAAAAATCACATTCCTATATCATATCTAAATATAAAAAATCGTGTTTTTATTGCATAAATAAATTAAAATGAAAATACTTATAGTTGGAAGAGGGAGCAGTTTGGAATGGCGGTCGGAGGTGGCTTGGGGTGGTTGGTGCAGGCGACGCTGTGGGGATGGGTGGCAGTTGTGGTGGGCGCGGAAAAAGAGGGCTCATCTGGCGCGCGGTGGTCTGGGGTTCAGAGTCGGGATGGTGATGCACTGAGGTCGCGACGTCGAAGGGGAGGGGGAGTGGCTCAGGCGGTGGCGTGATGGTAAGGGGTGCTCGCGAGTTTTCTGTCATCGAACGAGGCACCGCGGTTCTGGCGAGCAGGCAGAGGAGGGGAGAAGATGGAGGATGGCGATGGGGGAGGGGGTGATGGCGACGCTGGAAGCGGGGCGGAGGTGGAAAGGAGATAGCGAACGGTGGTCTGACATTTTCGATCGTGGAAGAGAAAGGGGGAATTGGGGAAAACTGATTTGTGGGGGGGGTACATAAAATATATATTATATTATTATTTTCGTTTTATTCTTTAAAGAGGTGGGTTTTCATTCGAACTCTAAATCCAATCCAACGACTGTCACTCCTAGCTAATTATCCTCAATCCGAACATAATGGGATACGTCCAGTAAGCCAATTCCAACGTTTCGACCAGTTCCGTTTAAATTAAAATATAAATCTATATATATTCAATTCAAACGTACATTTTAATTTACCAGGGCCACATACAAACTCTAAAAATTCCAGAAAAATTATTTCTAGCTTCGTATTGACGATACAGTCATAACAAAACTAATTTCGTCAAATTTAGAGACCGTTTGAAAAATGGCCATTTTCTGGTCGATTCAAATTGACTAAAACTGCCAAAACACGTTTTCCTATGCCACGCTCACATATTGATCCCAAAAATTATGAATTTTGGAATCTAGCAATAAATTGACACTACGGATCTAACAAAAGTGGTTTCATCGAAAAAGGAGGCCGTCTGCAAAATTTCCATTTTTAAGGGCTATACTTTCCATAGCGACTATTCTGAAATTTCAACTGGGCATAACTTTTTATCCCCTCTATGAAATTTCAATTTTTTGGATTCGTTGGAAAGATATTTTCAAGTAGATTCTAATATTTTTGGTTTCATTAAAATCCGGTTTATTTTGAATCCTGTACATTCATTTGAAATTTGAAATCGAATTTTCAGACTACCGCGCCATTTTTAATTCCTTTTATAACTAAAACAAATATTTATATTCTAACGATGATCCAAATAAATATATACATTCTAGTTCTATTCAAAATAAATTTCTAGTCGTTATTATTTAAAATAATTCATTTTAAATATTCAAAATTCATTAAAATTTCCAAAATAAAAATTTTAAATTGGTTCAGATTTTCCGGGTTGTTACAATCTCCCCACTTAAAATCTTTTCGTCCTCGAAAAGGAACGAAGCTGAAAGTTTTTTAACTAATCAACTCAACTTTCAGTTTGGCGTTCATTCTTTAATTTTTTAGTTTCTAAAAATTTTCCAATTCTTCAAAAATTTGGCTAACACCCTAAATTTTCGAATTTTTTTGCCATAACCTCCTTTGTACGGGAGCACCGGGAAAATCCCGAAATCACCAACAGGCCTCTTCAATCCAAAAAGAAAAAGAAACAGCCAATCGGCTCATAAAATCATCAAAAATCCCGAGAAATACAATAAACATGTACCTATTTGTCGGGCAAACAATTTTATTCCTCTGCTTAGCTTCCCTGCTATGACCTGTTCAATGGATACACATGTATATGCATGCAATTTCAAACAACTTTCAATTCAGTTCAACATCTGTTCAATTTGGCTAAATTTACCTTACATTCACATAAGGGTTTAAATGAATAATCACACAACACAATCATCAGTTAGCTGATTATCCTTTCAAATTCATAATTTTGATATATAGTCCAAAAGTAAGATTTTTGATGCTAAATCACAACAATAAGCCCTATCTAGTTTTGGTTCTCACACCAGTCAATTGGAAATATATAGATATCCCACTTTCGAAACTCGAACACAAATTCTGATGATATAGCTACAATCATCAGAATTATCTCTGGGCGACTAGAGTGTGATTCCATATCTGTCCAGTATATTAAATCTTCTAATACACGTGGATCAAACGTATATACAAAATCTTTAAATACTTGATTGTCCAAATTCATATAAAATAAATATTCAAATACATATAATAAAGTTTAATTTTTCAAAACAAAACTTGTTTTCAATTTTATTTTAAAATATCACTCTTCACACTTGTTCCAGGATACTACGGATCCCATCTCTAACGAGTCATTCTCATAGGATATTACTAACCCAATTCTGATGAATTCTTTCGTTTGGTTCTAACGTGTCTTGTTCTCCGAGCTCTGTAAACCAAAGCTCCGATACCAAAATGAAACGACCCGAACTTCCCCAGTCTTCGAAGAAAAGGGAAAGGACGGATTGCCTTGAGGACAAGATGAATCAAAACACAAACAGAAGAACATTTCATTACTTATTACAACAATTTCATTAGAATACAAGAATATACAGAGTATGAATAAATATGACACATTTTCTAAATATCATAGATTTACAAGTTACAATGCAGTGGAAAAATAATACAAAACACAACTAAAAAGAATATACGGATATAGAGCTTTCCGAATATCATTCTAGCTATAAACCAGGATCCTATGAATATAAATCTGCAAAACCAAAACTACTAGCTGCCCGTGTGGAAAATAGGGGCACCTAGAGTTTAGGTTAAAACAATAAACTCCAAGTCAGTCATGTGACTGGTGTGAGAACTAAAAACAGCTATTAATCTTTATTTTCAAGTTAGGTAAATCAAGAGACCACGTCGTATAACACAGAACGGGTTTCCTCCCAAGAATACCAGTGCATAAAATAAACAGCGCAATGCTAAGTAAAGAACAATGAAGCTATTATAAGACCCTGGTTCCATCACACAATGCAACGCAAGCCATAGGATAGAGTTTTACTTTATAATAGCCAAAGAATGCTTGATACGCTAAATTTCATCTTTTATAACTACTATAAGTGCAAAAAACAATTTCAATCATAAATATCAATCATAGACGGCATGTGTACCATATATCATGTCGCCATACTAGTTCTACAATTAAAACCGCATGATGTCGTATTGGAAGTTGGATTTCCATCTGTGAACCAAGGCAAGGGATCGTCCTTACCGCTTCGAGACGCTCTAGCCCGTGTCTCAGGATCAGAACCCATCGACCCTTAGGAGCCACAGGGTCGGTCCACACGAAGTGGATTAAAATGCCTGAACAATGCGTTTCCCCGCCCTATGGGGCGTAAACTGGTCATATCCCGACCAAACTATCAGCCCCGTAACGACTGATATAACCGAGGTGCCTTGCTATCCAACAACCACATGAGTCAAACTTGTCAGGGCTTGCAAAACGCTGACACCACTCCTAGCTAGAAGGAATAGCATGTCCTCCATGGATCCTCTCCCATTTCTGGTTCACACCGGGGTGTAAGGCTCGCGAATTAACGCTACACAAAGTTATGCTATATTAAATCTTTGCATTGATCATCGACCACAAGACAGGAGAGAATCCCTCGCATATCCATTTACAAGTTCGTTCTGGGTCTAAACGAAACCGGCGGCACCTTATTCCTCTCCCATATGTCCAATACAGGAGAGAATCCCTCGCATATCCATTGATCACTAAGTACGTCTGGACGATCACCACTTATTACCTCGTCTTGTGTGTATGGCCCAATCAAGACATCAGTAATCATCCAAACGATGTGAAGACCTCCGGTCTTCATCCACCGTCTTCATCCTCGACATATCTTCGAATCACTTATTCAGAATGGGATTAACCCGGTCTTTCTGAATAACTATCATATATAATAAATAAGTGCTATAAAAACACAACATACGCCTCATTCCAATCCAGAATATTCCTTTATTCAAATATTCTTATACTTTGTGAAAGGTTCCCATTAATTTTCTCAAAGATAAATTCTTTAAATTTATTCTTTAATCTTCCTTTGGATATCATTTCAATCAAATTAAAGATGCATTAAAACTCCACTTGGTTTTAATCTTCCCAAAAATCAATATTAACAATTGTTTAACTTGGGAAATCATATCATGTCTTTAACTGGGTTAAAGAACCAATGTCCTTCAAAACACCGTTCACGATAAACCCAAAATCACATTCCATTCCACCAGCCTTTAACCGTAAATTAGCAAGTGAACAAATTCCCTAAGTATTAACCCCGAAGGCCGAAACCAACATTAGATCAATACCAAGGAAACCATTCAACTTAACTGATCTCCAGTTAGTTTCTGATTTTCTTAACTCCATTGGGTCTAAGAACAGTATTATTAAAGATACCATTCACGACAACCCAAAATCTTATTCCATTGTTAATCGGGTTAAAGAACAAGTGTTATTTAAAACACCGTTCACGATAAACCCAAAGTCCAATTTCAATTCCATTCCAATAAAATATCAATTAATTGGTATACTTCATTAAATGTAAATAAAAAGATTTAATCTTTTCTCAACTGGGTTCAAGAACAGTGTTAATGAAGACACCATTCACGACAAACCCAAAATCACATTTAATATTAAAACAAGGCTCTGAATAGAAAATATATCGGCTTTTATTCAATATCAAATTCTGGAATCAACAAATACCGTATTGGAATAACGATTTATATATATATTCCAAATTCCTCCACAATATCCGTATAATCACGGAATTTAATATCGAAATAGATAATTTAAATCCAAATCCATTCCAATTCATATATTGGAAATTCCGGTTATTTTCAAAACCATTTCAAATCCAATTTAATTATTTAAAAACATTGGATTTATTATTCTAGTTCATAACTAGTTCATTTCGATAAAAAACCTTTTTATCTTTTCGAATATGGAATCTTTCATCCCAATACTTTCCAAATCATTTATTATGATTTTACACAAATTATCGATAGTTTTAACAATTTTATCAAGGCCCGTACAGTCGATTTCCACAAACGGCCATCGAACTGTACTTACAGCGACCTTTTCCAAATTTGATCTGGACATAATTCCAAATCCAACCGTTAGATTTCAAATCTCTTGTATTTTTTAGAAAGATCTTTTCGATACGACCCTAACAGTTCAGGTTTTAGGAGAATCCGACGATCAGATCTCCCGTAATGTCCGTTCGAAGTCAATGGTCGAAATTCACGAACTACCGCGGCGCGGCGCATTTTATTCAGGCCATTATATTATATATAATATATATTTCGTCGATTTCCTTTTCAAAACATACTTTATAAATCATTTTAAATTCGTTTTCAAAACGATTTCAACTTCATATTCAATTTCAAATCAAAATTGAATATTCCATATCATTGATATATATATATATATATATATATATGATAATATTTTCAAAACATTATATTTTTGAAATCAATTCCTTTTCGATATTCATTATAAAAATGAATAAAATCGATTTGGCGTTAAACTAATCAACACGGCTATATATATTTAAATATATTCGTGTCCATCCCAAATCATACATCAAAAACAAGTTTTGATCTTTTACTGAATATTATTTTAAAATATTCATTATTTTAAAATATTCGCTATTTTAAAATATTCATTTTTTCTGAATTGGAATCAGACACGGTCAATTACCATATAATGTTATTTATATGGATTTCACATAACAAATGTGTATAATAACAATAATAAACAATCAACCATCATCCAGAGTGCATTCTACACTGGATAAGCATTAAATATAAATATTCAACGCTTACACAGCTTGTCAAAAAATCGATTGACATACAACTAAATATTGGGATTAGTGTATGTCCAATATCATGCCAATACCCATGTGGGGTTTCAATCAACAAATAATGTATTTTATTTGTGCAGCTGGGCGATGTGTAAAAATTATCGTCCCAATCCATATTAGTCAAATGGGTGTACATAAACAAATCGTATGGTTTGTAAATGAATATTTATTTTATTCATATACGCGTTAAAAAATATATTTTTAACGATAAAATATTTATTCAATTCATTTGCACAATAAAAATGATATTTTTATTGTTCTAACATATTTTAGAAAATTTTGGCAGCATAACGGCGCGATATCAAAATCGGGTAATGTCTAGCAATCCCCTCTCCTGATATTGGCTTGCGCCATACACACATAACAATTCTAATCAATTTATTTCACCCAAACCAAACTCAACCAAACAATTCAATCAACCAAACCAAACAATCAAACAAGTCGTCCATGGTCTGTGGACGACGGGGAAAAGTTCATATATGCAGTTATAAAATAAATAACTGTATAAGAAAATTTGGTGAGGAGTTCTTACCTTTGGGTTCCACTCCGCCGTTTCATTTCTGAATTTCAGAACAGTCCTGACTTGCCTGAAATTCCAACGCAATCTTCTTCACGCTGTTCATAGTAAAAATCACATTTTTATTTCAATTCTAAAAATTATATTTTAAACTTCGCTAAAAATTATATTTTTAATACTCTAAATATAAAAATCATATTTTTAACACGATGTTTACATTTTAAAAATCACAATTTTATATCGTCACTACATATATAAAAATCAAATTTTTAGCCAACTAATAATTATTTCTTTGTATGACCATTTTATAAATTACATATATAATCTAAAAATCATATTTTTATCTTTCTAAAAACATTCCTATGCCATACACTAGTTAAAAATCATATTTTTAATCTTGCCAAAATTATTTCCTTTCTACGATTAAAATCATGTTTTTAACTAACCAAAAATGATATTTTTACATAACTAAAATTCATAACTTTATGTAATTAAAAATCATAACTTTATATGCTAAAGATCATATCTTTGTTAAATTAAAAAACATATTTTTATTCTAATGACAACATATAAAGATCACATTTTTGTTTCCAGTCTTTATACACAAAAATCGCATTCCTATATCATATCTAAATGTACAAAAATCGTGTTTTTATTGCATAAATAAATTAAAATAAAAATACTTACAGTTGGAAGGGGGAGCAGGGAGGAATGGCGGTCGGAGGTGGCTTGGGGTTGTTGGTGCAGGCGACGCTGTGGGGATGGGTGGCTGTTGTGGTGGTCGCGGATAAAGGGGGCTCATCTGTCGCGCTATGGTCTAGGGTTCAGATTCAGGATGGTGGCGCACTGAGGTCGCGATGTCGAAGGGGAGGGGGAGTGGCTCAGGCGGTGGCGCGATGGGAAGGGGTGCGCGAGTTTTTTATCTTCGAACGAGGCGCCACGGTTCTGGCGAGCAGGCAGAGGAGGGGAGAAGATGGAGGATGGCGATGGGGAGGTGGTGATGGCGACGCTGGAAGCGGGGCAGAGGTGGAATGGCGATGGCGAATGGTGATCTGGCATTTTCAATCATGGAAGAGAAAGGGGGAATTGGGGAAAACTGATTTGGAGGGGGTTATATAAAAATTTATATTATATTATTATTTTCGTTTTATTCTTTAAAGAGGTGGATTTTCATACAAACTCTAAATCCAATCCAACGACTGTCGCTCCTAGCTAGTTACCCCCATTTCAAACATAATGGGATAAGTCTGGTAAGCCAATTCCAATGTTTCGACCAGTTTCTGTTTAAATTAAAATATAAATATAAATATATATATATATATTCAATTCAAACGTACATTTTAATTTACCGGGGCCACATACGAATTCTAAAAATTTCAGAATTTTTTTTTCTAGATTCGTATTGATGATACGGTTATAACAAAACTAATTTCGTCAAATTTAGAGACCGTTTGAAAAATGTCCTATTTCTAGTCAATCCAAATTGACTGAAACTACCAAAAACACGTTTTCCTACGCCACGCTCACATATTGATCCCAAAAATTATGAATTTTGGAATCTAGCAATAATTTGACACTACGAATCTAACAAAAGTGGTTTCGTCGAAAACGGAGGCCATCTGCAAAATTTCCATTTTTAAGGGCTATATTTTCCATAGCGACTATTCTGAAATTTCAACTGGGCTTAACTTTTTATCCCCGCTATGAAATTTCAATTTTTCAGATTCTTGGAAAGATATTTTCAAATAGATTCTAAAATTTTTGGATTCATTGAAATTCGGTTTATTTTGAATCCTATACATTCATTTGAAATTTGAAATTGAATTTTCAAACTACCGCGCCATTTTCAATTCCTTTTATAATTAAAAAAAATATTTATATTCTAATGACGATTCAAATAAATATATACGTTCTAGTTATATTCAAAATAAATTTCTAGTCGTTATTATTTAAAATAATTCATTTTAAATAATCAAAGATCATTAAAATTGCCAAAATAAAAATTTTTAATTGGTTCAGATTTTCCGAGTTGTTACACGTACTTGGAGATCGACCGAATATGCGAGGACCTCTCTCCTGTATTGGACATATGGGATGAGGAATAAGGTGCCTCCGGTTTCATTCAGACCCAGAATGAACTATTAAATGGACGTGTGTCTGACATTGGATTTTATTCTGTGTTGATTGATCTCTATTAAATATATATATATATATATATATCTGTTTGGTGGCGGAGAATTTATTCTCTTGCTTAACATCCATCTCTGAGACGTACGAGCTTAGAGATTATATATCGATAGACATCAGTTGCATGGCATGAATCGCCAGTGTGGCATGCTGAGATGCAAGTGATCAAGGCTTCCATTGAAAAGCAGAGTCTTGTGGTTGATGATCAAAGCACAGCTTTAATATAGCATAGCTTTGTGTATAGTGTTAATTCACGAGCCTTACACACGGTGTGAACCAGAAACGGGAGAAGGACCCCAGGGAGGACATGTGTTTCCTTCCAGCTAGGAGTGGTGTCATGGTATGGAGCCCAGACATTTTTACTTATATGGATGATGGAAAGCGAGGTACCTCGGATATATCAGCCACTACGGGGCCGATGGATGACATGGTTGACATACTAACCAGACTTATACCCCATAGGACGAGGAAACGTATTGTTCAAGAATTGCCAATCCCCAAATGTAAGAGAGCACCGGCTCTGGCACTCCTAGGTGCAGTTGCGGTTGTATCCTGAGACATGGGCTAGATTGTCTCGAATTCGGTAAGGACGAACCCTTGCCTTGGTTCATGATGGAAATCCAACTTCCAATACATGACATTCCGGTTTTTATTGTAGAGCCTAGTATGGCGACATAGTAGCATGGGATACTATGCAGTCTATGATTGATACATTAACATTTGAAGTTGTTTTAAACAATATGCACTTATAATAGTATAAAATGATTTGTTTTAAGCGTACCAAGCCTGTTTGGCTATTATAAGGGAAAACTCTATCCTCCGGCTTGCGTTGCATTCTGTTATGGGACCTGAGTCTTATAATAGCTTCATTTTTCGAAAAGCATTGCGCTATTTATAACTGTTTATGCACTCGTATTCTTGGGGGGAAACCCGTTCCGTGTTATACGGCGTGGTCCCTTGATTTACTTTATTTCTAAAGTAAAGTTTTAAATAAGTGTTTTAGTTCTCACACCATTCACGTGACTGACCTGGAGTTCATTGTTTTAACCTAAACTTTGGGTGCCCCTATTTTCCACATGGGCAGCTAGAAGTTTCAGTTTTGCATATATTATATTACCAGGATCCTGGTTTACAACCGAGGTTATATTCGGAAAGCTCTATATCCGTGTGTTTCTTCCAGTTGTGTTAGTATTATTTTCCCGCTGCTCTGTAATATATTTTAATCTCAGATGTTAATCAAATGTAAATTATTCATTCATACTCTGTTATATTCGTGTACTCTGATGTAATAGTTGTTATAAGCAATGAAATGTTCCTCTGTTTGCATTCTGATTTGCCGTGTTCTCAACTCAATTCAGGCTTTCCCATAAGGGCGAGTTTGGGTCGTTTCATCGTGGTATCAGAGCTTTGGTTTACAGAGCTCGAGAATAAGACACAATAGAACCGAATGAAAGAATTCCTCAAAGATTGGATTAGTAATATCCAATGAGAATGATTCTTTAGAGATGGGATCCGTAGCATCCTAGAATGAGTCCGTAGAGTGTTATTTTAAAATAAAAATGAAAAAAAAAATTGTTTTGAAAATTTATATTATATTATACGTATTTGAATATTTGTTTTAGATTGAATTTGGACAATCCAGTATATGAAGATTTTGAATATACGTGTAATTAATGTAAGGACCCGTAACTTCCCCGTGAAGGAAAGAGCGGATACTTCGAGAACAACACGCAAAGGAACGCAGACAGAAGAACATTTCATTGTTATTACAACAATTCCATCAGATACAAGAATATACAGAGTATAATTGAATAAATTACATTCGATAAATATCAGAGATTACAATAAATTACATAGCAGCGGAAAATAATACAAAGCACAACTGAAGGTGATATACGGATACAGAGCTTTCCGGATATCATTCCAACTGTAAATCAGGATCCTGTGAATATAAATCTGCAAAACCAAAACTACTAGCTGCCCGTGTCGAAAATAGGGGCACCCAGAGTTTAGGTTAAAACAATAAACTCCAGGTCAGTCATGTGACTGGTGTGAGAACTAAAACAGTTATTTAAATCTTTACTTCAAAAGAGAGTAATTCAAGGGACCACGCCGTATAACACGGAACGGGTTTCCTCCCAAGAATACCAGTGCATATAAATAAACAGCGCAATGCTTTTTCTAAAAATGAAGCTATTATAAGACCCAGGTCCCATCACACAATGCAACGCAAGCCGGAGGATAGGGTTTTCCCTTATAATAGCCAAACATGCTTGGTACGTTTAAAACAAATCATTTGATACTATTATAAGTGTATAGTGTCAAAACAATTTCAATCATAAATATCAATCATAGACGGCATGGGTACCATATATCATGTCGCCATACCAGGCTCTACAAATAAAACCGAAATACACATATTGGAAAGTTGGATTTCCATCATGGTGGCTCCTGATTCGAAAGATCGATCGCGTAGTGCAATTCCCCACGGCTTACGTCCCAGCAAGAGAAAACACCGTAATGCACATCTGCAATTTTGGGACTCGAGTACCACCGTGGCTTACGTCCCAGCGAGAGAAAACACCTCTTACTCTATCCCTCTGAGCACTAAGCTCATCTCAGCCGACCGAATCCACGACACCACTAAGGCGTCTATCCTATAAAAAAGTATATTGATCAAACCATCAGTTTACCACCATACCAGTGTGTGAGGCTCGCGAATCAACGCTACACAAAGCGAGGCTACAAAGGTCGTGCTTTGATCATCAACCACAAGACTTTGCTTTTCAACAAAAGCCTTGATCATTTGCCACTTAGGCGTGCCACACAGGCAATTCATGCCATGCGATTGATGTCCATCGATATATAACCTATGAGCTCGTATGTCTCAGAGAAGGGCGTTAAGCAAGAGAATAAATTCTCCGCCGCCAAACAGATGTATATTTAATAGAGATCAATCAACATATAATAAAATCCAATGTCAGACACACAGTCCATTTACAAGTTCGTTCTGGGTCTGAACGAAACCGGAGGCACTTTCCTCGCATATCCACCGATCTCCAAGTACGTCTGGACGATCACCAACTGATTCCCTCATCTTGGGTGTACAGCCCAATCAAGATCATCAGTAATCACCCAAACGATGTGAAGACTTCCGGTCTTCGACCACCGTCATCATCTTCGACTTATCGTCGAATCGGTTATTCAGAATGGGTACAAACCCGGCCTTTCCGAACAACCCGCGTATATTATAAACAAATGTTACACAAACACAACATACGCCTCATTCCAATTCATTAGTCACTAACCGTAAATCAGTAAGAGAGCAATTCCCCAAATATTAACCCCGAAGGCCGAAACCAACATCAGATCAATACCCAGGAAACCATTCTTCTTAACTAACCTACATCTAGTTTCTAAATTTCACATTCTTAGGGAAAGGTTCCCATTAATTTTATCAAAGGTAAATTCTTTAAAATTTATTCTTTAATCTTCCATTGGATGTCATATCAAACCAAATTATGGTTTTCCAAACTAGTCGAGATTAGCGAACCATACCGAAGTAATTATTTATTTTATTTCCCAATCCCAACCTATTCATCCCATGAAGCAAAACTGGTAATACTCCACATCTAACACCACGGTGTTACCGGTAAAATTAATTACCATTCCACGTTCAAATCTAATTAAAGATTTAACTATCGCTTGGAGCAAAACTGGTGATACTCCATTCTCGCTCATTTTCCAAAGTTGATAATTTAAATTTTCAATTCACATTTCAATCTAATTGCAGATTCATTTAAAACTCCTTTTACTGGTTTAAAGAACTAATGTCATTTAAAACACAGTTCACGATAAACCCAAATCACATTCTATTTATTATCGGGTTAAAGAATAAGTGTTATTTAAAACACCGTTCACGATAAACCCACAAATCAATTCTAATTCAATTCCAATCAACTATATTAGAAATTCCGATTATTTAAAACCCCTTTCAAATCCAATTTATTTATTTAAAAATAATTGGGTTTAAATTTAGTTCAAAACCAGTTCATTTCGATAAAAATCTATTTTTATCTTTACAAATGTGGGATTTTTCATCTCAGTTCTTCACAAATCATTACTTATGATTTTACACAAATTATTACTATTTTTGATAATTTTATCAAGGCCCGTACAGTCGATTTCCAACAACGACCATCGAACTGTACTTACAACGACCTTTTCCAAATTTGATTTGGACGTATCTCCAAATCCAACCGTTAGATTTCAAATTTCTAATATTCATTAGAAAGCTCTTTTCGATACGAACCCAACGGTTCCAGTTTTAGGAGAATCCGATGGTCGGATCTCCCGTAATGTCCGTTCGAAATCAATGGTCGAAATTCATGAACTGCCGCGGCGCGGCGCGTTCTATTCAGGCCATTATATATATAATATATATATTATATATATTTCGTCGATTTCTATTTAAAACGAATTTTATAAATAGTTTCAAATTTGTTTCAAAAACAATTTCAACCTTCATTTCAAATTCAAATCAAAATTGAATTTTCCCTTATAAATTCGTTTTAAATTCATTTCAATTCAAATTTCAAATTCATTTCAATTCGAATTCATTTTCTATTCAATTCAATTCAAATTCGTTTTCTATTCAATCCAAATCAAATTCGTTTTCTATTCAATTCAATTCAAATTCGTTTTCTATTCAATTCAAATCAAATTCGCTTTCTATTCAATTCAAATCAAATTCGTTTTCTATTCAATTCAAATCAAATTCGTTTTCTATTCAATTCAAATCAAATTCGTTTTCTATACAATTCAAATCAAATTCGTTTTCCATACAATTCAAATCAAATTCATTTTCTATACAATTCAAATCAAATTCGTTTTCTATTCAATTCAATTCAAATTCGTTTTCTATTCAATTCAAATCAAATTCGTTTTCTATACAATTCAAATCAAATTCGTTTTCTATACATTCAAATCAAATTCGTTTTCTATACAATTCAAATCAAATTCGTTTTCTATACAATTCAAATCAAATTTGTTTTCTATACAATTCAAATCAAATTCGTTTTCTATACAATTCAAATCAAATTTGTTTTCTATACAATTCAAATCAAATTCGTTTTCTATACAATTTAAATCAAATTCGTTTTCTATACAATTCAAATCAAATTCGATTTCTATATATTTGATTTTTAAATCTCTTTTCAATATTCATTATAAAACGAATATGATCGATATAAATATCGCTCGCGTCAAAATAGCGCATCTCTAATCAACACGGCTTTATATTTTTCAATAACTTCGTTATTCTATTCAACAAATGAATCTATATTTCTTTCAATACATGACTCTATATTTTTGTCAACACATGACCAATCTCAACGAATGAGTATTGTCCACGTGTGACTATTTTTGTTATTTAATATATTTTATAAAATATTATGGTATCTATCGTTTGATTTCATATCAAATTCGTTTTCTATACAATTCAAATCAAATTCGTTTTCTATATATTTCAAATCAAATTCGTTTTCTATACAATTCAAATCAAATTCGTTTTCTATACAATTCAAATCAAATTCGTTTTCTATATATTCGATTTTTAAATCTCTTTTCAATATTCATTATAAAACGAATATGATCGATATGAATATCGCTCGCGTCAAAATAGCGCATCTCTAATCAACACGGCTTTATATTTTTCAATAACTTCGTTATTCTCTTCAACAAATGAATCTATATTTCTTTCAATAGATGACTCTATATTTTTGTCAACACATGACTAATCTCAACGAATGAGTACTGTCCACGTGTGACTATTTTTGTTATTTAATATATTTTATAAAAATTATGGTATCTATCGTTTGATTTCAAATCAGACTCCAACCGTAAATTAGTAAGAGAACAATTTCCCAAATATTAACCCCGAAGGCCGAAACCAACATCAGATCAATATCCAGGAGACCACTCATCTTATCTATTTTCCAGTTAGTTTCTAATTTTATATATGATAAAGATGTAAATTTTATTGTTAAAATATTTCGTTCAACACATGACTAATCTCAACGAATGAGTACTGTCAACATATGAACCTTTATTTTATAATATTCTTTATTTTCTAAATTGGAATGAGGCCCAATCAATCACCATATAGCGTTAACTATATGAATTCCATACAACACATGTATATAAATAGCAACGATAAATAATCAACAATCATCCAAAGTGCACTACTCTGTATAAGCATCAAATATAGATATCTAACGCTTATAACAGTCTGTCAATCAATCGATCGACATACAACTAATTAATTGGGATTAGTGTACGCCAAATATCCTCCCAACACCTGTGTGGGGTTTCAAATCAACAAACACAGATTTTTATTCGTGCAGTTGGGCGATGTGTAAAATTTATCGTCCCAATCAATATCCTTCAAACAGGTGTACATAAACAAACCGTCCGGTTTGTAAATGAATATTTATTTATTCACATTCACGTTAAAAATTATATTTTTAACGATAATTAATTTATTTCAACACATGAATATATTTTATTATTTATTTGACATCAACATCACAAACAAATTCACAACACAACAAACAAGCATACAGGCCGTCCATGGTCTGTGGACGACGGGTGTCGGGTGCTGCTAAGCACCGTCTGCATCCTAGTATATAATTATAACTAGAAAAGTAAATTCAAAGTGAGAAGTTCTCACCGACTAGCTAATCCAAACGCCTCGGCTCTTCTTATGTAGAAGTCATCGCTGTTCTCGCCTTTTGTCACTTTCGTTGCCCGTAGCCACTACATATATGAAATCACATTTTTATATTGTTGCTATGTATATAAAAATCACATTTTTATAATCAATCTCTATGGATAAAAATTCTATTTTTACATCGCTACTATATAGATAAAAATTCTATTTTTATCACGCTATACTCTATATAAAGATTTCGCCTTTTCAAATATAAAGATTTCGCCTTTTTATTTATAAAGATTTCACCTTTTCATATATAAAGATTTCGCCTTTTCATATATAAAGATTTCGCCTTTTTATTTCATCACTATAAAAATCACATTTTTATTTCAACCTATATATAATAAAAATCGAATTTTTATTTCGCTACACATATAAAGGTGATATTTTTACTATCTATATAATATAAAAATCGTATTTTTATTATCGCCACTATATAAAAATCATATTTTTAACTTTTCTATATTATAAAAATTATCAAATCTTTTCTATATGTAAAATTCCTATCTTTTCCTATAAATAAAAATCTCCTCTTTCATATTCATATAAATAAAAATCCCTCTTTCATATTCATATAAATAAAAATCCCTCTTTCATATTCATATTTATTTCCTTTAAAAATAATGATATACATATTTTATAAAATCATACGCTATATACATTTTTAAAAATCCCACCTTTTCTTTTTTGTTTTTAACACAATGTACATTTTTATTCCTTCTTGAACAATGATCATATCTTTTCTAAAGTAATCATATCTTTTCTAAAGTAAAATCATATATTTTTTTCTCAAAAATATTGCTATCTTTCTAATTCGAAATATAGAGGTGCGATTTGGGGTGGAATCTCTGAGCATGAGGGTCGTTGATTTTAACCCAAGCGGCGGTTTCAGAACGTGTAGAAGAGGCTAGGGTTTTAGATGTAGGGGTATTTATATAAATTAATATATTATTTAATTATTTTAAATTCTAAAAGGTGAATTTCACATTCTAACTTCAAATCAAACCCAGCGACTGTCGCCCCTAACCAAATACCCCCATTTTGAACATAATGGGATATGTTTCGTAAGCCAGTTCGACCGTTTCGATCAGTTTCCGTTCAAATTAAAATATAAATCTATATATATTCAATTTGAACACACATTTCAATTTATCGGGGTCATATACCAACTCGAAAAATTCCCGAAAAATATTTTTTAGCTTCGTATTGACGATACGGTCCTAACAAAACTAATTTCATCGAATTCTGAGACTGTTAGAAAAATGGCCAATTTCCAGTCGATTAAAATCAACTGAAACTGGTCAAACACGTTTTATTTATATTCTAACGACGACGTATATAAATATATATGTTCTATTTCTCGTCGCTATTATTTAAAATAATTCATTTTAGATATTCAAAATTCGCTGAAATTGCCAAAATAAAATTTTTAAATTGGCTCGCATTTCCAGGTTGTTACAATTAACGTGTATTCGAAGCCTTAAATATACTGGATAGATATAGAATCACACCCTAGTCGCCCGGAGATGATTCTGATGATTTGTCATGACATCATCAGAGTTTATGTTCGTGTTTCGAAAGTGGGATATATATATATATTTCCATTGACTGGTGTGAGGACCAAAATATAGATAGGGTATTGTTGTGACTTGGCATCAAAAATATGATTTTTGACTATATAAAAATTACATATTTGAAAATTTAACAACTAATTGATTGCTGGTTGTGACGTTTGATTATTAATTCAATTAATAAAACCAATAAGAGAATGTAGGGTAAATGAAGCCAAATGGAACAAATATTGAACTGAATTGAAAATTATTTGAAATTGCATACATGTAGATATAAATGTGTGAATAGGTCATTGCATGGAAGCTAAGAAGAGGAATAAAATTGTATGCCCGACAAATAGGTACATGTTTATTAATTTATTGGGTTTTGATGATTTTATGAGCCGATTGGCTAGCCGCTTGGCTTTTTCATTTTCTTTTGGATTGGTGAGGGGCCTGCGTGGCTAGTGGTGGTTTTAAATGTCTCTCCGTACAAAGGAGATTATAGCGAAATTTTTTGAAAATTTAGGGTGTTAGCCAAAATTTTGAAGAATTTGAAAATTCTTAGAAACTAAAAATTTGAAGAATTAAAGCCAGAATGAAAGTTGAGTTGATTAGTTAAACAACTTTTAACTCCGTTCCTTTTCGAGGACGAAAAGATTTTAAGTAGGGGAGATTGTAACAACCTGGAAAATTGAACCAATTTAAATTTTTTATTTTAGCTATTTTAATGGATTTTGAATATTTAAAATGATTTATTTTAAATAATAATGACTAAAAATTTATTTAAAATGAAGTTAGAACGAATAAATTTATTCTAATTATATAACGAGCCTGAAATGGCGCGGCAGTTGAAAATTTCGATTTTAAATTTCAATTGAATATACATAATTCAAAATAAACCGGATTTCAGTAAAACCTGAAATATACGAATCTGTTTAATTATATCTTTCTAACGAATGTGAAATTTTTTGATTTCATAACAGGAATTAAAAGTTATGGCCAGTTTAAAATTCAGAATAGTCGATGTGGAATTTATATATATTTTAATATAATATGTAGCCCTAAAATATAGCCATTTTGCATACACCTCCGTTTTCGATGAAACTACTTTTGTTGGATCCGGAATGTCAAATTATTGCTAGATTCCAATTTTCATAATTTTTGGAAGTAATATGTGAGCGTGGTGAATTTAAACGTGTTTGGTAATTTCAGTTTGAATTTAATCACTGAAAATTGACCCTTTTTCAAACGTTCTTCAAATTCGATAAAATTAATTTTGTTAGTACTGTATCATCAAAACTTAGCTAGGTTTATTTTTCAGGGATTTTTGGAGTCAGTATGTGACCTCGGTAAATTAAAATTTAAGTTTAAATTGAATATACAATGATTTATATTTTGATTTAAAGGAAAACGGATCAAAAATGTTGAATTGGCTTACGAAACATATCCCATTGTGTTAAGAATTGGGGTATTTAGCTAGGGACAATAGTCGTTGGGTTCGATTTGGGGTTCGAATAAAAAACTAACTTTTTGGAGAATAAAATAATATAATAATTAAATTATTATATAAATTCAAATTCCCTCCCCCCATACTCTCCTTTTCCAAGTCAACCCTTCCCCCGTCCCTTTTACCACCGTTCAGAAATCGAATAAAGGAAAAAAACTCGGAGGAACGAACGCCGTCGCACCACCGCTCCAGGCCGCCGGAGGTGCCGCGTCGCCCCTCAAATGATCGGCGCTTTTTCCCCTTCCCCCTCTTCTCTCTCCTCTCTTCCTCTCGCAGGCCCTAGCCCCTTCCTCCATATAAACCCGCCGCCCCATTTCAAATCCGACCGACGCACCCCCCCCCCCCCGCCACCACCAGGAGCCTAGCGCCGCTTCCCCTCCACCTACACTCACCCCGCCACGCCCCCTGGCCGTCAGCACCTCCACGCTGCCTCCACAGACCACCGTCAACCGCCAAATCCTACCCCACCCTGCAGACGTCTGACGCTGAACCCTAGCAACCCTCCTCCAACCGAAAAATGTGAGTTTTTATTTTATTTACATTGATTTTATTTTCATTTTTTATATAACTTTAAAAATATAAAGTTATGAACTTTAAAAACATAAAGTTATGAACTTTAAAAATATAAAGTTATGAACATTAAAAGTATATAGTTATGATTTTTAATTATACAAAATTTTGATTTATATATATATATATATATATATATATATATATATAGCGATAATGAAAACAGAATTTTTACATATATGGTTATGGTATAAAAATTAGATTTTTTATATTTGAAGTTGCGGTATAAAAATTGCATTTTTATATATGTAGTAGCGATATAAAGCTAGGATTTTTATTTATATAAAGTTATGATTTTTATATAATGAAATTGGAATAAAAATATGATTTTTATGTATGTAACGATATAAAAATGTGATTTTTATCATATATGTAGCAATATAAAAATATGATTTTTATAATATAGTAGTGCCATAAAAATATAGTTTTTTTTATATCAAGTAGCGGAAAAAATTGGGTTTTTATATATGAAGTAGCATTGTAAAAATATGATTTTTATAATGTAGATTTGAAATAAAAATATGATCTTTATTATATATGAAACGATATAAAAATATGATTTTTATTATATTTGAAGTGATATAAAAATATGATTTTTATTATAGAAATGGCGCTATAAAAATGTGATTTTTATATATATTATAGCGTTATAAAAATGGGATTTTTATATATATTGTAGCGGTATAAAAACATGATTTTTAATCATGTATAGCTTAGATAAAAATGCGATTTTTAAAAATATAAACATCATATTAAAAATGCGATTTTTACTATGAACAGCATGAAAAAGATTGCGTTGGAATTTCGGGCAAATCCAAACTATGCGGAAATTCAGAAACAAAACTAGCGGAGTGGAAACCAAAGGTGAGAACTTCTCACTCTAATTTTATTTTCTAGTTAAATATATATATACTAGGGTGTAGACAGTGCTGAGAAGCACCCGACACCTTTGATTGAAACCATGGATGTTGGTTATTTGTTTTAATTGATAAATTGGGTGAATATGATTTGGGAATGGATTGGATTTGGTTTGTCTATGGCACAAGCCATTATTAGGCAAGGGATAAGGCTAGACCTTATTCCGGTTCTAGTATCGCGCCGTTATGCTGCCAAAATTTTCTAAAATATGTTAGAACAATAAAATTTTCTTTTTCATTATATAAATGAACTGTATAAAATATTCATATGCTGAAATAAACATTTTATCGTTCAAAATATATTTTTTAACGAGTATATGAATGAAAATAAATATTCATTTACAAATCGAACGATTTGTTTATATACACACGTTTGACAGATATTGATTGGGACGATATATTTTACACATTGCCCAACGGCACAAATAAAATCTGTGTGTGTGTTGATTGAAACCTCACACGGGTATTGGGATGATATTTGACGTACACTAATCTTGATTGTTTAATTGTATGTCAATCGATGGGTTGACAGACTGTTATAAGCGTTAATTATTTATATTTAACGCTTATGCAGTTCTGTAATGCACTCTGGATGATAGTTAACTGTGTTTGATTGTTGTTGTGTATACATGTATGAAATCCATATAAATAAAATTATATGGTAATTGACTATGTCTGATTCTGATTCGGAAAGAACGAATATTTTAAATTAACGAATATTTTAAAATGATGAATTTTATTTTCTAGTTAAATATATATACTAGGATGCAGATGGTGCATAGAAGCACCCGACACCTTTGATTGAAACCATGGATGTTTGGTTATTTGTTTTGATTGATAATTTGGGTGAATTTGATTTGGGAAAGGATTGGATTTGGTTTGTGTATGGCGCAAGCCATTATTAGGCGAGGGATAAGGCTAGACCTTATTCTGGTTCTAGTAGCGCGCCGTTATGCTGCCAAAATTTTCTAAAATATGTTAGAACAATAAAAATATCATTTTCATTGTATAAATGAATTGTATAAAATATTCATATGTTGAAATAAATATTTTATCACTAAAAATATAATTTTTAATGAGTATATGAATGAAAATAAAATTCATTTTCAAATCGGATGATTTGTTTATATGCACATATTTGACTAATATTGATTGGGACGATATATTTTACATATCGCCCAACGGCACAAATAAAATCTATGTGTGTTGATTGAAACTCCACACGGGTATTGGGACGATATTTGATGTACACTAATCCTAATTGTTTAGTTGTATGTCAATCAATGGGTTGACAGACTGTTGTAAGCGTTAATTATTTTTATTTAATGCTTATGCAGTTGTGTAATGCACTCTGGATGATGGTTGACTGTGTTTGATTATTGTTGTGTACATGTGTGTATGAAATCCATATAAATAAAATTATATGGTAATTGTCTGTGTCTGATTCCAATTCAGAAAGAACGAATATTTTAAATTAACGAATATTTTAAAATGATGAATAATGAATATTATAAAATAACTAATATTTTAAAATAATATTCAGTAATGGATCAAAATATGATTTTGATGTCTGATTTTGGATGGACACGAAAACATTGAAATATATGAAGCCGTGTTGATTAGAGATGCGCCATTTTGACGCGAACGATATTTATGTCGATTTTATTCATTTTTATAATGAATATCGAAAAGGAAAATATTTCAAAATCTGATATTTTGAAAATATTATCATTTATATATTATAATGATATAGAAAATTCGATTTTGGTTTAAAATTGAAAATGAAGCTGGAATCGTTTTAAAATGAATTTATAAATGATTTATAAAATATTTTTTAAATGGAAATCGATGAAATATATATAATATATATTATAAATATTTAATGGCCTGAATAGAACGCGCTGAGCCGCGCCGCGGCTGTTTGCGAATTTCGACCATTGACTTCGAATTGATATTACAGGAGATCCAACCGTCGGATTCTCCTAAAACCGGAACCATTGGGTTCGTGTCAAAAAGAGCTTTCCAATGAATATAAGAGATTTGAAATCTAACGGTTGGATTCAGAATTATATCCAAATTAAATTTGGAAAAGGTCGTTGTAAGTGCAGTAAGTTGACCGTTTATAGAAATAGACTAAAAGGGCCTTAATAAAATTATCAAAAATATTGATAATTCGTGTAAAATCATAATAAATGATTTGGAAAGAATTAGGATGAAAAATTCCACGTTTGTAAATATAAAAATATATATTTATTAAAATGAACTAGTTATTAACTAGATTTGAAATCCAATAATTTTTAAATAAAATAAATTGGATATGTAAATTGTTTTAATAAAATTAGAAATTTCCAATGAACAAATTGGAATGAAATTGGAATGGATTTGGAATGGAAAAAATCGTAATATTTCAATATTGGATTCCCTAATTATACGGATATTGTTGTGGAAATTTGAAAGAAATATTTTATATCGTTATTTCCAACACGATATTTGTTGGTTTCAGAATTTGATATTGAATATAAGCCGATATAATTTCTATTCAGAGCCTTGTATTTAATATCAAATGGGATTTTAGGTTTGTCGTGAATGGTGTCTTTATTAACACTGTTCTTGAACCCAGTTGAGAAAAGAATAAATCATTTAATTAAGATTTAGAGAAGTTTTCCATTTAAATAATAATTAATTGGAATTGAATGAAAGAATCGGACTTTTGGTTTTATCGTGAACGGTGTTTTAAATAACACTTGTTCTTTAACCCGATTAACAGTGAAATGTGATTTGGAATTTATAAATCTTTATTCTAAGATTTAATGGAAATTTTCCAAAGTATAGTTTTCCAATTAAATAAAAGAAATTGGAATTGAATGGAATTCGATTTGGTGATGATCGAAGTGAGCTTCTATGGAGGAAGACTATTAATATGTATGGAATTTAAAAGACTTTGTCGTTATTCCATTTATATTATTAGTCGGATACGGAAATTGATATTGATTATATATTGACCTGTTTTCCATGAAGATTCCATAATTAATGGAATGTGATTTGGGTTTATCGTGAACTGCGTTTTAAATGACATTAGTTATTTAACCCAATTAAAGACAGGATTACATGTCTAACATTGTATTTCGAACTGTATGGTTGATCTCTGCTAAATATATATATTTTTGGTGGCGGAGAATTTATTCTCTTGCTTAACACCCTTCTTTAAGACGTATGAGCTTAGAGGTTATATATAGGCAGAAATCAATAGTACAGTGTAGACAGCCGATGCGACATGTTTGATTTCCTAAAGTTAAATAATCTTTAATAATGATTTTTGGGAAGATTAAAACTAAGTGGAGTTTTAATGAATCTTTCATTAGATTGAAATGAGAATGTGATAATTTAAATTATCAAATTCGGGAAGTGATAGAGAATGGAGTACCACTAGTTTTACTCCAGGCGATAGTTAAATCTTTAATTAGATTTAAATGTGAAATGGCAATTGATTTTACAGATAAATCCATGGTGTTAGACATGGAGTATTACCAATTTTGCTCCATGAGATGAATAGGTTGGGATTGGGAAATAAAACAAATGATTACTTCGGTAAGGTGCGCTAATCCCGACTAGTTTTGATAAACCTTAATTTGGTTTGAATTGATATCCAAAGGAATATTAAAGAATAAATTTAAAGAATTTATCTTTGATAAAATAAATGGAAACCTTTGCCTAATGATGTGAATATTTGAATAAAAGAATATTCAGAATTGGAATGAGGCGTATGTTGTGCTTTTATAGCACTTGTTTATTATATATGCGAGTTATTCGGAATGGTCGGGTTTATACCCATTTTGAATAATTGATTCGACGATAAGTCGGCGATGAAGACGGTGGTTGAAGACCGGAGGTCTTCACATCGTTTGGATGATTACTGATGTCTTAATTAGGTTGTACGCCCAAGACAAGGTAATAAGTGGTGATCGTCTAGACGTACTTGGAGATCGACTGGATATGTGAGGACCTCTCTCCTGTATTGGACATATGGGATGAGGAATAAGGTGCCTTCGATTTCGTTCAGACCCGTAACGAACTATTAAATGGATGTGTGTCTGACATTGGATTTTATTCTGTGTTGATTAATCTCTATTAAATATATATCTGTTTGGTGGCGGAGAATTTATTACCTTGCTTAACACCCTTCTCTGAGACGTACGAGCTCAGAGGTTATATATTGATAGACATCAGTTGCATGGTGTGAATTGCCAGTGTGGCATACTAAGATGCAAGTGATCAAGGCTTCTGTTGAAAAGCAGAGTCTTGTGGTTGATGATCAAAGCACGACTTTAATATAGCATAGCTTTGTGTATAGCATTAATTCGGGAGCCTCACACCCCGGTGTGAACCAGAAACGTGAGAAGGACCCCAGGGAGGACATGCATTTCCTTCTAGCTAGGAGTGGTGTCATGGTACGGAGCCCAGACATTTTTACTTATGTGGATGATGGAAAGTGAGGCACCTCAGATATATCGGTCACTACAGGGCCGATGGATGAAATGGTCGATATACTGACTAGACTTACACCCATAGGGCGGGGAAACATATTATTCAGGAATTGCTAATCCTCAAACGTAAGAGAGGACTGGCCCTGGCGCTTCTGGGTGCAATTGTGTAACAACCCGAAAATCTGGGCCAGTTTAAAAATTTTATTTCGGCAATTTTAGCGAATTTTGATTATTTAAAATGAATTATTTTAAATAATATCGACGAGAAATTCATTTTTGAATAGAATTCGATCGTATATATTATACGCGTCGTCGTTAGAATATAAATATTTATATATAATTATAAATAGAATTGAAAATGGCGCGGTAGTTCGATAATTCGATTTCAAACTTCAATTGAATGTACCGGGTGCAAAACAATCCGGATTTTAGTGAAACCAAAAACATTAGGATCTAATTGATAATATCTTTCCAACGAATCCGGGAAATCAAAATTTCATAGCGGGAATCAAAAGATATGTCCGGTTGAAAATTCTGAATAGTCGCTATGGAATTCAGGCCCTTAAAAATAGACATTTTGCAAACGACCTCGGATTTCGACGAAACCAGTTTTGTTGGGTCCGTGATGTCAAATTATTGCTAGGTTTTAAATTTCATAATTTTTAGAATCAATATGTGAGCGTGGCAAAGGAAAACGCGTTTGACCAGTTTCAGTTGATTTTAATCGACTTGAAATTGGCCATTTTTCAAACGGTCTCAGAATTCGACGAAACTAGTTTTGTTAGGACCGTATCGTCAATACGAAGCTAGAAAATATTTTTCTGGAATTTTTCTAGTTAGTATGTGACCCCGGTAATTTGAAATGTACGTTTAAAATTCAATATAGTGATTTAAATGTAAATTTAATGGAAACTGATAGTAACAGCCGAACCAGCCTACGATACATATCCCATTGTGTTCGGAATGGGGGTAAAACGCTATGGGCGACAGACGGTGGGCTTCGTTTCGAAGTCGTATGTAAAAGTCAACTTTTTGAAGTAAAAAGAAATTAAATTATAAATATATATTCACTCCCTCCCTCTCTCTTACTTCACTCAAAAAAAAGAAAAAAAGTCGTCGCCTCCTGGATCTCGTGCGCCGCCGCCTCTCCTCCAGCAACTCCGACCTCTCCTCGCTCTTCCTCCCTCGCCTCGGTTTCCGCAGCCCCCCCAAAACCCTATAGCCTCGCGATCGAGGAAACCCCTCCCCAAACCACCGTTAAGTCGCCGCCGCTACCTCCATTAGCACCCCCCTCTGACCTCCGCCCGCCTCTGGCACCTCCCGGACCGCTGCAGCACCCACACATCCCTCCATCGTCTCCTCCTTCACGCTCCACCTCCTCCTCCTATTTAAAAACCGCCCAAAACCTCGCAAACAACCAGAGAAGGCTGCCGCTACCTCTGACCCGACCACCAGGCCTCGGTAACCTTTCTCCATTCGAAATTCAGTATGTTTTCAATTTATTTAAAGTAATTGATGTTAGTAAAAATATAAAAATCAGTTCTATTTTTATATGTAAAATAGCGGGGTAAAGTCGTGATTTTTATATGAGGTTCATGAGAGTAAAGATTCAATTTTTAACATAGTAAAGATTCAATTTTTAACATAGTAAAGATTTGATTTTTATATATTGAACATCGAAGTAAAAATGTGATTTTTATATATTGATCATCGAAGTAAAAATGTGATTTTTATATATTGAACATCGAAGTAAAAATGTGATTTTTATATATTGAACATCGAAGTAAAAATGTGATTTTTATATATTGAACATCGAAGTAAAAATGTGATTTTTATATATTGAACATCGAAGTAAAAATGTGATTTTTATATATTGATCATCGAAGTAAAAATGTGATTTTTATATATTGAACATCGAAGTAAAAATGTGATTTTTATATATTGAACATCGAAGTAAAAATGTGATTTTTATATATTGAACATCGAAGTAAAAATGTGATTTTTATATATTGAACATCGAAGTAAAAATGTGATTTTTATATATTGATCATCGAAGTAAAAATGTGATTTTTATATATTGAACATCGAAGTAAAAATGTGATTTTTATATATTGAACATCGAAGTAAAAATGTGATTTTTATATATTGAACATCGAAGTAAAAATGTGATTTTTATATATTGAATAGCGAAGTAAAAATTCGATTGTTACATATGTAGTGACTACAGCAACGAGGATGACAAAAATGCGATAATGACGAAGACTTCTGCAAAAGAAGAGTCAAGATGTTTGGGATAGCTATCTGTGAGAATTTCTCACCTTTCAATTTCTTTTTCTAGTTATATATATATACTAGGATGCAGACGGTGTTTAGCAGCACCCGACACCCGTCATCCACAGACCATGGATGGCTTGTTTGTATAATTGTTTGGTTGTGTAGTTGGTTAGATTATTTGGTTTGAATTGAATTGTTTGGTGAAATGAAATTGGTTTGATTGATGTGTGAATGGCGTGGGCCTTCACTAGACCGGGGATTAGGCTAGGCCTTGTCCCGTTTCTAGTATCGTGCCGTTATGCCGCCAAAATTTTCTAAAATAAATTAGAAAAATAAAAATATCATTTTATTTAAAGAATGAACTGAATAGAAATTCATAAGTTAAAATAAAATGTTTTGTCGTTAAAAATATAATTTTTAACGTGAAGTGGATAAAATAAAATATTCATTTACAAACCGGACGGTTTGTTTATGTACACCTATTTGAAGGACATTGATTGGGACGATAAATTTTACACATCGCCCAACTGCACAAATAAAAATAAATGTTTGTTGATTTGAAACCCCACACGGGTGTTGGGATGAAATTTGAAGTTCACTCATCCTGATTGATTAAATATGTCGATCGATTGATTGACAGGCTGTTATAAGCGTTAGATATCTATATTTGATGCTTATACAGTGTAGTGCACTTTGGTTGATGGTTGATTATTTTTCAATGCTATTATACATGTGTTGTATGAAAATCCATATAATTAACTTTACATGGTAATTGATTGGGCCTCAATCCAATTTGAAAAATAAAGAATATTATAAAATAAAGGTTCATGTGTTGACTGTACTCATCCGTTGAGATTAGTCATGTGTTGAACGAAATATTTTAGTAATAAAATTTACATCTTTATCAATATAAAATAAAGGTTCATGTGTTGACTGTACTCATCCGTTGAGATTAGTCATGTGTTGAACGAAATATTTTAGTAATAAAATTTACATCTTTATCAATATAAAATAAAGGTTCATGTGTTGACAGTACTCATCCGTTGAGATTAGTCATGTGTTGAACGAAATATTTTGATAATAACATCTATTTTGAAAAAGAAATATTTGAAATAGAATATTTGAAAATAGAAATATATGAAGCCGTGTTGATTAGATTGACGCCATTTTGACGTGAACGATATTTATATCGATTTTATTCATTTTGAAATGAATTGAATTGAAAACGATTTCGAAATGAATCGAATAGAAAACCAATTTGAATTGAATCGAATAGAAAACCAATTTGAATTGAATCGAATAGAAAACCAATTTGAATTGAATCGAATAGAAAACGACTTTGGAATTGAATTAAATTGAAAACGAATTCAAATTGAATTGAAAGCGAATTGAAATGAATTCAAATTGAATTGAATTTTGAATTGAATAGAAATGAATTTTAAAACGAATTTATAAAGAAGAATTCAATTTTGATTTGAATATAAATGGAAGTTGAAATTGCTTTTGAAACGAATTTAAAACTATTTATATAATTCGTTTTAAATAGAAATCGACGAAATATATTATATATATATATTATATATATAATATAATGGCCTGAATAGAACGCGCCGCGCCGCGGCAGTTCGTGGATTTTGACCATTTATTTCAAACGGACATTACGGGAGATCCGACCGTCGGATCCTCCTAAAACCAGAACCGTTAGGTTCGTATCGAAAAGAGCTTTCTAACGAATGTTAGAAATTTGAAATCTAACGGTTGGATTTGGAGTTACGTCCAAATCAAATTTGAAAAAGGTCGCTGTAAGTGCAGTTCGATGGCCATTGATGGAAATCGACTGTACGGGCCTTGATAAAATTATTAAAAATAGTAATAATTTGTGTAAAATCATAAGAAATGATTTAGAAAGAATTGGGATGAAAAACTCCATATTTGAAAAGATAAAAATAGATTTTTATCGAAATGAACTAGTTTTGAACTAGAATTATAATTCTATTTATTTTTAAATAAATAAATTGAATTTGAAATGGTTTTGAAAATAACCAGAATTTCCAATGATTGCATTGGAATGGATTTGAATCGAAATTGTCTTCGGAATATTTCGATGTTGGATTTCGTGATTATACAGATGTTGTTATGGAAATTTGAAAGATATAGATATATATATATCGTTATTTCAAATACGATATCTGTTGGTCGTAGAATGTGATACTGAATATAAGCCGATATATTTTCTATTCAGAGCCTTGTATTTAATATCAAATGTGATTTGGGTTTGTCGTGAATGGTGTCTTCACTAACACTGTTCTTGAACCCAGCTGAGAAAAGATTAAATCTTTTTATTTAGATTTAATGAAGTGTACCAATTCAATAATATTTAATTGGAATTGAATTGATATTGATTTTTGGGTTTATCGTGAATAGTGTTTTAAATAACACTCGTTCTTTAACCCGATAATTAATGGAATGTGACTTTGGGTTTATCGTGAACCGTGTTTTAAATGACACTGATTCTTTAACCCAGTTAACGATTAAAACTAAGTGGAGTTTTAATGAATCTTTAATTAGATTGAAATAATCGAGAATGGAGTATCACCAGTTTTGCTCCAGGCGATAGTTAAATCTTTAATTAGATTTGAACGTGAAATGGTAATTGAATTTACCGATAACACCGTGGTGTTAGATATGAAGTATTACCAGTTTTACTTCATGGGATAAATAGGTTGGGATTGGGAAATTAAAACAAATGATTACTTCGGTAAGTGTCGTCAATCCCGAATAGTTGAATCGAAATTCAAAAGGATAGATTAAAGAATAAATATAAAGAATTTATCTTGGATAAAATTAATGGGAACCTTTCCCTTTGAATATGAAATTTAGAAACTAACTGTCGGTTAGCCAAGCAGAATGGTTTTCTGGATATTGATCTGATGTTGGTTTCGGCCTTCGGGGTTAATATTTGGGGAATTATTCTCTTGATTAATTTACGGTTAGTGACTGATGAGTTGGAATGAGGCGTATGTTGTGTTTGTGTAATACTTATTTAAAATATACGCGAGCTATTCGGAAAGACCGGGTTTATCCCATTCTGAATAACTGATACGACGATAAGTCGAAGATGAAGACGATGGTCGAAGACCAGAGGTCTTCACGTCGTTTGGGTAATTACTGATGATCTTGATTGGGCTGTACACCCAAGAAGATGGAAACAGTTGGTGATCGTCCAGACGTACTTGGAGATCGATGGATATGTGGGGTACTAGGTGCCTCCGGTTTCGTTCAGACCCAGAACGGACTTGTAAATGGACTGTGTGTCTGACATTGGATTTCATTCTGTGTGACTGATATCAGTTGCATAGAATGGTTTGCCTGTGTGGCATGCTAAGATGCAAATGATCAAGGCTTCTGTTGAAAAGCAAAGTCTTGTGGTTGATGATCAAAGCACAGCCCGTGTGGCACAGCTTTGTGTAACGTGAATTCGCGAGCCTCACACCCCGGTTGTGAACCAAAAACGGGAGAGGACATCAAGGAGGGCCTGCGTTTCTTCCTAGCTAGGGTGGTGTCAGTGACCTACCAGCCCTGACATTTATATATTTTTCACCTGTGTGGTTGTTGCTGTTGCGAGGCGCCTCGGTTTGATCGGACGATCCGGGTCCGATGGAGTCATTCATTGGCTCATTTACGCCCCAAAGGGCGGGGAAACGCAGTGTTCAGGCATTTTAATCCACATCGGTGGACCGGCCCTGACGATCCAAGGGTCGATGCGCTCTGACCCTGAGGCTCGGGCTAGGCAGTCTCGAAGTCGGTGAGGACTATCTTTTGCCTCGGTTCATAGACGGAAATCTAATTTCCAAATACGCGACTTTGCGATTTTGATTGTATAACCTATATATGGCGACATAGTGTTATGGGGCATTCATGCTGCCTATGATTGATACTTATGATTTAAAGTTGTTCTATACACTATACACTTATAATAGTATCAAATGATTTCTTTTAAACGTATCAAGCATTCTTGGCTATTATAAGGTAAAAACCCTATCCCCCGGCTTGCGTTGCATTGTGTGATAGGACCTGGGTCTTATAATAGCTTCATTTTTCTTTATTTAGCATTGCGCTGTTGTTTTATGCACTGGTATTCTTGGGAGGAAACCCGTTCCGTGTTATACGGCGTGGTCCCTTGATTTACCTAATGATTTAAAATAAAGATTAATAACTATTTTAGTTCTCACACCAGTCCCATGACTGACCTGGGGTTTATTGTTTTAACCTAAACTCTGGGTGCCCTTATTTTGACACGGGCAGCTAGTAGTTTTGGTTTTGCAGATTTATATTCACAGGATCCTGGTTTACAGCTGGAACGATATCCGGAAAGCTTTGTATCCGTATATCTCCTCTAGTTGTGTATTGTATTATTTTCCGCTGCTATGTATTTAATGTAATTTAAATCTCTGATATTTCTGTGTAATATTCATTTATACTCTGTATATTCTTGTAATCTGATGCATTGTTGTAATATACAGTGAAATGTTCTTCTGTTTGTGTTCTAATTTGTCGTGTTCTCGAACGATAGGGCGTTTCGAGCGGTCTGGGTCGGTTTAGCGTCTGGTTCGGACCGAGCGAAATTCCTTTTCGTCACAGTTGATATCAGAGCTTTGGTTTACAAAGCTCAGAGAACAAGACACATTAGAACCATACGAAAGAATTCATCAGATATTGGATTTGTAATATCCAATGAGAATGACTCGTTAGAGATGGGATCAGTAGTATCCTAGAACGAGTGTGAAGAGTGTATTTTTAAAGTGAAAACAAATTTTTGTTTTGAATATTTAAATCAATTATTCGTATTTGATTATCTATTTATATTGAGTTGGACAGTCCAGTATATAAAGATTTTGCGTATACGTCTGATCCACATGTATTTGAAATTTTAATATACTGGATAGATATAGAATTGCACTGTAGTCATTCGGGGATAATTCTGATGATAGCGATCGCATCATCAGTATTAGTGTTCGAGTGTTGAAGGTGTGATATTTATATATCTCCTATTGACTGGTGTGAGAACCAAAATTAGGTAGGGCCTATTGTTGTGATTTGGCATCAAAAATCTGATTTTTTGTATATGTATCAAAGTTATGAATTTGAAACTCTAATTCACTAATTGATTGATGTTTGTGTTGTTTATTTATTTGTTTGCTAATTCTTAGCCATTTAGCCTAATTGTACCAAATATTGAACTATATTGAAAATTAGTCGCATTTGCTTGCATATGAATACTTTCATTGAATAGGTCATAGTAAGGAGGCTAGAGCCGAAGAATAAAATTTGTTTGCCCGACAAATAAGTACATGTTTACTACATAATTTACTGTTTTGTTTGGGTGATGATGATTTTATGAGCCTATTGGCTAGCCGCTTGGCTTTTTCTTTTTCTTTTTGAGATTAGAAGGACCGGGGAAGCTATTTGAAATTCCCCGATGCTCCCGGTGCAGGGGAGGTTATGGCGAAATTTTTCGAAAATTTAGGGTGTTAGCCAAATTTTTGAAATTTTGAAAATTCTCAGAAACTAAAGAGTTGGAGAATGGAAGCCAGATCGAGCGTAGAGTTGAATGATCAAACCACTTTCGACTTTGTTCCTTTTCGGGGACGAAAAGTTTTAAGTGGGGGAGATTGTAACAACCCGAAAATCTGGGCTAGTTTAAAATTTTTATTTCGGCAATTTTAGCGAATTTTGATTATTTAAAATGAATTATTTTAAATAATATCGACGAAAAATTCATTTTTGAATAGAATTCGATCGTATATATTATACGCGTCGTCGTTAGAATATAAATATTTATATATAATTATAAATAGAATTGAAAATGGCGTGGTAGTTCGATAATTCGATTTCAAACTTCAATTGAATGTACCGGGTGCAAAACAATCCGAATTTTAGTGAAACCAAAAACATTAGGATCTAATTGATAATATCTTTCCAACGAATCCGGGAAATCAAAATTTCATAGCGGGAATCAAAAGATATGTCTGGTTGAAAATTCTGAATAGTCGCTATGGAATTCAGGCCCTTAAAAATAGACATTTTGCAAACGACCTCGGATTTCGACGAAACCAGTTTTGTTGGGTCCGTGATGTCAAATTATTGCTAGGTTTTAAATTTCATAATTTTTAGAATCAATATGTGAGCGTGGCAAAGGAAAACGCGTTTGACCAGTTTCAGTTGATTTTAATCGACTTGAAATTGGCCATTTTTCAAACGGTCTCAGAATTCGACGAAACTAGTTTTGTTAGGACCGTATCGTCAATACGAAGCTAGAAAATATTTTTCTGGAATTTTTCTAGTTAGTATGTGACCCCGGTAATTTGAAATGTACGTTTATAATTCAATATAGTGATTTAAATGTAAATTTAACGGAAACTGATAGTAACAGCCGAATCAGCCTACGATACATATCCCATTGTGTTCGGAATGGGGGTAAAACGCTATGGGCGACAGGCGGTGGGCTTCGTTTCGAAGTCGTATGTAAAAGTCAACTTTTTGAAGTAAAAAGAAATTAAATTATAAATATATATTCACTCCCTATCTCTTACTTCACTCAGAAAAAAAAAAGAAAAAAAGTCGTCGCCTCCTGGATCTCGTGCGCCGCCGCCTCTGGCGAGGCTTCCCCAGGCCGCCGCCTCTCCTCCAGCAACTCCGACCTCTCCTCGCTCTTCCTCCCTCGCCTCGGTTTCCGCAGCCCCCCCAAAACCCTATAGCCTCGCGATCGAGGAAACCCCTCCCCAAACCACCGTTAAGTCGCCGCCGCTACCTCCATTAGCACCCCCCTCTGACCTCCGCCCGCCTCTGGCACCTCCCGGACCGCTGCAGCACCCACACACCCCTCCATCGTCTCCTCCTTCACGCTCCACCTCTTCCTCCTATTTAAAAACCGCCCAAAACCTCGCAAACAACCGGAGAAGGCTGCCGCTACCTCTGACCCGACCACCAGGCCTCGGTAACCTTTCTCCATTCGAAATTCAGTATGTTTTCAATTTATTTAAAGTAATTGATGTTAGTAAAAATATAAAAATCAGTTCTATTTTTATATGTAAAATAGCGGGGTAAAGTCGTGATTTTTATATGAGGTTCATGAGAGTAAAGATTCAATTTTTAACATAGTAAAGATTCAATTTTTAACATAGTAAAGATTCAATTTTTAACATAGTAAAGATTTGATTTTTATATATTGAACATCGAAGTAAAAATGTGATTTTTATATATTGATCATCGAAGTAAAAATGTGATTTTTATATATTGAACATCGAAGTAAAAATGTGATTTTTATATATTGAACATCGAAGTAAAAATGTGATTTTTATATATTGAACATCGAAGTAAAAATGTGATTTTTATATATTGAACATCGAAGTAAAAATGTGATTTTTATATATTTATCATCGAAGTAAAAATGTGATTTTTATATATTGAACATCGAAGTAAAAATGTGATTTTTATATATTGAACATCGAAGTAAAAATGTGATTTTTATATATTGAACATCGAAGTAAAAATGTGATTTTTATATATTGATCATCGAAGTAAAAATGTGATTTTTATATATTGAACATCGAAGTAAAAATGTGATTTTTATATATTGAACATCGAAGTAAAAATGTGATTTTTATATATTGAATAGCGAAGTAAAAATTCGATTGTTACATATGTAGTGACTACAGCAACGAGGATGACAAAAATGCGATAACGACGAAGACTTCTGCAAAAGAAGAGTCAAGATGTTTGGGATAGCTATCTGTGAGAATTTCTCACCTTTCAATTTCTTTTTCTAGTTATATATATATATACTAGGATGCAGACGGTGTTTAGCAGCACCCGACACCCGTCATCCACAGACCATGGATGGCTTGTTTGTTTAATTGTTTGGTTGTGTAGTTGGTTAGATTATTTGGTTTGAATTGAATTGTTTGGTGAAATGAAATTGGTTTGATTGATGTGTGAATGGCGTGGGCCTTCACTAGACCGGGGATTAGGCTAGGCCTTGTCCCGTTTCTAGTATCGTGCCGTTATGCCGCCGAAATTTTCTAAAATAAATTAGAAAAATAAAAATATCATTTTATTTAAAGAATGAACTGAATAGAAATTCATAAGTTAAAATAAAATGTTTTGTCGTTAAAAATATAATTTTTAACGTGAAGTGGATAAAATAAAATATTCATTTACAAACCGGACGGTTTGTTTATGTACACCTATTTGAAGGACATTGATTGGGACGATAAATTTTACACATCGCCCAACTGCACAAATAAAAATAAATGTTTGTTGATTTGAAACCCCACACGGGTGTTGGGATGAAATTTGAAGTTCACTCATCCTGATTGATTAAATATGTCGATCGATTGATTGACAGGCTGTTATAAGCGTTAGATATCTATATTTGATGCTTATACAGTGTAGTGCACTTTGGTTGATGGTTGATTATTTTTCAATGCTATTATACATGTGTTGTATGAAAATCCATATAATTAACTTTACATGGTAATTGATTGGGCCTCATTCCAATTTGAAAAATAAAGAATATTATAAAATAAAGGTTCATGTGTTGACTGTACTCATCCGTTGAGATTAGTCATGTGTTGAACGAAATATTTTAGTAATAAAATTTACATCTTTATCAATATAAAATAAAGGTTCATGTGTTGACTGTACTCATCCGTTGAGATTAGTCATGTGTTGAACGAAATATTTTAGTAATAAAATTTACATCTTTATCAATATAAAATAAAGGTTCATGTGTTGACAGTACTCATCCGTTGAGATTAGTCATGTGTTGAACGAAATATTTTGATAATAACATCTATTTTGAAAAAGAAATATTTGAAATAGAATATTTGAAAATAGAAATATATGAAGCCGTGTTGATTAGATTGACGCCATTTTGACGTGAACGATATTTATATCGATTTTATTCATTTTGAAATGAATTGAATTGAAAACGATTTCGAAATGAATCGAATAGAAAACCAATTTGAATTGAATCGAATAGAAAACCAATTTGAATTGAATGGAATAGAAAACGACTTTGGAATTGAATTAAATTGAAAACGAATTCAAATTGAATTGAAAGAGAATTGAAATGAATTCAAATTGAATTGAATTTTGAATTGAATAGAAATGAATTTTAAAACGAATTTATAAAGAAGAATTCAATTTTGATTTGAATATAAATGGAAGTTGAAATTGCTTTTGAAACGAATTTAAAACTATTTATATAATTCGTTTTAAATAGAAATCGACGAAATATATATTATATATATATTATATATATAATATAATGGTCTGAATAGAACGCGCCGCGGCAGTTCGTGGATTTCGACCATTTATTTCAAACGGACATTACGGGAGATCCGACCGTCGGATCCTCCTAAAACCGGAACCGTTGGGTTCGTATCGAAAAGAGCTTTCTAACGAATGTTAGAAATTTGAAATCTAACGGTTGGATTTGGAGTTACGTCCAAATCAAATTTGAAAAAGGTCGCTGTAAGTGCAGTTCGATGGCCATTGATGGAAATCGACTGTACGGGCCTTGATAAAATTATTAAAAATAGTAATAATTTGTGTAAAATCATAAGAAATGATTTAGAAAGAATTGGGATGAAAAACTCCATATTTGAAAAGATAAAAATAGATTTTTATCGAAATGAACTAGTTTTGAACTAGAATTATAATTCTATTTATTTTTAAATAAATAAATTGAATTTGAAATGGTTTTGAAAATAACCAGAATTTCCAATGATTGCATTGGAATGGATTTGAATCGAAATTGTCTTCGGAATATTTCGATGTTGGATTTCGTGATTATACAGATGTTGTTATGGAAATTTGAAAGATATAGATATATATATCGTTATTTCAAATACGATATCTGTTGGTCGTAGAATGTGATACTGAATATAAGCCGATATATTTTCTATTCAGAGCCTTGTATTTAATATCAAATGTGATTTGGGTTTGTCGTGAATGGTGTCTTCACTAACACTGTTCTTGAACCCAGCTGAGAAAAGATTAAATCTTTTTATTTAGATTTAATGAAGTGTACCAATTCAATAATATTTAATTGGAATTGAATTGATATTGATTTTTGGGTTTATCGTGAACAGTGTTTTAAATAACACTCGTTCTTTAACCCAATA
This sequence comes from Allium sativum, assembly GCA_030737875.1. Classification (NCBI taxonomy): domain Eukaryota; kingdom Viridiplantae; phylum Streptophyta; class Magnoliopsida; order Asparagales; family Amaryllidaceae; genus Allium; species Allium sativum. The sequence continues at coordinate 475,817,261 of CM060909.1, forward strand.
ATTAATGGAATGTGACTTTGGGTTTATCGTGAACCGTGTTTTAAATGACACTGATTCTTTAACCCAGTTAACGATTAAAACTAAGTGGAGTTTTAATGAATCTTTAATTAGATTGAAATAATCGAGAATGAAGTATCACCAATTTTGCTCCAGGCGATAGTTAAATCTTTAATTAGATTTGAACGTGAAATGGTAATTGAATTTACCGATAACACCGTGGTGTTAGATATGAAGTATTACCAGTTTTACTTCATGGGATAAATAGGTTGGGATTGGGAAATTAAAACAAATGATTACTTCGGTAAGTGTCGTTAATCCCGACTAGTTGAATCGAAATTCAAAAGGATAGATTAAAGAATAAATATAAAGAATTTATCTTGGATAAAATTAATGGGAACCTTTCCCTTTGAATATGAAATTTAGAAACTAACTGTCGGTTAGCCAAGCAGAATGGTTTTCTGGATATTGATCTGATGTTGGTTTCGGCCTTCGGGGTTAATATTTGGGGAATTATTCTCTTGATTAATTTACGGTTAGTGACTGATGAGTTGGAATGAGGCGTATGTTGTGTTTGTGTAACACTTATTTAAAATATACGCGAGTTATTCGGAAAGACCGGGTTTATCCCATTCTGAATAACTGATACGACGATAAGTCGAAGATGAAGACGATGGTCGAAGACCAGAGGTCTTCACGTCGTTTGGGTAATTACTGATGATCTTGATTGGGCTGTACACCCAAGAAGATGGAAACAGTTGGTGATCGTCCAGACGTACTTGGAGATCGATGGATATGTGGGGTACTAGGTGCCTCCGGTTTCGTTCAGACCCAGAACGGACTTGTAAATGGACTGTGTGTCTGACATTGGATTTCATTCTGTGTGACTGATATCAGTTGCATAGAATGGTTTGCCTGTGTGGCATGCTAAGATGCAAATGATCAAGGCTTCTGTTGAAAAGCAAAGTCTTGTGGTTGATGATCAAAGCACAGCCCGTGTGGCACAGCTTTGTGTAACGTGAATTCGCGAGCCTCACACCCCGGTTGTGAACCAAAAACGGGAGAGGACATCAGGGAGGGCCTGCGTTTCTTCCTAGCTAGGGTGGTGTCAGTGACCTACCAGCCCTGACATTTATATATTTTTCACCTGTGTGGTTGTTGCTGTTGCGAGGCGCCTCGGTTTGATAGAACGATCCGGGTCCGATGGAGTCATTTGTTGGCTCATTTACACCCCAAAGGGCGGGGAAACGCAGTGAGGCATTTTAATCCACATCGGTGGACCGGCCCTGACGATCCAAGGGTCGATGCGCTCTGACCCTGAGGCTCGGGCTAGGCAGTCTCGAAGTCGGTGAGGACTATCTTTTGCCTCGGTTCATAGACGGAAATCCAATTTCCAAATACGCGACTTTGCGATTTTGATTGTATAACCTATATATGGCGACATAGTGTTATGGGGTATTCATGCCGCCTATGATTGATACTTATGATTTGAAGTTGTTCTATACACTATACACTTATAATAGTATCAAATGATTTCTTTTAAACGTATCAAGCATTCTTGGCTATTATAAGGTAAAAACCCTATCCCCCGGCTTGCGTTGCATTGTGTGATAGGACCTGGGTCTTATAATAGCTTCATTTTTCTTTATTTAGCATTGCGTTGTTGTTTTATGCACTGGTATTCTTGGGAGGAAACCCGTTCCGTGTTATACGGCGTGGTCCCTTGATTTACCTAATGATTTAAAATAAAGATTAATAACTGTTTTAGTTCTCACACCAGTTCATGACTGACCTGGGGTTTATTGTTTTAACCTAAACTCTGGGTGCCCTTATTTTGACACGGGCAGCTAGTAGTTTTGGTTTTGCAGATTTATATTCACAGGATCCTGGTTTACAGCTGGAACGATATCCGGAAAGCTTTGTATCCGTATATCTCCTCTAGTTGTGTATTGTATTATTTTCCGCTGCTATGTATTTAATGTAATTTAAATCTCTGATATTTCTGTGTAATATTCATTTATACTCTGTATATTCTTGTAATCTGATGCATTGTTGTAATATACAGTGAAATGTTCTTCTGTTTGTGTTCTAATTTGTCGTGTTCTCGAACGATAGGGCATTTCGAGCGGTCTGGGTCGGTTTAGCGACTGGTTCGGACCGAGCGAAATTCCTTTTCGTCACAAATTGTGGCTGTATCCTCAGACATGGGCTAGATTGTCTCGAATTCGGTAAAGACGATCCCTTGCTTTGGTTCATGATAGAAATCCAACTTCCAATACGTGCCATTTCGGTTTTTATTGTAGAGCCTAGTATGGCGACATAGTAGCATGGGATACTATGTCGTCTATGATTGATACATTTATATTTGAAGTTGTTTTAAACACTATGCACTTATAATAGTATCAAATGATTTGTTTTAAACGTACCAAGCATGTTTGGCTATTATAAGGGAAAACTCTATCCTCCACCTTGCGTTGCATTGTTTGATTGGACTTGAGTCTTATAATAGCTTCATTTTTCGAAAAGCATTGCGTTATTTATAATTGTTTATGCACTGGTATTCTTGGGAGAAAATCCGTTCCATGTTATACGGCGTGGTCCCTTGATTTACTTTATTTCTAAAGTTAAGTTTTAAATAACTGTTTTAGTTCTCACACCAGTCACATGACTGACCTGGAGTTTATTGTTTTTACCTAAACTCTGGGTGCCCCTATTTTCCACGTGGGCAGCTAGTAGTTTCAGTTTTGTAGATATTATATTACCAGGATCCTGGTTTACAGTTGAGGCTATATTTGGAAAGTTCTGTATCCGTGTATTTCTTCTAGTTGTGTTATGTATTATTTTCCCGCTGCTATGTAATGTATTTTAATCCCTGATGTTAATCAAGTGTATATTATTTATTCATACTCTCTTATATTCTTGTACTCTTGTGTAATAGTTGTAATAAGCAAGGAAATGTTCTTCTGTTTGCGTTCTAATTTGTCATGTTCTAAACTCAATCCGGGCTTTCCCGTAAGGGCGAGTTTTGGTCGTTTCAGAGAGAGATCTAGGTTTGTGAGAGAGAAGAAGGATTAGAATTTATATTTAGAAAAAGGAATAAGAAAATACATGGTTCCTATTTTTTTTGTTTTTTGAAATAAAATTAATGGATGAGAAGAACATGAGAAAGAGGAAGATTTATAGAGCGCGGGGATATGAACAAAATGACTCTTGGGTACATGATTTAAGGTAGGGAGAAAAATAGATCGAAAGAAAATAAAGAAGGGAATAATACATGCTATAATTTTTAAATTAAATGCTTGAAAATATTATAAAGAAATTAATGTGTGATTAATGATGAAATAGAGTGGAGTGAAAATACATGATAAATTTTCCTAAGATGTCTCTTCTAATTAGAGTCCATTACAAAGAAATTAAATTGACTGAATAGGCATGACATGTAAATCTAATCTAGTATTTATTTTTCTCAATTAAAAATAATTTACAAATAAAATGGTTAAAGTTATCCATATGCTATTTTGACAGTTTTGCGAGTTTTTTTTTCGTTTTTTCTGCTTTGAATATAACAATAGAAGAAATAAATGTGTTACTAAAGAGAAAATAAAGTGGAGAGAAAGGAGGCAGTGAATGTGTGAAAATTAGAAAAAGAAGGGAAAAGAAAATAAACTTGCATAAATGTGAATGGGCAGAAAAAATGTGTTGATTTATTTGATTATAAATCTCAACATTAATTTTTGTTAACTATGCTAATTAAAATGTACGTTATATATCGTTGCCATCTCATTTCGTTACAATTTGTCCTATACAATTTAAACTGGAAACATTAATTAATTTGTTATCAATTCGGGTAAAACTCTTATATTCAAGGTTTTAAACAAAACAATGATTTTACTTACTTTCCAATAGTTCATAGTTAATTATCCCAGTTATATATAAAATTTGTTAATAATTTTCGTTATTATAAATCACCATTCATCTTATTATAAATTGTTGTTTATTAAAAATAAATTTGAAATCGTTCATTAATAACATCATAAAATTTAGTTAAAACCACTTTAAATTCAATAATAAATTTATTGATAAGTAACTTAAATGGTTGAAACACACGGGATGTTACAATCTCCACCACTCGAAACTTTTCATCCTCTAAAAATAGAGGTTATCAAATTCATATTTATGTGTATAACACAATACTAATACAAAATTTAGTTTAAACAAAATAATAATAATAGGCTTTTAAATTTCAAATTTCCATAAGGGTATTGTTATTGACACTCCAAATATTGTTAAGGGAAGACCAATTTTTTATTTTTTTTAAAAAATGTTAAGGGGAGTACCAATGAGGAAAGTAGCCCCTTAACAAATAAATATAATTTTACCTTATTACCCATTTAGGCTTAATTTCACTCTTATGTTCATTAATCTACTTTTTAATGGTTAATCAACACCATTAGCTATGGAGAAATAAAACCCTATCCAAATAAATTTGAAGGAAATAGACAATATGATATTGACATAGGAGAGTGAGCGTTATTATGGGGTTTATCACTAATCATCAATAATTGGATCGTTTGTCCTCATATAAGAAGTGAGAATCAAACGAAAATCCAAAGACTATCATTTTATGCCAAATTTTTATATTTAAGTAGAATTTCTTTATATATACACACACATAAAAACATAAACACACACATATATATTATTAATACATATGTTTATTATACGTACATACACAATGTTTAATTGTTTTATTATTATTTCAATAAATTTCAAATTGCAATAAAAATACATACTAAAATTATATATACACCTTAAATTTAATTAGATATATTTTTACTATTGAGTTATAATTTCAAACCATGACTATATCATATATATATATATATATATATATATATATATATATAAGTATCGAGTATAATCTTTGGGCGTGCTTGATTTTAACAACGAATTCATTTCCATTATTTATGCCGATTATGGAAACGGTTTTTGGATACAACGATTTGCATCTACGCAGTTACTAAATGTAAATAAAAGTTTTCTTAATCTACATCCGCTACTCAAATTGTTCTTAAAAAATTTCCAGCAAATCAATGATAAAATTGGAGTTGCTGGCTAAGGTTTAATCCCTAAACTACACGTTAAACTGGGAGTCATCATGACAAATTTCTTTATATTTGATCCCGAAGATATTATAGAAATGTTTGTTCCCTTGTTAGACTAATTCAACCAAAGCCAAATTCCAGCAATCCGATGTACTTTACACTAAAATTTGTCGTTGCAGATAAAATTTTAGCCTTTCGTCCTTATGGAATAATTTTTTGTTCATTTTGTCCTTCACACTATTTTCCTGATTTTTTATAAATTCACAAAGAGGATAGTGATGTTTTCTTTGTTCTCACCATTTTTTCTTCGATTTTTCCCTAACGTAAGTTTGCAATTGAAACGATTTAGGGTTTTTGTGATTTAGGGGACTAATGATTATACGATGAATAATTTTTAAGAGAAAGGGTAAAAGCGTAAGAAGTAAAAAAAAATAGTCACCTACATTGACCTCCCTTAACAATTTAACAAAAGTGGAGTTTCCTTAAAATTTGGTTCTACTTAACATAAAATGGAGTGTCAATAAAAATGCCCATTCCATAAAACTTAATTTGTCAAAATTATTTCTTAATAAAACTTGAAGTTAAAGGACGAAAAAATTTCTTCGACTTAAAATCCTCGTTTCATTTTAAAACCATTGAAATATTATATATTTCTTTTATATTAAATCATACTTCACTTCGGAATTTCAAAAATTTATTTTTGAAAAGTCTCAAATATTTCACAAGCATATCTGTTAACAGATCGAGAGGCTTACCCCCAATGATAAGGCCACTAGGCACGGCCTACGCATAGATGTATCAATATCAATAAATGATGTTTACCTTCTGAGCAGACCATCATCAAGGGTTACACCCACATCATACCTGTCTTTAGTCATGGGTTACTCGCTTCATAAAAACATATCAAATCAGTTCATCGTGAAGTTATAAATCGTTTCGCACAATAATTAAAATTACTTTCAAATTATAGTATCATTGTTTTTCAAAATCCTTTAAAATATTGGGATTTAAGTCGCCGAAATTTCTCCCTGTTTATAAACACTTTGAAAACCATTTATCATATTCCAAATAATTGGAAAATAATTTTTCATTCAATAATTAGAAAATCAGAAGAAAAAAATCCTAATTATACAAATTCAAACTTTTCAAATTCTAAATCAAATGTTTCATCAAATCGTTTCAAACTGATAAAAAATAAGGTTCTTATGAAAAAAACAAATCATTTTGAAACATTCTAGATTTCCAAATACAAAAGACAAATGACATATTTCAAAATAAATTATTAACTCCAAAATAAATTTTGTTTCAAAATATATTAATTTCAAATTTATTTCGTTGCGCTACTATTTTAAAATAGTTTATATTTTAAAATACGCTCTTTCAAGAGTGATTTCTATAACTAATTCTTATTAAACACCACAATCTAAGCTTTGTGTAAACTAAAGCTCTGGTACCAACTGTAATGACATGCCATTTCGACCGCTTCATGTCAGGAGTTAAACCAACTTAAACCGCTCGAAATGACAAATTGTTATTGCTTATGAGGTTTAACAGAATCAATAATACATAATCATAAAACACAATAACATGCAACGGAATAATTTTTACAAAAATGTAAGAGTTTGTACAAATAACTTTACACAGCGGAAGTACATAGATTTTAAATAAAATAAAATTTGTAGAAATTGTCGTATCAGTGCGTGCATCTTCATGATTCTCTAACTTTGACAGCTGAATATCTTTAAACTGCAAACAATCGGTCTGACCCGAGCGCTCCATGCAAAACACAAAACACTCGAGTCAGTATTAATATTCTTTTGCATGTAAATTGACTAGAGTGAAATGTACAAGTAACTCGATAAATGAAATGCTCAAATTTAAATAAACTTCATATTTATGTTATAAGTCGATTTAATTCAAACACAGATTTTCACTATTATTCCAAATTCCAATCCAAACTTCATATCAACATTTCCAAGTTTCAACTTAAAAAATCGAATTTCAACTTTTAAATGTCAACAAAGTGTTATATTAGTTTACAATATAAATTTTAATTTAATCCCGTTTTCATCAAAACTTAAATTCTAAATTTAAATTTCATATCACTAAATTAAAACACCATTCAAAGTTTAATTATTTCACTTAAATCAAATTAAAATTTTTATCCTTAAATCAATCAAACAATTAAACTTAATAACAATCTTATGTTTATTTGATTTTTAACTTAAATTAAACCAAATCAACTCTTTACCTCAATGTTAATAAAAAAATTAAAATTTTAAAATTAAACTTTGTTATTAAACATTTAAATCAAACAACAAAAATTTAGCTTAAAACTTAATAACAATTTTGCATTGAATTTCATTTTCATAATCTTTGGTCAAATATTCCAAACATTAATTTAAACTTAACATCGTTCAATCCGACGTCAACATGGTGTTCGTATACAATATATAATATTGAGAACATACGGTGTTATGCATGGATGAAGGCAATACAAACAAACATAACATATTATGAATCAATCACTATCATTTCATGCGATGAACAAGCTTGCATGGTTTTAAGTGAATTATCACTAACATTTCATGTAATTTACACATAACATTTCATGAAATTTTCAACTAACAATTCATGTAAATAACAACCAACAATTTATATAAATATTGGGAACTTACAGTATGATAGAAGGATGATGACAATGCAAACATAACATATTATGCCTCAATCACTATTATTTCGTGCAATGAACAACTATGATTTGATGTGAATTTTCACTATCATTTCATTAAACTAAAAACTATCATTTAATATAAACAACCACTAACATTTCAACTACCATTTCATGTAATTTACTATCAACAAATCATGTAAATGACAAATAAATATACATTTAATAATTGATTTAGTGTCATGTAATAACCAATTAACAATCAATTTTTTTACCATAATATTATCATTATTTCATTCGATGTCGATACTTGTACAAATAATGTTAATTGTGAGCTGAAACTCACCTTGCGTGGATTTGACGATGGATACAAGAAGAAAAAAGATTGTCAATAGAAGGTAGCGACAAAAGAAAAACAAACTGTTTTTTTTTTCTTTTTTTCCATCTTTTAATTCTTTTAGAAAAGGATAGGCAATAGATTAGGGTTTTAGGAAGAAGATGGTGACTTACTAAGAGAAATGGGGATTTACAGAAAGAGATGGAGATTTGCAGAGAAACAGAGAGAAGTTAGATTAGAATTTATGTTTAGAAAGAGGAATAAGGAAAATATATGGTTCCTATTTTTATATTTTATTTTTTTAGAATAAAATGAATGGATAAGAAAAACATGAGAAAGAGAAGATTTATAGAGCGCAGGAATATGAACAAAATGATTGTTGGGTACATGATTTAAGGTAGGGAGCAAAATAAGGGGAAAGAAAATAAAGAAGGGAAGAATACATGCTATATTTTTGAAATTAGATGCATGCAAAAAAGGGAAAGAAATTATTGTGTGATTAATGATGAAATAGATTGGAGTGAAAATACATGATAAATTTTCCTAAGATGTCTCTTCTAATTAGAGTATGTTACATAGAAATTAAATTGACTGAGTAGGCATGACATGTAAATCTAGTCTAGTATGAATTTTTCTCAATTAAAAACAATTTACAAATAGAATGGTTAAAGTTATCCATATGTTATATTGACAGTTTTGCGAGTTTTTTTTTTACTTTTTTCTGTTTTGAATATAATAAGAGAAAAAATAAATGCGTTATTAATCAGGAAATAAAGTGGAGAGAAAGGAGGCAGTGAATGTGGGAAAAGTAAAAAAAGAAGGGGAAAGAAAATAAACTTGAATGAAATGTGAATGGGCAGAAAAATGTGTTGATTTATTTGATTATAAATCTCAATAATAATTTTCGTTATCTATGCTAGTTAAAACTTACGTTGTATATCGTTGTCACCTCATTTCCTTACAATATCTCCTATATACAATTTAAACTGGAAACATTAATTAATTTATTATCAATTAGGGTAAAACTCTTATATTCAAGTTTTTAACCAAAATAATGATTTAACTTACTTTCCCATAGTTCAAAGTTAATTATCCCAATATATATAATTTTTTTAATAATTTTCACTATTGTAAATTACCATTCATCTTATTGTTGTTTATTAAAAATAAATTTGAAATCGTCCATTAATAACATCATAAAATTTATTTTAAAACCACTTTAAATTCAATAATGTTTTGATCCTTTTATATGTGTTATCATCAGTTTACACTATTTTACTTATGTAACATAAGCCTGTTGTTTTATATGCATAATGATCTATGCACATGTTCATGAAATTTAAATATGCATACAAACATATGTATAATGTGTTACCTTGGATCAATATATGAACCTGTGTATAAGATGTTATAAACAGGTAATAATAAAATTTACGATATATGTTCTATATTCATATAGATACATACATACATATATATATATATATATGTATATATACCATAAATTTTATATGGATTTGTTGTAGATATATGAAATGCAAATATGATTTGCAATTTCATATATATACAAAAATCTGCACAATTTTGAATAGTTGTGAGTGTATATGATGCATTCTAGATATTAAATTTGTTTTATTTCTTGATTCATATGGATTATTGATTCAATTTGGTTGAATATACTCAATTGAAATTAAATATGAAAATGAATTGGTTTTCTATATAATGGTTGCCTTAAATCTATATAATCATTCCCTGGATATATATATAAAAATATACATACATATATATGATATATGTTTATATGCTTTGTAGAATTAATACATATAGTATTAAATTCGCGAAGACATGTTAACTTCTGCCAGTTTATATAGACGGATGTGCATTCTTCGCAATGATAGCCACAAAAATTAGGAATTGTTAGTTACAAAAATACAGTTTTCATATTACAATATCAAAAAAAATCATAGCTTTGATTCTAAGAATATATACATAATGAATGCATGTGCAGTCTCATTCTATTCTGCTACAAATATGTTGCACTATGCCATATACACACACACACACACACTATATATATATATATATATAATCAAAAGAAATTGCTTATGATTTATCTTAATAATGAAATTGGGTGTGACTTTTTAATTTCATTAGATAAATATAGGCACTATTTTTTATTTTATTTTTGGCTTGGCTAAGAATTCTGTTTTGAACTTAATCTGCTAAGTCTTAAATTAATTGAAATGTGATTAATTGGTTTTGAATTATATCTTTATATGTTAATAACCAAGTTAATCACAAGTTCAAATCCCATTACTACTCTAGAATACATGGTGTTGTGTTTGGCCAGTAGATATGATTATTTATAAGTAAGTTTCATGTTTCCAAGTTTAATAAAACTTGTAGAATTTTTTTTACAACACTACTTATATCTGTATATATATGCATGAATTGAATATGCATCATCTATTTATTAATGCATAATTTTGTTATAAGATGCATGAGTTCTGATTTATATCAGTAAAGTAAATAATGGTGTAATAGTTATGCCCAGTCAAAGTTGCCTTACATGTTATAACTTAATGCTGTTTATTTATTTAAGTGTTATAGTGTGCATTTTGATGCACAATTTCATCATGCATTTATATTTGATCTGAACTGCTATATGTATATATATATATATATATATGTCTATAAGAAATGATACATTTAATTTCTTGTATAAATTGTATATATTGATTATGCATGCAAGTTACCTTCTATGTTAGTCTGGGATCTGTAGCTTATGTTTACATAAATTATTCTATTAACTGCCTAATTGACAGTCACAAAAATTTGAAAGATCATAATGTTTAAAAGTGTTTAAACTCGAATTCGATTTAGGCTTTGAATCTGGATGGGCTTGGCCCTGAGTAATTCAGGTAACAAAATGAAGCATGTAATATCTTTTAACCTTTTCGTAGTTTCGTTCATGTCCATATTAGTCGTTATAATGGATGTCATTCACTGTTAAACAACAGTAAACAAATTTAAATTTGCGAACTATCAAAATGTTAGCTATGGTAATCTGGAAATTTTAATTTGACTTTTGAATCCATTACCCCCATATGATTAATGTTAGGCTCTAAAACATACATTTAGATGTATAGTTAGTGAGACTAACATGTGTATTAAAATTGTTTAAATATTTCAGGAGTTAAGCCTGCTGAAATTGTTTCAGCGTAAACGGCAATTTAACATCAGGATTTGGGATTGGATGGTACGACGAGCATGCTTTAAGAGACAAGTCTGACTTGCTTTTAATTTTGAAATTAAATGTATGTTTGTGTTACTGCATATGTATTTCATTGTGATATATTTCCATATGTATAAAGATAAAAGTAACTATCATTGTTGGATTTAGCAATGTTTGAATTGTATAAATGTTTAGATGTACATGATGCGTGTAATTTATGAAATGTTTGATAATGTATATGACATTATAGTAGTGTTTTATGGATATAATAATATGAAATGGATGTTACTGTTTAGTTACGCACATATATTTGTAAGTATGCGTAAGATATATAAATGGTGCATAGTATGTTCGGATATATCAGTATATACATATTGTTAAAAATGTTTAAACAGGTCCGCAGCATTAGCCCAGCGGTTAAGGACTTGTGTCGAGGTAACAACGATGCGAGTTTGAAACCCGGAATGGCATGCTAAAAGGGTTTACCATGTTCATACACTACGACTAGCCACTTATGTGGTATCCGCATACCGGGCAAGGTGCACTAGGAGGGTTTTACGGCTCTGATCGGTTTCCCCCTCAACAAATTCCAAAAAAAAATGTTTAAACAATTATGATGAATATATATATATATATATACATACTAGATTTCATACGCAAAGTATGTAACAAATATGTGTGTGTGTGTGTGTGTATATATATATTGTTTTGAACTAAGAATTCATATGCTATGTAAAACATGAGGATGTCATATAAATGTAAAAATAAAATAAAATTGGTTAATAGAGAATTCTTTTTAGACTTGAATATAGTATTTAATACACGAGTTAAAATAACCAATGATTTTAAAGTGTTCAAAAGGAGTATGTAGGCATGATTCCTATATATAGTTGGATTTAAGTAGACATATGTGTTTCATGTATTTTATTTAAATCCGATTTATATTACAAATATAAAATACATATATTTCTATATGTGTAAATAACTCTAATATTGTTCACCAGTACGAATTATAAAATCCCTTTAAAGCAAATTTTGTTATATTAACTCATGGTGACGTCTTCCGATAATACACTCATCAATGTCCAGAATCACTGGATGTAGGTAATGCCGAAGCATTGTGCATCCTTTTATTTTGGTTATATGCGACGGAGTAAAAGTGACACTTGAATTGTATTATTGGGTCTGACTTAACTAACCTGTATAATAAGAATATAACTTAGAGACAATAGCATGAATTATTCTATATTTTGAACAAATGAATAATTTTATGAATAAAATATTCATCATGCGATCCAAAAATTATATACACGATATAATTGACATAAGATATCTACCTAAAAGGTTGTGTTTTCGGGTGTTAGCCAACGCTAGGTCAAGGCACGACTAGGTATGGATCTTGGAACACCATTATACATATATATATATATATAATAATATATACAGATATACAGGGACGTTAATTTGAGTGAGAGTGTATTTTAGTTTAAATTTTACATTTATGTTAATATAAATTTTGTATTTGTATTAAATAAATATTACAGAATTAGTTGATTATTTATTATCTAGTGTAGATATTAAATAACAAATAACTCCGATAATTTAAATTAACCCTTAAGAAGGATAAATTAAATCAAATTTCTTGACTAACATTGAAATTTGAGGATTGTCTTCAAACAAATTAAACGTAATTGTTTTACAAATATAGAAGATCTAAAATGAAAGTTGAAGTGTGACTTCTATCGAATAAGACATAATTTTATAAAATCTCCTTATATATAGTATTAGATACTAGATATTGATCACATAATTGTATGTAAATTTACAGAAATTGCAAAATAAGTATAAATCTGACAGAAGGACAAGTGGACTTACAATTGGAAATGAAGCAAATATTGCTGAATTATCCATAGGAAGTTGCTTCTTGTCCTATGTATTAGCTTAATTGAATAATTAAAATATTGTTACTATTAAAATTCCATTTAAAATAAATGTTGTTAAATATCTTGTTTAGACAAGTTTAAATTTCATTCTTAATAAAAGGACAATTGTTGTTCATTTTATTTAAATGAAATATCTTATGGAATTTCACAAATAGCTAATAATCTTTGTAAATCCTTAACTATGATGTGCTTGACATAAATACTCAACGGATTAAATTTAGTGATTTAAATTCAGCACACCTCTAGCATTATCAGTTATACCATATAAATAAGAAAACATATCAAAACTCCACGATGATGGAATTTTGGAATCATTTGATTTCGAATCATATGAAGAATGCAAATCTTGTTTATTAGGCAAAATAACAGAATCACCTTTCATTTGACATAGTGAATGGGCTACGAAGTATTGGGTCTCATACATAATGATGTATATAGAGCAATGAATACATAGATTAGAGGTAGGTTTTGTTACTTCATTATATTTAATGTTGATTTTAATAGATATAGATATGTGTATCTAATGAAATACAAATCAGATTCCTTAGAAAAGTTCAAAAAAATTCAAAAATGAAGTTCAAAACCAATTTTGATAGAAAATAAATACTCTTCAAACAGATCGAGAGAATATTTAAGCCAATAATTTAATGACTATTCGAATGAGTGTGAAATTGTTTCACAACTAACTCCACCTAGAACAACATATTGAAATGGTATGTCTAAAAGGAGAAGTTGCACCTTATAAGATATGGTATGATCAATGATAGATCTTCCAATAATTTAATTTAGAACAATTGCATTTAATCCTACTAAAATGTTTTTGAAGATTCCATACAAGATATGGATCAGGAAATGTCCTAGTGTGTATAAATCCGAAGATTTGTGATGTAAGGCGTTTGTTAAACGTCCTTCCTCTGATAAGATCGGACCCAAATCAGATAATTATTTTGTGGAATATCCAAAACAAACAAATGGATATTATTTCTGTAAATCCTCTGAGAATAAAATGTTTATTGCTCGAATTAGTATCCTTTTTAAAGGAGAGCCAGTCTCTAAGATACCGATGGGAATGAAACAGAATTTGAAATGTCCCGGAAACCACAAAATACTATTGAATCTTGTATAGACAAGAAATTGAGTAGGAGTGACATAATAATTCTAATGTTATATATTAATAACACATTAATTATTGTGAATAATGTTATTTTGAAACAAGAAATAGATACTTATCCTAAGAAAGAAAATGTTTGGGTTAAGAAGTTCATAATTGAACTTAATTCATTGTTGATCCAATGATTTACATTGCGATAACAATGTGGCTATTGCTCAGGCCTAAAACCTTAAACTTATTATCAATCCAAACATATATTTAAGAAATATAATTATTATGTTAAGTTGTACACAGATAAAATGAACATATATGCAAAGTTGCACAAGTTGTAATGTTGCATATTGAATTAAACTCAGTTGCAGCAGAAGTTTAATAGCCATGCTAGTTTCATGAGTATGTGATATGTGAATGATTGACTCTAGTGCAGGTAGGAGATTGTTAGAGTTTATGACCTAGTGGCAATCCATATGATGTGATTGATGACACTGTTGATGTTATTATTTTATTTTGAATAGAATATTCTGTTATGTTATGTATTTACTGCATAATATAAATGTCAACATAATAGAAGTCCTTAGAATAATAATATGGATTTATATAGTTTAAGTAAGTGACTTGAACATGAGATTATATAATATATTAAGTATTATAATTCTTAAATGCCCCTAGTCAAGTTTTACTGTATATAAAGGACAACAATAAAAGATTGAGACTAATATGTTGATTGACTGATGATCATATCTGATTGATCATTAATATATGTGATATTAATGTCAAGACATAAATATGTATTGGAAAATATCGTATTGGGAAGACCCAACGTGAGAAAATTACATGGAATATAATTAATAGTATCATAAGTTATTCTCATAGTGACAGTGATGTAATATTCCTCAGACCTGAAATCATTATAATTTTATTCGAGGATATTTGTGTTTTGATATCATCTAAAGTTACTTTTTACCAAATAGACGATAACGATGATTATTGGATGCATCTCGAGTCGAATGAAAGTTATGAATGATCTATATGGAATTTTACCCTACAATACAATTGTAGTGATATCCGTGGGCCTCTTGATTAAGCGAGACTATGAAATGCACGGTCGTGCTCAAATATTGATTTGTTTTAAATAGTTTACTCATTGATCAAGATAAAAGGATTAAATTATAAAGAGGAAGATACGATCCATGCCTCGAGTTTAATCCTGGATATATTGGCTAACGGGACTATATTACATTGATACACTAGTCACAAAAAGGTTGTATCGAATCGTTGATCTTATTATAACTTGGGTAGCAGTGGCGTATTACTAGATGCCAATCACTGTTTATGATTTTAAATACGATTTAAAATCATTGCCAACGTTGTAGTAACCTATAGGGTCACTCATATGGAACATAGTAAAGGGAAAGTTATTAACTGGATACATAAAATTTCAATCTGTTGACAGTTTTATTTGGCATTGAAATGGTATATGGATTATTTTCCTAAAATTATGGTAAACATTTTATGTTATAAAGGGTAAACGTTACCTTAAATACATTGAGATACACTGCAACCATAAATAATTAGATTAGATCTAAAATTGGGAAAAACCCTAGCAATGGCAGCTAGGACCACGCCCTTCTTCTTCAACTTGATTGAAGAAGAAATCGTTCTCGTGGACTACTGTAGAGGTGTGGTACTTTGTCATGCTTTCGATTAGATGCATGCATCTTCATCTTTGTATGAATTTTATCTGGACTCAGCTCGAGAGGTATAAATCCCTAACCCTATTTAATATAAGTTTTGATTTATAATTTCCGCAAAGTTCCTTGTTTGAATTGTTAAAACATTGAAATGGGAATCTAATTTGATTGAATAATTCCTTCAGTAACGACACATATCTTATGTATCGACCGATCGTAAAAAATATATTTTATACTCAAGTGGTCGGATCGTTTACCTATTTTAATATGTCGTTCATGGGAATGTGAGACATGTCCATGATTTTTACCGAATCCAAGTATGAACCATGTTTGCCCTTGAGTTCACTGTTTGGACTATAACTCAAGATAGGAAACAAATCATGTGCTAAGACTGATTCCTTTGGATCAGAATGGTGGTTAACAATTCCATAGTGTGGTTACATGAAGGATTTGGTTTAGGGATTTGGGAGGAATCGATGTTTTAAGTTTCACCTTGTGTTTAAGCAGATTGGCCAGCAGCTAATGGGCTGATCAGTATAGCCCATTAGATCTATGACTAGCAGATATAAATAGGGGGACTTGAGGAGAGAACTAGGGTTACTCTCTTCATTTTAAACTTCAGGTTGGGCGTCTATGATTCTCTGGTTCAACCAAAAACCATATTTCTCCATTCTTTTCAATAAAATTCATTGTAGATTGCATCTAGTAAATAGATCATCATTAAATGGGGTTAGATCATCACCAAAAAGGGTTAGATCACATCAAATTGCATCGAATTCAAGGGGTTTCAGTGCTATCCAGATATGATCTCATTGAATCTACATCAAATCAAGGTCTAGGTGAGTGATAGATATCTCTCACACGGAAGCTGCAGACTGTACGGGTAAGTTAGGATCATATTCATATGTTTCATGTTAAAATCACCATAGATCGGATCATATATGTTTACTTAGATTTAGAAAGCCTAGGAAACCTAATTTGTTGACACCAAAAACTAATATAACACACAAAGAATGAGTTTTATAGATAATAATTGAAGACAAGTAAATGAAAATTGTAGAAAAATGCAATCACACACAGGTTTATAGTGGTTCAGCGTTAACGAGTCTATGTCCACTTTATAATCTCTTATATATTTGATGACCTATTATAAGAAGAATTGTCATAGTTGACAATACAATGAGAGATTGATGAGAATCAAAAGTTGGAAAATCTGAAGATTCCTCCAAAAGTTCCTTCTTCAAAGTCCAGAAGGTGCATTTATAGGTGATTCAGTGCTTGAGTTGGCAGGGATATGTGCAATTCGATCCCAGTTAATCAAAGAGCATGAAGAGGCATTCTAGTCCCAGAGAATCGACATGATTTGAATAGGTATCGACAGGTCGCAGTTGACCTAATCTATTCGGATGGCTTGGAATAATTAACGCTGAGTGTGAGCTATTCTTTAGGTAGATATTCTATTTTGGATCACGCTTGAACTGACTCATCTGGTCTGATCATTGCGGGTTCTAGCCAAGGCCTCTTTGATACAAGTCCGTGGCTCCGATGAACCTTGATGGCCTTACCAAAAGGCCCATCAACACTTTCCCCCCATAGTATGTCGCATTGGAAATGAGACATGCTTTGTAGTTGTTAACTATGAATTACTTTTCCATATAGACCAGAAAATCACCTATAGGTCGTCTTGAGCTATCTCGTCATGAGTCTCGTAAACCGAAGTTGACCTGTCGAGTACCTTGGAAATTTACACTGGCTCAGGTAATGATGAGGCTCTACTACCATATGTCTATTCGATTAAACTTAGCCTGTTGCTGGATTGACACATCAGTTGAGTCCGAACTACGGGTCATGTCATTTTCATACGAAGAGTCTCCTCGTCATATTATAAAAGGATGGCCCACTTTACTTTTTTTTACTTCTACTCTTTACCACAACTTGATTTACTGTTCTTTAGGGGAAAAAAATTAAGGAATCCTCTTCATCTGCGAATAAGATCACTTCTTCCGTTGCTTCTAGAGGTATGAATCGATTTTGTAACGACCCGCGTTCTACGCATCATAGGATCGTAGGATATTTATTTCTTTCACATACGAAGTCGTATGGTCATGTGACTTTGGGGGACGACTATTGGGGTCATTTCCCATGTTCATGATTTTTCCCGATTTTTAAATGACCATTTTACCCCTAGTTGGCACTGTTTTGGCCATAACTTTTGACTGGAAAGGAATTTTGACCTGAAACCACTTCCATTGGCTTCGGATGATGGTTTCTCTTTCCGTAGAGTGGTCACATTAGCCAAACGGACTTACCGTTTGGGAGATATGGCTGAAACAAGTTTCAGATGGTTAAAAACAGCTTAATTGGGCTTAACCGGGTGATTAGCAGCTAGGCCCAAGGGGAGTTTCGGGTTTAGGGGTATATGGAGGCTGGTTAGGGTTAGAAAACATTTCTTTAGACATTTTCCAGCCGCCACTTTCATTTCTCTTGACCTAGCCATGGCCTCCACTCTCTAAATCTCTCTAAAACACCCAAAATCACTTCCTAATCAAGGATTAAGGCTTAGAGGCATCAAATCAAGGAGGATTAGCACAAGGACCGAGGTAAAGCTGCTGTTATCTATTGGAATTCGTGCAAATCAGAGGTTCACTTCAGATCTGAAAGTTTTATTGTGGCAAAGGTGAGTGATTTGCATAGTTTTTGCACTAATCACGGTAATTAAGGGTAATTAGTGAAGATTAGCGAATTTATACACTAATAGATTCTGGAAAAATGTTTAGAAATCCGAAAATAATATTTTATGCCTCTGTTAGAAATTTGGTTCGATTTAATTAAGTTTTGTTAACCCTATGATCAGTTTTACTTAAACATGCTTAAGGGAAAATAAGGAGCTTTGGCCACTTTTTGATCCATTTTGATTCATTTGAGTGATTGTTTGCTGTTGTGGTTGCTAGTACATGTTGCTATGACTCTATGGTATGTTTCGTGATTGCCTAGAAGTGTTAGTTTGGTCAAAAACGTCGTCGAATGGCGAGAAACTGTCGCTGGAACGAAGTGCAGGAGTTTATCCGGATCGGATCGCCCCCATGCCCACGAACCGACCCGCCTTCTCGAACCGCGCCGCGTGCCAGAGCTCGGAGCCACGAAGGGAAGATCACGATCCAACTTGGAGAGGAAGCACCACGAGCTGATGAGGCGCCACGATCCAGATGGGTAGCTCGACACGAACCGGTGGATTGCCACGAACTGATAAGCCCGAACCGACCCTACAAGGCGCCACGAGTTGACGAGGTGCGATCCATATGGTGCGACACGATCCGACGCTGGCGAACCGAACCAGGAAGGCTTCCACGATCCGACCCGAGCGTGAAGGATGATCCGAACCGACCCGAGGTTGATGGCTACGAGCTGGTGACTGCGAACCGAACCAGAAAGTTACGAACAGAGTGAAGACCGATCCGGAGGATGATGACAGGAACCCGAGATGCAAAGGAAGCCCAAATGAGAAGTTAAAGCTCAAGATTCGGATGGGAATCAACGAGTTCGCTTCATGGTTGGGTTTTGCTGCGGGACGCGTGCTAAGGGGTTGTCGACATCTATAGCTTTGGGCCACTATGGTTGGAGGTACGAAGGCGGATTCAGGGCCAGTATGGCATCGGTAGAACCAAGGGCTATGACCAATGAAGTGGGTCATTGAAATGTTTGGTCATGACTCCAAGTGTTTGGCTTGGTCACAGCAGGGTTTCTACAAGTCGGGGTTCGCCGTTACTTCAGTTTGTCTAGTGTCCCAAAGTGGTGGATATCGTATGCTTTACGCACTGAGTGAGAGATGTGAGGATGGTTGCTATGGATGATTTGTTTGCTATCATTACGACATGCACACCCCACCCCCGTAATCTTACACTATTTATTATGGCACCTTGGAGTATTGTACGGTATGTGGTACTAACTCTTTGGTTGCAGGTCCAGGTTCAGGTATGGTTTAGTATACCTGTTATTATTCTGTTTAGATGCTTATCGCTCACACCAGGCTTTATGTCTGACCCAGAGTTTTATGTCTCTTCTTATTACTCTGGGTGCTCACACGAGCAGACTAGAGACAGGTTAGCTGGTGATGCACGGGTAGATGATCTGGAGACGAGCAGGAGGCTTCCACGTAATATACATATATATATAGTATTCTCCCTGTGTTGTTGAAGATCACTGCTTGGGCATTGGTGGTGTATCTTCTATTTTGGCTTTCTGTTGTTCAGAGACAGTAGATTTTGAAAAGTTGTAATAAGCTGTATTTGGATTTCCGCTGCTTTGAGATTGATGTTGGTTTTAGTTATCAGCTATGCACTGTCTCGCCTGTTTTATGTCAAGTACATTATTATTATTATATTTTATTCCATGCGCTGTGAGACATTCTGCAGGTTCTTTGATCAGTTCACTCCCTTCTTTCCTTTCTTATGACGACCGTCTTGTGCTAGTCGGGCATGTGTACAGCGCACTTATGAAAGAAATGCAGACTGGCGCGGGGCGGGCCGTCACACTTGGTATCAGAGCTCTAGGTTGCGTAGTTAACCTAGGGAAGTTACCAGGGAGAGATAATATACGTATACGAGAGAGCGTATTTGTGATTACTTTGGTTTTTAAAAGCTATCTATATATATACTATTAGTAGTATAAGGATGAAGTCGTACTGCACTAGCACCACTATGGAGTCATTAATCGTTTTCTTTTTCAGATTGACGATGAACCGATATACTAGAGGTGCTGGTAGGGGAGCCAATAATGGGAATGCTGCTGACATGAGGACGATGTTTACTGACCTCATGAGAGAGATGCTTAGAGATGTGCAGAGGGCAGCTCCCAATGGTGGAAATGGTGGTGGTCCAATAGTGCAGGCGCCAAGAGTCGACTTCGCCAAGCTGAATAAGGATTATACTAGCCTTGGTGGGAAGCCGTTCCACGGAACGGAGTCGGCTACGGATGTTCAAGATTGGGTGGATAGTTGCGAACGTATCTTCGAGGATTTGGGTATCGAGGATGCGATGAAGAGGAAGCTAGCGTCCCGTCAGCTGCAAGGGCGGGCAATGAATTGGTGGAATGCTATAAAAGCAGCTACTCCCGAAGATCAGATTACTTGGGAGCAGTTTAAAGCTCGCTTTAGCGAGAAGTTCATTCCCGCTGCTCAGAAGTCAGTGCTGTTTAAGAAATTCTTGGAGCTCAAGCAGAATGGCAGAGCTGTCTCGGAGTACATTGCTGAATTTGACACTCTGTCAAAATATGGGTTATCTCTTATTGATACTGCCGGGAAAAAGAATGAGAAATTCATAACCGGTTTGGACCAGTACTTGGGGGAAAGACTTATTAACCACATCGATGAGTCGTTTGAGTCGATTGTGGGAAAAGCGTTAAGATCGGAAAGTCTCTACCATAAGCCGAAGACCGAGGTTGCATCCACGGAAGAGCCAAAACCACAAGCAAGTGGTGGAGGCAAGGGTGGTTCCCAGAATAAGAGAAAGCAGAACCAAGCTAAGGATGGCCAGAAGAAAAAGAATAAGCAAGATGTGGAGTGCTTCAGCTGTGGTAAGAAGGGCCATTATGCTAGTAATTGTCGGGCCAAGCCAGCGGATAGGAAGTGCTTCAATTGTGGCCAATTGGGACATCACAAGGACAAGTGTCCGCAACCCCCTAAAGAAAAGCAAATGGTGAAAGCATACGCTCTCAATGCTATTCCTTCTTCGTCGAATGCCCCAACTGCAGCGGAGAAGGGAAAGAATGTCGTCATTCAAGGTATGCTTTCTGTTTATGATGTTCCTGTTAGAGTTTTGTTTGATACCGGAGCTTCCAGTTCTTTCATATCTAGTGACCTGGTAGATAGGTTGGGATTGGAGCCCGAGATTGTCGATAGACCTTTAGTAGTGACGAACCCGATTGGTGGTTCGACTAGCCTTAGCATGATTTGTCGTAATGTGGTCTTATCGAGTCATGGATGCATGTTTGTTTGTGATTGCTTTGTTTTGGGCTTTACTGGGTTTGGCATTATATTGGGAGTAGATTGGCTCCAAAGATACGGGGTGGTGGTAGACTGTGAGGGCTTGTTGGTGACAGCTAGAGCGGATGATGGGCGGAGGATAGTGTTTGGTGGTCTACCCAGTAAGGGGGTATTGGCTAGTTTTCTAAACTCCCTCGACATTCCGCATAGTGAGTTGTCAGGTTTGCCTGTGGTTGGCCAGTATCCGGATGTTTTCGAAGAAGTGACCGGACTTCCACCACACCGAGAGATTGAGTTTCGTATTGATTTGGTAAAGGATGCCAGGCCTATAGTGATGCCACTTCGTCGTATGGCACCAAGGGAGCAGCGAGAGCTCGAGGTGCAAGTCAGCGATCTTTTGAAGAAGGGATTTATCAGAAGGAGTGTTTCTGAATGGGGAGCACCAGTTGTGTTTGCTACCAAGGCGGATGGTTCCCTTCGTTTGTGTGTAGACTACCGCGAGTTGAATAAAGTGACGAGGAAGAACAAGTATCCTCTACCG
This sequence comes from Allium sativum, assembly GCA_030737875.1. Taxonomy (NCBI): domain Eukaryota; kingdom Viridiplantae; phylum Streptophyta; class Magnoliopsida; order Asparagales; family Amaryllidaceae; genus Allium; species Allium sativum. The sequence goes on from CM060909.1 coordinate 475,839,872, forward strand.
CGGATAGATGATTTGTTCGATCAGTTGAGTGGCGCGAGAATATTTTCTCAGTTGGATCTCGCGACAGATTTTCATCAGCTTAGAGTGGAAGCTGAGAGTATAGCTAAAACGGCATTTCGAACGCCGTCTGGGTTTTATGAATGGTTGGTTATGCCATTTGGGCTGACTAATGCCCCGGCATATTTTGTGGATCTTATGAATAGGGTATTCAGAGATCAGTTGAATAAGTCTGTTCTTGTGTTCGTGGATGATATTTTGGTCTATTCGAGGACAGAGGAAGAACACAAGAAACATTTAAGAGTAGCGATGGAGGTGTTGAGAAAACACCAATTGAAAGCGAAGTTTTCTAAGTGTCACTTCTGGAAGAGGGAAGTGAGGTTCTTGGGCCATGTTGTATCAGAGAACGGTATTGCCGTGGACCCAGCAAAGGTGGCTACGGTGCAAGATTGGCCTACGCCCAAGAACGCAACAGATGTAAGAAGTTTCTTGGGGTTAGCGGGATATTATCGTAAGTTTATCCAAGGTTTCTCCAAGATAGCAGCACCATTGACCCAGTTGACCAAGAAGAATCAAGCTTTTGTCTGGGATGAAAGGTGCGAGGATGCATTCAAAAGTCTAAAGGACAAGTTGACAAGCGCACCAGTGTTAGTCATTCCTAAGGGGGGTGAAGAGATGACGGTATACACGGATGCCTGTGGTACCGGACTGGGTGCTGTATTGATGCAAGGCGGTAGGGTTGTAGCTTACGCAAGTCGGCAATTGAAACCGCACGAGAGAAGATACCCTACCCATGATTTAGAATTGGCAGCAATCGTGTTCGCATTAAAGATGTGGAGACACTATCTCTTGGGAGAAAGATTTGAGCTGTTTACAGATCATAAGTCGTTGAAGTATCTATTCTCCCAGAAGGATTTAAATCTCCGTCAGCAGAGATGGTTAGAGTTCTTGGCTTCCTATGATTTTGACATCGCATACACACCAGGAAAGGGCAATGCGGTGGCTGATGCATTGAGTATAAGACATGCCAGCTTAGGGGTTATGTTCCTTGAATGGAAGCAACTGGAGTTTATCGCGGGGTTTGATTTCAGACCAAAGTGCGAATTGGATCCAGAAATGTTAGCGAGTTTGACGATCAGACCCACTTTGATTGAGCGGATCGGCTCTAGTCAGAGGGACGATCCTAACCTGTTGGAAATCATCTCCAAGTTAGAGATGGGTGTCGATGAGGAGGTGAACAAGTACGGGCTTGATCGAGATGGATGGCTTAGAAAGAATGGAAAGCTTGTTGTACCCAATGTCAATGGATTGAGGGATGAAGTGCTTAGAGAATGTCATCACTCAAAACTGACTATACACCCCGGTGGTAATAAGATGTATAGAGATATGAAGCAGGCCTACTACTGGGAAGGGATGAAAAGAGACGTTGGGAAGTTTATATCCAAATGCATGAATTGCCAGCTAGTTAAAGCCGAGCAAAAGAAGCCTAGTGGGTTGTTGCAACCATTAGAAATTCCCGAATGGAAATGGGAGCAAGTCTCGATGGATTTCATCGATGGTTTACCAAGGACTAGATCGGGATATGACGGCATTTGGGTAATTGTAGATCGACTGACTAAAAGTGCAAGGTTTATACCAGTCAAATCGACCAGAACGGCAGCCAAGTTGGCAGAATTGTATATGAAGTGGGTAGTGAGATTTCATGGAGTACCCAAAAGCATTGTGAGCGACCGAGACCCGTTGTTCACCAGTGGGTTTTGGAAGAGCTTACAAGAGGCTCTAGGGTCAGAGTTACATCTCAGTACCGCATATCATCCTCAGACCGACGGTCAGACGGAGAGGGTGAATCGTATTTTGGAAGATCTCTTGAGAGCATGTATATTGGATTTTGGTGGATCATGGGATGACCATTTGCATCTAGTAGAGTTTGCATATAATAATAGCTACCAATCCAGTATCGGTATGGCTCCGTTTGAAGCTTTGTACGGAAGGCCATGTAACTCACCATCATGTTGGATAGAGACTGGCGAGAAGTTTATGCTTGGACCAGATGTGGTGAGGGAAACTTCAGATAAGATCAAGATCATTCAGCAACGAATGAAGGCAGCCCAAGATAGGCAGAAGAGTTATGCTGATAAGAGGCGAAGAGACTTAAAATTCTCCGTTGGTGACTTGGTGTTTGTCAAGATTTCCCCGTTGAAGAGCGTAATACGATTTGGCAGGAGGGGCAAGTTGGCACCAAGATTTGTTGGCCCATTCCCTGTTCTTGAACTAGTCGGGAATTTGGCATATAGGATTGACTTACCAGAGAAGATGGCGGGAGTTCATAACGTATTTCATGTTTCCCAACTAAGGAGGTTCGTTCACGACTCAGATATGACTATTTCACCTGATCAGTTGGAGGACTTCGAAGTAGAACCCGAGGCGGTTGGGAACCGCAAGCCGGCCCGTATTGTCGAGCACGACATGAAGCAACTTCGAAGGAAGGCGGTGAAGCTAGTCAAGGTACAGTGGAGCGAGGACGAGAGTGATTGTACTTGGGAAACAGAGGAGGACATAAGGAAGAAGTATCCAGAACTCTTTGTCTGGTAAGATTTTGACTTCGATTTAGTTTTTCCGCATGCTAGGATAGGCTTGTTTGCTTGTTTTGCATATTTGATTGTTGTATATGGTTGTTAGGCATGCGGGATCCTTTGTATGTTTTGAGTTAAGGAATTTCGGGGGCGAAATTTCTTAAGGGGGGAAGAGTGTAACGACCCGCGTTCTACGCATCATAGGATCGTAGGATATTTATTTCTTTCACATACGAAGTCGTATGGTCATGTGACTTTGGGGGACGACTATTGGGGTCATTTCCCATGTTCATGATTTTTCCCGATTTTTAAATGACCATTTTACCCCTAGTTGGCACTGTTTTGGCCATAACTTTTGACTGGAAAGGAATTTTGACCTGAAACTACTTCCATTGGCTTCGGATGATGGTTTCTCTTTCCGTAGAGTGGTCACATTAGCCAAACGGACTTACCATTTGGGAGATATGGCTGAAACAAGTTTCAGATGGTTAAAAACAGCTTAATTGGGCTTAACCGGGTGATTAGCAGCTAGGCCCAAGGGGAGTTTCGGGTTTAGGGGTATATGGAGGCTGGTTAGGGTTAGAAAACATTTCTTTAGACATTTTCCAGCCGCCACTTTCATTTCTCTTGACCTAGCCATGGCCTCCACTCTCTAAATCTCTCTAAAACACCCAAAATCACTTCCTAATCAAGGATTAAGGCTTAGAGGCATCAAATCAAGGAGGATTAGCACAAGGACCGAGGTAAAGCTGCTGTTATCTATTGGAATTCGTGCAAATCAGAGGTTCACTTCAGATCTGAAAGTTTTATTGTGGCAAAGGTGAGTGATTTGCATAGTTTTTGCACTAATCACGGTAATTAAGGGTAATTAGTGAAGATTAGCGAATTTATACACTAATAGATTCTGGAAAAATGTTTAGAAATCCGAAAATAATATTTTATGCCTCTGTTAGAAATTTGGTTCGATTTAATTAAGTTTTGTTAACCCTATGATCAGTTTTACTTAAACATGCTTAAGGGAAAATAAGGAGCTTTGGCCACTTTTTGATCCATTTTGATTCATTTGAGTGATTGTTTGCTGTTGTGGTTGCTAGTACATGTTGCTATGACTCTATGGTATGTTTCGTGATTGCCTAGAAGTGTTAGTTTGGTCAAAAACGTCGTCGAATGGCGAGAAACTGTCGCTGGAACGAAGTGCAGGAGTTTATCCGGATCGGATCGCCCCCATGCCCACGAACCGACCCGCCTTCTCGAACCGCGCCGCGTGCCAGAGCTCGGAGCCACGAAGGGAAGATCACGATCCAACTTGGAGAGGAAGCACCACGAGCTGATGAGGCGCCACGATCCAGATGGGTAGCTCGACACGAACCGGTGGATTGCCACGAACTGATAAGCCCGAACCGACCCTACAAGGCGCCACGAGTTGACGAGGTGCGATCCATATGGTGCGACACGATCCGACGCTGGCGAACCGAACCAGGAAGGCTTCCACGATCCGACCCGAGCGTGAAGGATGATCCGAACCGACCCGAGGTTGATGGCTACGAGCTGGTGACTGCGAACCGAACCAGGAAGTTACGAACAGAGTGAAGACCGATCCGGAGGATGATGACAGGAACCCGAGATGCAAAGGAAGCCCAAATGAGAAGTTAAAGCTCAAGATTCGGATGGGAATCAACGAGTTCGCTTCATGGTTGGGTTTTGCTGCGGGACGCGTGCTAAGGGGTTGTCGACATCTATAGCTTTGGGCCACTATGGTTGGAGGTACGAAGGCGGATTCAGGGCCATTATGGCATCGGTAGAACCAAGGGCTATGACCAATGAAGTGGGTCATTGAAATGTTTGGTCATGACTCCAAGTGTTTGGCTTGGTCACAGCAGGGTTTCTACAAGTCGGGGTTCGCCGTTACTTCAGTTTGTCTAGTGTCCCAAAGTGGTGGATATCGTATGCTTTACGCACTGAGTGAGAGATGTGAGGATGGTTGCTATGGATGATTTGTTTGCTATCATTACGACATGCACACCCCACCCCCGTAATCTTACACTATTTATTATGGCACCTTGGAGTATTGTACGGTATGTGGTACTAACTCTTTGGTTGCAGGTCCAGGTTCAGGTATGGTTTAGTATACCTGTTATTATTCTGTTTAGATGCTTATCGCTCACACCAGGCTTTATGTCTGACCCAGAGTTTTATGTCTCTTCTTATTACTCTGGGTGCTCACACGAGCAGACTAGAGACAGGTTAGCTGGTGATGCACGGGTAGATGATCCGGAGACGAGCAGGAGGCTTCCACGTAATATACATATATATATAGTATTCTCCCTGTGTTGTTGAAGATCACTGCTTGGGCATTGGTGGTGTATCTTCTATTTTGGCTTTCTGTTGTTCAGAGACAGTAGATTTTGAAAAGTTGTAATAAGCTGTATTTGGATTTCCGCTGCTTTGAGATTGATGTTGGTTTTAGTTATCAGTTATGCACTGTCTCGCCTGTTTTATGTCAAGTACATTATTATTATTATATTTTATTCCATGCGCTGTGAGACATTCTGCAGGTTCTTTGATCAGTTCACTCCCTTCTTTCCTTTCTTATGACGACCGTCTTGTGCTAGTCGGGCATGTGTACAGCGCACTTATGAAAGAAATGCAGACTGGCGCGGGGCGGGCCGTCACAGATTTCTCCCTCTCATCTTTACAATGCATTTTGATGCAATTTTTGTGCACAAAACCTCTTTTTCCACCTTTTTTTCATAGTTCGTGCTCCACATAGTCCATAGTCGGAGTCACTAGCACCGAGTCACCGGAGTCAGCGGCGATGCGGTCGTTGGTGGTGATTCTGATACCATCACGATAAACCTCAAAGGTATCAGAACTACCATCTTGGAATGGCACAAAGAAGGAGATGCATCCCGCCCTTTTCAAAATGTCTTGTGTTTCAAGTCACTGTTAAACCCTTGGACACGTGGCAATGTCTATAAGGGTGGTTGTAAGGGTATGTGCAGGTAATGATGGCGATTTTTTTTACAGCCTGGCACATATGGAAAAAAAATGATTTTGTGATTGTAGTCTATCGAAATAACACTGTAAGGTAGAATATAATTGCTTCTGAAGAAATTTCTGATTCTTGTTCGATTAGATTTTCGGTCATTTTTTTAGCAGTTAATTATCATTGTTCTTCCATGTCTTTGGCCGATGGTTTTTTCGCGAATAGGCCGCTTACAATGGTTAGGAAACGAGGTGTTTGTAAACAAGGAACTAGTAAGTGAAAAGAATTATCCATCCTAATTACAGTACATAGCACTCCTAAGTCTTCAGCCAGTTCTAAATCTGATTCGGATACTGACACCCAAGATGGATTGACACATTCATCCCCTCTTCCTAGGGTAATAGTTGAGTCGAGTAGAACAGTAACTATACCAGCAGCTCCCGACACACTTCCAAGCGCGCCGATTATGAGAAGTCCCCCGGATGCTGAGGAAAGCACAATGACCCTAAACAACTGCAGAACATTACCACTAAGCACAACATCCCTTAGGGAAATGTCCGTCTTCCTAAAGAACACAATCATCCTGACAATCCTCTGGAAGATTACATGGCGTTTTCTCGTCCTTTGTGTACTATTGGAGCTATCCCCCCTTTTCTTTATTTATCATCAACTTCCTACAGCGAATGAACTTGGCTCCGATGCAGTTTTATCTAATCGCTTATGGCGATCTACTATCGTTACATTTTTTGTACATGAAGTATCTAGGTCACCCTCCGACCTTTAATGATGTAGTCTTCTTTTTTAATTTCAAGCATAACGGGAAGCATTCCCCTCTTATCTTTATTTCGAGGCTGCCCACGGCTGGAAAATTGTTGAAAAAATCCCAAGCAAAGCAGGGGATATAAGGCATGAGTGGTTTTACGTTAAACATCAACCAGGATGTGCTCATCATTGGCTTTAATGCAATAAGCTTTCCACTTTACCTAACACATCTATAATGGAATTTGTTATATCGAACGTTTCTTTTACAAGAGAAGAGCCAAAAAGCCTGAGGGAAGAGCATTTGAAGAACGCTATAGCAAACTGTCTAAGTTGAAACTCAAGCGGCGAAAGTTTCGAAGGTGTCCAACCGACGTTCATTTACATCGATATGGATTTCTTGATAAGAACAGAACACTGGGGCATCGAAAAGAGGGATCTTCTTCAACGACACCTAGCCAGAAGAGAGCATCTGACAATACAAAGGTAGCGCCCCTAGTCGGGGAATCTTCTGTCCATCCCGCATCTGAAGGGAAAAAGAAATCTTGCCCACTGGGAAAAAGGTCTGCCCCCAAAAGACTATTTTGGGAGGCAAACCTTCGGAAGAGACAAAAAGGTCTTGCTGTGAAAAGTCCGGAAGAGGTTCAAGAGGGGTTGGTTAAGGAAGACCCTGTTGAATGTCATTTGAAAGGATCTGAGTCTAGGAAAGATCCTTCTCTAGTTCGGGGCTCGCAGGAGGAGGAGACGACATCCCCTTTTCCTGGCTTAAAGGATTTAAAGATGCCTAACACCATTATTTCTTCACAAAATCTGGATCCCGACAACTTTTTCACCACCAAATCCAGGGTAGTTTCCTCCCCGGTTGAGCCTATATATGCTGGAGGTATGAGTCAAACTCCATTATAGGGTCGACCTAACAAAATTTCACACAACATTGGCATTGCACGTCACAATACCATTTTATCTTGTGTAAATTGAATACCGACTTTATTAATTATCATTATATATATTTTTTGTAGTGGTAATGAACACCTAATTTTATCATGACCTTTTTGTCTCCTTATCTACAGACGGCGGTCCTGTCGAATTGGCCCTGTAGTAAGTAGGGCAAGGTGACGAGGAGGGAGACGGCAATCGCAAAAAGAAAAAGAAAGAAAAAGAGAAAAAGAGTAGAGGGAGAGAAAAACAAAGGAAAGGAGATCAGGGAAAGCATAAGCGGATACACGAGGAGGAAGATGAGGATTGGTGTAGTTCAAAAGAAGAAAAAAGCACGAGTCTCACGAGCATCGATCTTCTTCTTGCGTCCACGGTAAAATCCCCGGGGGAAGTAACAAAGTCGAACACTCTCGGGCTATCGTAAGCCATTCCAGGCTCCCAGTCGATCCTGAAAAGCGTCCTCAAGAGTCGTCCTCTCCAGATCAGAAGAGGGTAATCGCCAATCGGATTAGAAAGTTAGAAGAAGCTTTTCCTGACCTCATTTCCACTGAAATTGAGCCTGCCCCAAAATGCAACCGTTCCCACCAATCATCCATCATCGGATCCGAACTAATGTTGACTATGCCTTATCCCAATATGACGCAATGTATGCATATGCCATGAAAGCATGCGGTGTAGTAGAGAGCAAGTTGGTAGAGAATTCTGGTCGAAGGGGGTAACTTGAATGCGATAATAAGACTGGTGGCTCGAGAAACGAGTAGAAGAGTGTGAGTCGCAAGTAGTGACCGCTAAGGAAGAATGCAGAATGGCCTCTGAGGATCTAAGGACTCGTCTTCGGTCAAAGAGCCAAGAATGTGATTCTTTAAAGATTGAAGTTGAAAATTTAAAGAGTAAGAAAGGTCGACAAGACCTGGAAGTGCAGAATCTTAGAGCCTGCCTCGGGTCGTCTGAGTTGAACAGACTACGTGCTGAAGAAAACACCACTACCGCAATCGAGTCAGCCAACAACCTTCAACTTCAACATGACATCAATGTTCGGTCAATCACAGTCGAACATGCCTTGGAGATGACCAATACAAAGAAAAGGTTTGGGGCCAAGTTCTTATATTCTTTGCGAGGTTCCTTCGTCATAGGAACCTGGCTTGGATAAGAGATTATCGGAAGGTGCTAACTGATATATGGAAAGTTTTTGTGAAGGAGAAGAAGGACGCGACAAGGGGGCAGCTTGTAAATGAAGAGGCTTTAACTACCCAGTTCCTGCGTGAGGACAAGCGAGTAGTGTTAGTTGAGGGGAAGAAAAAAAAGCAGTAGATGTTGAGCGATACAAGGCAAAGGGGAAGTCAGTCCCCAAAGGAAATGTTGATGTTAGTAGTATTAAGACATCCCTTCCTTCTACTTCTGCAAACATGGAGGATGGTTCATCTTCTATCTTCCACTAAAACCCCTCTAGGGCTGTGGAAGAACACCCAACCAAGTCCGATATTGGAGGTAAACGTTTTCTTTTCTCCTTAATTTTGCGTTCACCTACTCGACCATAACTTATATATTTTTCTTATCACAGGAACTTCATTAGTAAAGGAGAACATTAAGGTAGAAACCATAGTGTTGGGGAAAGATTGCACTTGGGGACGACTGGTGTCCCAAAGGAGAAAGTGGAAGGAAAAGAGCCAGCAGAGGACGATGATGTTGAGTTTGTTGATGAAGTCAAGGGAGGCGATCATCCTTCCATTACCGACATGAAGGTCAAAGATGAGAAAGATATTCCATATCTGAAGCCCGAACTATTTGATGAACCCCAGAATATCCCTCCCCTAAAGGTTATTCCTCAGAGCATCATTACATTAGTCAAAGTTCCTCCCTTTGTAGATCCGACCAGCTCGAGCAAAAGGAAACAAGACGTAGCATCAGTTCCTGGTCGTACTAGTTCTTTTGGCAACATGCTTAAGGGATCGAAGTTGGGGTTAATCACCAAGGAAGCACAGGAGATGGTTAGGCGGAAGGAGTTGGAAGATATAGTCAAGTGTGGAGATATACCACCTCCAGCTAAGAATCCTTTTGTTGGAATTTTAATTAGGCCCTTTGGACGTTTCATGCGAGTGCGGCTCTCACGTTTTTTTCATCGTCAAGTCTTGTACTATTGTAGGCAATGTTTAGTTGTACCTGTATGTAACAATATTTTATAAGCACGTTATGTCAATATTAATCGAAGTCTGTATGCTTTTAAATACTCGTTAATAATACATTGAAATGGGAGTAATGTCAGCATTCCCAATTTGTTCCAACCTTCGAGGGTTATTTAAACATGGCCCTCGTTCGGGTTATTTGTCGACCTTCTTTCCCCTAGTGTCGTAGGGAATTAGCTTGGTCATCAAGTCCTCCAGTCGCACTTAGGATTGACTCAGTCCAGACAGGGAGTCAAATGCCCCTAAGTAGGAGTACCTTTAGTCTTTTATACTCTTCCTCTAGTCGTTGAGGGTTAGAGTTTCAAGGATCGAGCGGTCTTTTGTTGGGGTGAAACTTTCAACTCGCCTATAATTTTATACTCGTTTCCAAGTTGTGAGGGTCGGAGTTGTTCTAAACATGTAGTCTTACTGTTGAAGTCGGGACCATCTCACTTTGAGTTGACAAAGTGTGATCCGAAAATTTGAGTCTATATGAAACTCAGAACTAATCGTCCCACATCATACTTTAGTCTCGAACTAAGTTGGCTCATAAAACATGGGTCGAATAGTATAATTAGAGAATGGGCATTCTCCCTTTATACGGCCATGACCTCTGTCGGTCGAATCGCAACATATGGTCTTAGTCTTTTGAACAACAAAAACAAAGCAAGAAAGGAGCTTTTATTCATAATCAATAGTGGGTGGTAAAACACACCTTATTACAATGCCCTAAATAATGAAATAACTAAAAAAAATTGAAAGTCCTAGGAAAAATAACATCTTAAATGCTCAGCATTTCGTGCTCTTTGATATGGTTTTCCCCCAAAACTTGACAGCTTGAAGGTTCCATCATTAAGCTTTTGTTTTATAACGTACGACCCTTCCCACTTGGCGCTCATATGAACAGATGTTGAAAAGACCTGTTTTAAAACCAGGTCGCCAACGTCGAAGCTCTTCGGTCTGATCTTCTTGTTATAATATTGAGTGACTCTTCGCTTATGAGCTTCAGAGCCGAGATTTTTCTCTTCCCTTTTCTGTCAATCATGTATAACGATTCCAAGAGAAGAGCTTATTAGAAAATGGATCATAATAGGTCATTTGATGGGAAGGAACTTCAAGTTCTATCAAAAGGACGGCTTCCAATCATAAGACAATGCGAAAGGAGTATAGCATGTGGCTGTCTTGTGAGTGGTACGATATGCCAAAAGGGCTAAAGGTAAGTCGTCGGCCCATTTACCCTTAGCTCGCTCCAATCGCTTCTTCAAGATGATTTTAATAATTTTGTTGACAGCCTCAACTTGTCCGTTAGACTGTGGATGCGCGACCAGCGTATATTCCTTTTCGATATGATATCGCTCGCAAAAGTCTCTGAACTCTGAGCTGTCAAACTGGGTCCTGTTGTTAGTGATAATTGTCTAAGGCATACCATAGCGACATATAATATTTATGACCATAAAGTTAATGACACGCTTTTTGGTGATTGTGATTAACTGTTCGGCCTCTGCCCACTTTTTGAAATAGTCTACTGCCACAATTACATACTTTGCACCCCCTTTGGAGATTGACAGGCTCCCAATGATGTCTATTCCCCCAAACGGAGAATGGCCAAGGGCTGACCATTTGAGTGAGCTCCGTTGGTGGGGCTCATGGAATCTGTGCAAATCTATGGCATTTATCACATCATCTGGAATAATTAGCAGCATCCTTGCTAATAGTCGGCCAGAAGTACCAATATCGTAGTACTTTCTTAGCCAGAGTTTGCCTCTCGGCGTGTGCACTGCATTCCCCTTCATGCACTTCTCTAAGTATTCTTTTGATATCATCATTGGCTACACACCGAGGCATAGAGAAACCACTTCTATAAAGTTGGTCTTGCTGGATGACGTACCTAGAAGCCTGTCGTACGATAGCCCATCTTTTGTTTCTTTTTTTAAGAAGAGGGCTATGTAGGAGAAAATTTTTAATGGGAGTCATCCAAGACTCTCTTTCAGGCTCGGCTTCTACTTGGTCGACTTCCATTTGGTCGATGCTTGGAATGCCCAGTGTCTCTATTGGGACAAGCTCTATTTCACTCGGGTTTTCCGAACTAGCGAGTTTTCCAACCTATATGCCTTTTGATTTTACTCTCTGAGAATGTGGGAGAAGCTATATCGGTCGAAATCATGCAATAATTTCTTAAGATAGGCAGAAGTCAAACTCGTTTGGTCCGATATTCTTTCCGAACGTGAAATACAATAAGTTGTGAATCACAGAAAATTTCAAGTGATGTTATTCTTAAGTCCCTCGCGAATTTGAGCTTGGCAATCAGGGCTTCATACTCAGAGTCATTGTTTATTGCCAAAAAATCTAGTCTCAGAGCATGATAGATCGACTGCCCCTCAGGAGATAACAATACTATGTGGGCATCAGAGCGCCCATCATTACGAGCTCCGTCCGTGTATAGCTTCCAAGTGTCTGATCTCGACTCTGCATCCGAGAGTTCATTACGTTCTTCCAGGTTTTCATCCTCTGGGGTAGTAAATTTGGCTGGTGCTTCCTCCGGATGGATTTTCGTCTTAGGTTTTCGAGGAATTAGATTCTCACCAATGTTTGCATTACTCAAGATGACATTCTCGCTTCCGCTTCATCCACACCTGCTTGTGCGGATGCTTCCCTTTAAGGCAGAACACTCCCATACGGATGCATTTTGACATCCCACCGCTTCGGCAGATCGCTTAGCCTCATTCATCTTCAGTGCAAGAGCACTCGATCGGTGATCTATCACGCACTCTTCCAAGGGTGGCTGCTTCTAGGCAAACCTCCTGGCATTCCCTACACCCCTACCACTTTTATCACTAAGCGGTCATTTAGGAGCCTCAGCTAGTGATTCGGGTTGTTTCCCTCTCGACGATGAAGCTTGTCCCCCATCACTGGCCAGCCTTGGCCCATGTAATTTTGGGGTCATATCTAGTGTTCGGAGTTTGAACAAAAGTCAGGTCGAATTGATTTAACTCGATGTTCCATTTAAGCAGTCTTCCGCTTGCCTCGAGTCGCTGCAGAACTTACCGAAGAGGTTGATCAGTGAACATCTTAATAGGGTGAGCCTGGAAGTAGTTTCGTAGTTTCCGTGATGCAATCAGCAAACTATAGGCGAGCTTCTAAATCTTCGGATAGTTGCGTTCATCTCCTATCAACTTTTTTCTTACATAATAAATTGATTGTTGTACCCGGTCCTCTTCACGGACTAGGACCGAGCTAACGTGTGTGCGGATACTGCCAAATACAAAAACAAATTTTCATGGTCAATTGGTTTGGATAAGATGGGAGGTTTCCTCAAATGGTCAAGAAAGTTTTGGAAGGCTTCGGCACAGTCAAGTGTCCAGGCAAAGTTGTGTTTTCCTCTTTTATTAAATTCAAAGTAGGGTAGGCATTTATCGGTCGCCTTGGAAATGAATCGACCCATTACTACAACCTTGCCTACCAAGCTCTGCACATCATTGATTCTTTTAGGTTCCTAAATTCTTTTAATGGCCAAAACCACATCGGGATTAATTTCAATCCCTTGAGGGCTAACTATGAAACACAAAAACTAGCCTGATGCTACTCCAAAAGAACACTTCAAGGGATTTAATTTCATTCCATACCTTCGGATAATGTCAAACATCTTTGAAAAGTCTTTAAGAAGGTCGGTTATTTCGACTTTACCAACATATCGTCCACGTATACCTCCATTGTTTTTCCTATCTGATAGTGAAACATTCGGTTGACCAATAGCTGATGTGTGGTCCCGACATTCTTCAAGCCGGACGACATGACTACATAATAGTATAACCCAAGATTTGTTATGAAGCTTGCATGCTCTTGGTCTGGGATGTGCATGGTAGTCTGATTTTACCCCGAGTAAGCATCCATAAACTAAAGGAGTTCATGACCAGCGGTTGAGTCGACTAGCTGATCAATCTTAGGCAATGGAAAGCTATCCGTAGGGCATACTTTATTCAAGTCGGAGAAGTCAATGCAAGTCCGCCACTTCCCGTTAGACTTTTTAACAAGTATTGGGTTGGTTATCCAGTCAGGATAAATCGAATCTCGAATGATCCCATTGGCTTGTAACTTGCTAATATCTTATTTTAGAGTTGTGGATCTCTTTGGACCGAGCATCCGCCTCTTCTGCTTTATGGGGGTGTACTTAGGATCGATAATGAGAGTGTGAGTTATGATGGAAGGTGAAATCCTATACATGTCGGCATGGGTCAATGAAAACATGTCAAGGTTTGCATGGAGGAATTTATTCAACTCCCTCATCCAAAGGGGAACGAGATGAGACCCGGTCTTTAGGACCCCGGTGGCTCATCTTCGTCGACCAAAATCTCTATGGTAGCCTCATTCGGGGAAGCTTCCTGCATCCCGGTTCTCCATCATCTCTTGAACGATATCCTCGAGTTTGTAGAGGGACGGTCCTGATCAGGATGTTTTCTGTAATTGCTATGCTTCCATCCCCTCCTAGGGGGAGAGGTATCTTCAGACTCTTTGCTACTTTTGCTTCGAAGCAATTTCCATTCTGCCAAGTAGCAGGCTCATCCTATTACTTGATCACCTCGCACTATCCTGATTCCACAATGAGTCGGGAATTTCAAAAGCAAGCACCGGGGAGTAATACATGCCCTGAACTCACCTAGGGTCGGTCATCCCAGAAAGGCGTTATACTGGGAGTTGATGTTCATTACAACAAATGGCATAAGTCGTACTCTCATGCGGTCTCCGTCTCCCAATTCCAAAGATAGCTTGATTAGTCCGATGGGCTCGATGGATGATCCGTTTAAACCACGTATATGACCGGTCCATGGTTCCAAGTCTTTCAATTCCAGCTTCATATGATCATAGGCTTGTTTGAATATGTTTACCAAGCTTCCATTGTCGATCAGAACCCTTCGCATAGTAGCTGGACCTATAATGGTCATTATTACTAGTGGGTTGATGGTCGGGGCCTCTATACCAATTGACTCCCGATCGCGGAAGGTAATGTCATCATTCATCGTCCTTCTTTGCTTGATGGGACTTGCAGTTTCAGGGGTGCTTGTTTCCGCAACATCTGGATGCTTTGCAGAATTTACATAATGCTCCATCGACCAAATGCTATGTCCTGCAGTATGTGGTCCTCTAACAATGGCGTTAGTCACTATTCCCTTTCCTTTTTATTGGGTTATGGCTCTTGGCGTCACCTGGGTTTCTTAGGTGCTAAAGTCCCTTTCCTCTGTCTCCCGAGGCAACTTTGTATTCATCGAGCTTCCCTTCTCAGATTATCTTCTCGACAATATCCCGAAGGTGTCAGCATTTATTAGTTGTATTCTAATAGATCTCACGGAATAACCAAAATTTCCCTGTCGCCCCCTCTTTCTCGGTAGGCTCACGCAAGGGAGACTTCTTGTACTGGACTATGCTACAAGTATTGAGACAATTTCTCCAGCGTGACATTCAACGCCGTGTAAGTTTCAAAAACCTGGAATCGGGGTCATTTTCCGGAATTCCCTCTTTTTCCAGGGTTTCCATTGGCTTCCTTCGGTCCATCAACATTTGGCTTGCCACGGTATCCAACATTCACTTCCACCTTCCCTGCGTTATCCACAGATTGCTTGACTACGACATTGTTCTGGATTGCTTTGGTAGGTACATCTCTGGGCCCATCCTCCTCATCTAGATACCCATCCTCCTGCCTTAACCGGATATTAACCTTCTCATAAAAGATCTCAATCGACGTAGGCGGCTTCCCGATTAAATATTTCTGAACTCCGTCCGCTTATTAATGCCATCGACCATGGTCATCAAGATGGTCTCATGATTAGGGTTGCTTACTTTGGTGGCAACCCGGTTGAACTGGTTGAGGTAGTTCCTCGAGGACTCGCCTCTTCCCTGTTTGGCTGCTGAGAGAGCCATGACATGCTTCGACTTAGAGACGTGGAGACAGAACTGGTTCAAAAATTTCTCGCTTAAGTCTTTGAAGCTTGGGACCGACCTCGAGGTAAACAGGTGAACCACATGAGTGCTACCCTGCTTAAGAAAATTGGGAAAGGCTTGCATTTGATGGTGTCTGGAGCTACTGCCACCTCCATATGCCATGAGTATCTCATAAATGCTGTTGTGAGTCGGTGGTTCCATCATAGTCGTTCATTTGGAGTATATTGAACCTTCTGGGGAATTCAGCATGTACGATGTCGTCAGTGAACGGCGTATGGCATCGGTCGATTCCTCGGTCTTTATTTTTGTACCCTTTTTTGTCATTTATGATCTACAGTACCATAACAGTTAGATTCGGAGGGATAATTGTGCCTCAATCGGCCTCCTCAACTGAAAGATCTTTCCTCGCTCTTTCCACAGGCAACGTTGTTTGACTTACCATCCGGGTGGTCCTCCATCCTCCTCGAGCATCTCAGTCAGTCATAAGATTTCGGGGAGGATGAAAAAGGGCTCGATCTACTTGAGCGGTATTCTGATGAGCGGGCGGAGAGGCACTTTAGTTTTGTCAGGCTGCGAGATCAATGACTTCTACGTCGGCTAGATCGGCCTGAGTCTGACTCCCTGCCTCCAATTGGTCTGAACGCCTTTCCTGATGCAATTGATGAATATTTTCGGCTCTTTCTAATGGACGTCGAGGTTGACGCCGGTCTCTGCTCCCCCGGATGATGATTAGCTCTCCGAGTTTTGGTCCACTCTATGAGGGGGAACTTGGTGATTCCCGAAATCCTAAGCTTGGTGATTCCTAAACTCCTCCCATTGTCTCGTCATGCGGTTCATGTCCTACCGCATTGTAGCATTCTCCTGAGCATGAGCTTTTAAGGCATCCATTGTTTCCCGGAGTTAATTTAGCACGGTCATGAACTCATCATGGGTGGCGAAAGCTGAGGAAGAAGTTGGATCTGTCACGGAGGTTTGCACTGGAGGGGTAATGTAGGTTGACCCAAAGTAGGCCAGGAACATTCGATCCACCATCTGCATCCCCAGATGTCTTGTCTTGCGATTGCTTCCCAGTACTGGAGCTGATGATTTATCAACCAAGAGTTAGCGATATCTGGAAAGTCGTGGGATCTTGTCTTGGACTTGGTGATCCGAAAGTAGAGAAAAATCTTTCAAATGTTGGGAATATCAAAGTTCTCAGCGAAAGCACCAAAGTGTTGACACCAAAAATTTGTACAATACCCAAAGAATGAATTTTGTAGAGAATAATTGAAGACAAGTGGACGAAAAACATAGAAAAATGCAATCACATATAGATTTATAGTGGTTGGGCGTTAACGAGCCTACGTCCACTTTATAATCTCTTATATATTTAATGATTTAATACAGGCAAAATAGTCACAATTGACAATACTATGAGAGACTGATGAGAACCAAAAGTTGGAAAATCCGAAGACTCCCCCAAAAGTGCTTTCTTCAAAGTCCATAAGGTGTTTTTATAGGTGATTCAGTACTTTAGTTGACAGGGATATATGCAATTCGATCCCAGTTAATCAGAAAGCATGAAGAGGCATTCTAGTCCCAGAGAATCGGCATGATTTGAACAGGTATTGACATATGGCAACTGACCCAATCTATTTGGATGACTTGGAATGATTAACGCTAAGCGTGAGTTATTCTTTAGGTAGATATTTTGGTTTAGATCAGGCTTGACCAAACTCGGCCGGTCTGATCATTGCAGGTTCCAGCCAGGGTTTCTTTGATACAAGTCGTGACTCTGATGAACCTTGATGACCTTACCAAAATGCCCACCAACATAATTTGACCATATTATCCGGAGAAATTGTTAGATTAATCATGCTTATACATACTTTTAGAACCAAATCATGCTAGATTTTTTTGTTTAGGATGTGTTTATGCTATATTTATGGATTGTTCATGTTTGTATGATCATTGTTGTATGTATTGATGATTGTTTTGATTGAATTGATTGCATTGCTTGAGTTGTGTGTCAGATTGTTTGTAGTAGAATCATACGATTGAAAAACGAGCAAATTGGAGGTTTAGATGATCAGATTCAGACGAAACTTGGCGAAGAGGCTGTGTAAGACATGGGAGTTGGGCACGAAAAATTTAGCACCTTCATGCAGTAAGTGCAATGGGTCGGCACCGACCCATGATGGGTTGGCACCGACCATTGGTGGAGTGTCAAGTGGTAACTACTTTTGGTGGCATGGCTTTGTGTTGGTCAATCGAAGCTTCCTAGAAAATTTCAAGTCATTTGGAGTTGATTTGTGATGGGTTGAAGGTTGGTTTCTTGAGATGTGAATGGACCGGTTGAAGCTTCAAAACAAGCATCGAAATGATTGGAGATTAGGCCAAAGGTACCTACTCGAGGTAAGAATGAATATGGGCTGACCACTTAGCCAAATTTGGCTAAGTGGATGGGTCGACACTGACCCATGAGGGTGACAAGTGGAGAGTCATGGCTTCCTGAAGTTGATAGTGAAGTTTGGATTGAAATGGACTTCAGATGATTGATAAGCAACTTAAAGATTGATAGTACTTCAATTGTGAACTCGTGATGGAGTGGTCGGAGTCGGTTGAGGTGAAACTGGTCGTGATTTGATATATGATCCAAAACGATGATGGGTTGACTCAGGTAGGAGTTAATCGGGTATGATAATGGAATTATTTCAAGAGGAAGCTTGAATAAATAAATGAAATCTCCAAGAAGAAAGGCTTGACATATTTGGTGTGCCGAGGAATCATTGTTTATCGAAGTGTTCTAGCAGACTCAAAGCATAGGTTTCGTGGGGACGCCCATTAAGATCAGATTCGAGAGATCGCGTACCCTGGACAGTTATGATGGACCTAGTTGTCGAGAATGGAAACAAGCGAACATATGAGTTACAATGGTGTGTGGTATTTTGGCTAGAATTAGGGTTTTCTATTAGCCATTTTGATTGTCGAAAATCAAATTCGATAATCAATGGATCTAAGGCGATAGACGGTGATAACTAGGATATTGAATGCTATGTAAGTTATGATTGATTCTGTGTGCTTTCTTTTCTGTTTTCTCTGGGTAGGCTATCACCGTTGGCTACCGAAGAGAAGCGAGATCGGGTATGTTCCTTTCCTATTCTGTAATGACATGTGATGGATGGTTTTCACATGTTAACTTGTTGGTTGCTAGGCAGATCGGTTGGTTGATCCTCCTATACTCGTATTATCCTGTGTAGTTGTTGTTAGCTATTTTATCACTCACTAAGAATGTTGTCTAATGCAAGGTTTTATGTTTCCCTCTTATTACCTTGGTATGTTCACCAATTTGATTGTGGGAAGACTGATAGCAGGTAGCAAGTTTGGTGCCGATGTTGCTGTGAAGTGACGAGCAGGAGACTGGCATACTATTACTACCTACTATAATAAGGATTTTATTTTTTCCATTGTATATGGATTGTTATTGAGATTTTGAGGGATGTAGTGAGGTATATTATATTCAAAGTTCCATGTATCAAGATGTATTGTAATCAAGATTCTATAATTTTATGGAAATTTGATTCTCTGTTCAGTTATGCTTCATTAGTATATCCTATTGTATATTTTATTATTATATATTATCCATGCGCTGTGAGTTATACGACAGGTTCTGTTTCGAGTTATTTTACCTTAATGATCATCCAGCATCGGCCTGACATGTTATACAGTGCACCTTTTCTTTAGTTTGGTGCAGGAGGTATGGGGCGGTTGTCACATTTGGTATCGGAGCTTTGGTTAACCGATTTTATCCAAAGTTCGCAAACGAAAACACATATGAGAGACGTATGTAACTTTATTTGGATGATTACTATATACGTATATAGTATAGTATAGTAGGTTAGTAAGAAATTGAACACTAATGTGACTTTCTCTAATGTGAAATGACTCTCGTTTTAGAGTAAAGATGAGTCGATGAACTTCGAGACATGCTGCTAAGGATGAGCCCGCGATTGGAATGGTAGGCAACGATTGACAGTTGGGAGCTGCAGCTACTATGCCCGATTATCTTGCCATGTTCGAGGCCATGATGGCAGCAACCATGAAGAGGATGCCCACTCAAGGAGCGGTAGTAGAGCAAGGTGTTCCTGTGCAGGCATCTGGGGTTGTTGATCTTGCGAAGCTCTACACATACTACACTTCTCTGGGTAGCAAGCCATTTGTTGGTACGGAACCTACTGTTGAGATTCAGAATTGGCTGGATACTTGTGTTCGGATTTTTGGAGACTTGGAAATCGACGATGCAACTAAGAGGAAGCTTGCATCGAGGCAGCTGCAAGGACGAGCGATGGATTGGTGGAACTCTATTACTTTGGAAACTCCAGAGGAACAAATTATTGGGATCACTTTACGACTAAGTTTGAGGAGAAATTCATTTCTACGGTCCAAAAGTCAATAAAGTTTAAGAAGTTTGTTGATTTAAAGCAAGGCAAGAGGTATATTGCTGAGTATATGATGGAGTTTGAAGCTTTATCCAAGTATGCTCGATCATATGTCGAGACTCCTTACTGAAAGAATGAGAAAATTATTATAGGTTTGGATGAGAGTTTGGGGAATCAATTAATAGACCATATTGACGACTCTTTTGAGAAATTGGTCTAGAAAGCATTGAGGAAGGAGAGTTTTTTTCGTAGATGGAGAAGGTTGTTGTTGGGGGTAAGGAAGAATTGAAACAACAACAAAGTGGTGGTAATAAGAAAAAGTGAAATGGAAAACGGAAACAACAGCAAGGGAAAATGGCCAAAAGAAGTCGAAAGGAGAGGTTACTTGTTATAACTATCGACAAAAGGGCGATTAATCTAATGAGTGTAAGAACCTTAAGGTGGAGGGAAAGTGTTATAACTGTGACAAACCTCGGCATGTAAGGAAGAACTGTCTAGAACCACCAAAAGATAAGCATATTGTGAGGGCGTATGCTTTGGATGTTGTTTCATCTTCCTTGAGGGGTTCGACTGTGGAGGAGAAGGGGCAGAATGTTGTTGTACAAGGTACACTTTCTATTCGAGGTATTTCTATTTGAGTTTTATTTTACACTAGAGCATCATATTCCTTTATTTGTAATGAGCTTGTTTGCAAGTTAGGTTTAGAACCTGAAATTGTTGCTAAACCATTGTCGTGACCAATCCAGTAGGGGGTTCGTCAAGTCTTTGTATGCTTTATCATGGTCTAGTTTTATTGAGTCACGATTGCTCTTTTGTGTGTAATTGTTTTTTTTTGAATTTCGTTGGGTTTGGAATTATTTTGGGTATGGACTGGCTCAAGAAGTATGCGTCAATTATTGATTGCGAGAAGCTCGAGATGACAATCGGGAATGTGGAAGGGCGAATGATTGTGATACGTTGTCTACCGGAGGATGGAGTTCTATTTTTCTTTTTATATTCGCTTGTGATTCAATGGGAAGGGTTGTTATCTGTGTCGATCATACAACAATTTTTTGATATGATTGATGAATTAAAAGGGTTGTCGTCGCAGCGAGAGATCAAGTTTTGAATTATTTTAGTGGATAGTGCCAGACCTGTTGTTATGCCTCTTAGGCAGATGGCTCCTAAGGAACAGTAAGAGTTAGAGGTGCAAGTGAACGATCTTTTGAGTAAAGGATTTATTCAGAGAAGCGTCTCCGAATGGTTGCACCAGTCGTGTTTGCAATCAAGGCAGGTGGATCATTGCGACTATGCATGGATTATCGTGTGTTGAATAAGGTGACCAAGAAGAACAAGTATCCATTGCTGAGAATCGATGACTTGTTTAATCAACTTTATGAAGCGAAGGTGTTTTTTCAAATGGATTTGGTGATGGGATTCCACCAACTGAGAGTGGCAAGGGATAGTGTGCCGAAGACTTCTTTTAGGACACCATTCAGATTTTATGAATGGCTAGTGATGTCATTTGGATTGACTAATGCGCCAACATATTTTGTGGATCTTATGAATCGAGTCTTTAGAGATTAGTTGAACAAGTTAACACTTGTGTTCGTCGATGACATATTGGTTTATTCAGGGGATGAGGAAGAACATAAGACGCACTTGAGGATTGTTTTGGAAATCTTGCGAAAACATCAGTTGAGGGTTATGTTTTCTAAATGTTACTTCTGGAAGGAAGAAGTGATGTTCTTGGGTCATGTCGCATCGTGACAAAGAACACCAGTAGATACCACTAAGGTGGCAGCAACACTGGATTGGGATCGACCTAAGAATGCAACGGATGTTATTTCCATAGTTTAGCTGGATATTATCGATGATTTATGAAGAATTTCTCGAAGATAGCTGCACCATTAACCGGATTGACGAGTACGAATCAAGTCTTCGCATAGGATGCGAAGTACGAGCAAGCCTTTGGAATTTTGAAAGAATGATTGACAAGTGATCCTATGTTGACTATTCCGAGTTGGAATGAGGAGATGACAGTTGTTACCACCAAAAATCAACACCGGAATAGGCTTTCGATGAAGGGGTATAAAACAGTCACCAGTGTAAGGAATGACACGAGACACAAACCTGACAGCAGGATAAAACCTTTCTCCCTTTTTGTTTCAGAACTACCCCTGGTAATAAAAGAAGCAATGATGGCAACCATCACCCATCACCGGCCTGGAAAGAGAAAGCTTAGAACCGGCAAGGAAAAGGGAGACTGACAGGGTAGTTCTGAAACAGAAGACAAATAATGTGAAGTCAATCCGGAAGTCAATCACCTCAGGCTGGAAGCAAAGAAGTAAAGTGGAATAACAACCTAAGATCCAGGACCAAAGATTTGATAAGAAAAAAGCAAAGAAAAGGGAGATGAAAGGGCTATCAGCATTAACTAACTAAATGTCGATACAAGAAGAGGGAAAGACAATGAAGGTACAAAAGGATGAGACACAAGCTTCCCAAAGGCCAGCTATCAGACTCAAAATTTCCCGGCTACTTAGAAACAACATCAACAAGAAGTACACCAAAAGCACCCTTCCAAAAGACCAAAAATCCACCCTTGTGCTTCACCAAGAGCAAGCCAAAGTTTCTAGGAAGAAGAACTATCCACACTAACATGCTTAGTGTCGGTACCGAAAGGGGTGACGGTTCCAGGAACATAAGCATTCAAGGCACGAAGGCAAACATCGCAAAGACTTATAAACAAGACCAAAAGCTTATCTCTGAAAGCAGAGACTATACCCGATGCTATCAATACCAACAGGCTTGGTGTTGATACGAAAGGTAGAAACAACTTCAAAAGGAAGCTCCAAGGATTGAAACCATCCTTATGAAAGCAAAAACCGACACGCTAAAGGCTATTTCATATCCCTCAACAATAGCCGAGACCCAGGCAATAAGAACCGAAAGGAGAAAAGCGGTCGACATGAAGCTGTTGCACCCGAATTAAACTTTTGCTGACCCAATGTCAAAAGGGGTCCCGATTTGTCTATAAATAAGACCCTAGGGTCACACTTTGGGGGGGCGGATCCTCATTTCTCAACCTTGAATTCTTTTCTCATAGAGTAAACCCTAATTTCTAAATCAATTTGAGTATTTACTTTGTAAACACTTATGTACTCAAATGAATGAGCAATAATGATAGAATCAACACTTAGCATAATTCCTATGAGTTGTTTATCTATTTCCTTTACATGCTACCTTATGATTCTTGTACGACAAAGATTCCCTACTCAAGCCTAAACCCTTCCTCAAGATTATTGAGAAACCCTTTTCTACAAACCGTTTGGCTTCCTATCTTCTGTTGAGCATAAGGAACATTTATCCCATGGTAACTGTTGGTTGTTAAGTCTCATAAGAGTGATACTCACCCATTGAGGGAAGAGTAACTAATATTTCGGCTTAACATCTTGATATCTAGGAAACGGTGAACTGTAGGAACTAAATATTCTCGTTTTCCCCTTAGGTCCATCTCCTTTGACCTGTCTCTGGTGTTGACGAAAAATATCGTTAACATTTTGGTGCTAGAAGGAGGGGCATGAACCCCCAACCTTGTGGTTAACAGCCACATACATTTAACTATGTTGTTCCGTCCCGGATTGGACTAAGCTTTGTAAAAGCAAGATTATGGGAAAAAGGTCCTAACATGAGTCTTCTGAATCTCAAATGGCTATGTTAGGTACTACTAACCCAAGAGTTACAGAAGAACAAAGGTTAAGGTTTGAAGCCTTGCGAGTAATAAACTGGAAGAAGGAAATGGAACAATACGATCTTGATTATTAAAACAATAACCCTTCCTACATAGGACAAATCCCAACCTTTACCCTAAGTGGTTCTACATATAGGGAGTACAACCTATTTTCTCATATAAGAGAAGCCATCCATGAAAAAACCAAAGGAATGGTATTCGAACAAGGAATGAAGGATTTTAACCGTTTTGTTTCCAAGTGAGCTGAGAGGATAGCGTTTAAATCTCAATCACCTTGAAGAGAAGAAATGAGGATATGGATGAAGCAACAAAACCAAGTGGCCAAAGAACTAAGTTCCCATAGCAACAAAAGAACTTTATATCGAGATTACCTGATGGATACCATCTCACCACCTCAATGAAAAATATTTACTTCCTAACCAAACATGAACTTAACTTTTGTCCATCCATAAAGAATAAGCCCACGTATGAAAGAAAATTGGGAGGATCTTACTGCAACTATCATACGATGAATGGAAATGAAACCAACCACTGCAGAATTCTTGAAGGGATAATTATCAAGTTCCTTAATCAAGGCCAGTTACAAGACTTTGTAAAAAAAAGTCAAACTAAGAACAACAAGAGTCCTTTAGAAAAGGATTATCTACATAAGCTAAGGGTATGGGAACCTACTCAAACTTTGGAAAAACCCAGAAAGGGTTAAATAAGAAATGGAATAAAACCATTGTCATTGCCAAGTTAGCCGGGGCAAGGCACCCCCTGGAGGGGGTGATGTGTAAGCCTTTAACATCGTCCAAATCAGAAAGGACTGGGTTAAAGCATCAAGCCTCCTATCCATGTCAGAAATGGTCGGGGCGGAGCATCTAATTTGCAGATCTGCCTCTGCTCGCAGAAGAGTACACCATGCCTTGCTACGAACTAAGAAATCCCTACCTCTGCTATGAACTAAGAACGTCCTACCTCTGCTTATTTTCCTCTTATCGCGCAGAAGGGAACGAATAAGCACGCCCTACCACCGCTCATAGAAGAGCATGCTCTAACTCTACTTATGTCACCTCCCGCATAAGGGAGCAAAAGCTCTGAGAGTTGCTCACAAGGCACTTCCAACCTCTGCTTCGATAACCAAAAGCCCAGAGAGTGGATCACGAAGCATGTCCATCATATGCTTCGATAATCAAAAGCCTAGGGAGTGGCTCACGAAGCATGTACATCCTCCACTTCATAAATCAAACCCAAAAGGAAAAATGAAACTAATTGCCAAAGGAGGGTTTTCTGGTCTTCCATTCTTAAATACCCGAATCTGAATTGGATCGGGACTTCTATCAAATGCCAAAAGTGTATTTCTGGACTTCTATCAAATGCCAAAAGTGGACTTATGGACTTCTATCAGATAGCCTAAATCGAGTTTCGTTCAGGACTTCTATTATTACCAGGGGTGGATTCCCTAGTTTCTTTCAAATGCCTTAATCTAGAAAAAGGACTGAATCCCCTAACCATTGCCAGAAGGAGCGTTCTGGTCATCTCTTGCTAATACCCTAATCTGGGTCACAAAAATCTGATTCTTAATCCTGAAGGAAGGGATCAACTATCAATACTCGGAGTAGTGGCTTAGCTTTACTACCAAGAAGACTTCAAATGAAGATTATGATCTTCCATCTTGCTCAGGGAGATTTTCTTAACCCATACATATACACCAAGTCATTACTCATTATTTCAGCAAAGTTAGTAGTACGAATAAACACACTACTTAGAAGCACAAGCTCAAGTAGATGTCTTAAGCTTTCCCTATGAAACCTTACGATAAAGATTATGCTTTTCCAAATAATCTATAAAGGAAAGGTTTTTGATAATCTGTATTAGTAGAGTTGTCATCTCTAGTATACCTAACACCCTGTCATACATTTCTCAGATGAACATTGTCTCACATGAAACAGACGACTCATTACATATATCCTACAGGATTAATAATAAAACAGTGTGTATTAAGATTGCACAAGACAATGCAATAAGACTTATGAGAGAGAGTGTTCTCAACAAAGGCAATAACCACACATCAGGTACTATCTTTACAATTCAATACCATGTCCATGGTACTAGTCCTGCAAATCATTACATACGAAATATAGTGACACCGAATACCTTACATTCTGCACATTTATTTACAAGAAAGTCTTTTAAGTAAGTATTTTTCAACAGGAAAAACCATTTAATCCTAACATCATGACCTAGATGTGACCGCGGTTAAATTCGCAAAAAGCACAATTACAAGTTGTTGGTATAATTTTTAAGGTAGGAAGCAGCACTCTTAACTATATCCAAAGTATTAATAGAAAGAGCCGGTGTGGAATCAAGGGGAATTCTGAATCCCTCAGGTGTGTAAACTGGAGGACATTTGCGGTAATCACATTTCCCTACAAGGGGATTGTCATAACCTCTAGTCAGTCTCAAGCGATAAGTGCAGATTTCTCATAGAAAATGGTCCTTTTCTTGGCCTAGGAAGTCAAGACTGACCCGAGGATGTTAAGTATAAACCTTCTCAAGGTCCCGAAGGAAGCAATACCATGCCAATGATGACTTAACAAGAAAATATTTCTCGTGGTATTCTCTTTTCAACCTAACGAAATTCTCTAGGAAATCTGTAAAGGTCCGTATTCTACGCATCATAGGATCGTAGGATATTTATTTCTTTCACATACGAAGTCGTATGGTCATGTAACTTTGGGAGACGACTATTGGGGTCATTTCCCATGTTCATGATTTTTCTCGATTTTTAAATGACCATTTTACCCCTAGTTGGCACTGTTTTGGCCATAACTTTTGACTGGGAAGGAATTTTGACCTGAAACCACTTCCATTGGCTTCGGATGATGGTTTCTCTTTCCGTAGAGTGGTCACATTAGCCAAACGGACTTACCGTTTGGGAGATATGGCTGAAACAAGTTTCAGACGGTGAGAAACAGCTTAATTGGGCTTAACCGGGTGATTAGCAGCTAGGCCCAGAGGGGAATTTCGGGTTTGGAGGTATAGGAGGACTGATTAGGGTTAGGTTATCACTTTCATTTCAGTTTTGAGCCGCCACAAACCTTCTTGAGACCTTAGTAATGGCTTCCATCCTCTAAAACCACTCCAAAACACATTTTTAGTGAAGATTAAGCCTAAACTACATCAAAACAAGGACAAATAGCAACAAAGCAAGGTTGGAGCTGCTGCTATACATAGGAATTCGACCCAAACAGAGGATACTTCAGATTTGGTGTTTCATTTGTGGCAAAGGTGAGTGATTTGCATAGTTTTTGCACTAATTACGGTGATTAAGGGTAATTAGTGAAGATTAGCGAATTTATACGTAAATAAATTCTGGAAAAATTCTTAAAATTCTAAAATAATGTTTTAAGGCTCTGTTAGAAATTTGGGTTAATTTCGATGTGTTTTGTTAATTGTATGCTTGAACATGATTAAGAGTGATTAGGGGAAAATGAGGAGTTCTAGCTATGTTTGATCCATTTTAAATCTATCAAATTGTTGTTATGGTGTTTGCAATTGATGTTACATGTGCTATGACTCTATGGTATGTTTCATGATTGACTAGAATAGTTAAATTGGTCGAAAACGTCGTCGAATGGCGTAGAAAGCTCGCTGGAAAGTTGCAGAAGTGTGCAGGTTCCGAACCGGTTCGGATCGGAGAAAGGGGTCGGATCGGATTTGTGAACTGACCATGGGGATTCGAACCGGATTGGAACTTGTCACTGGAGGAGGCTTGGCGAGAAGGAAGGCCGTTTACTTAGGGTTGGAGTTGGACAGAGGATCGGATCGGAGCTATGGAGCAGGATCGGATCGGATCGGAGTAAGCTAAAGAGTGGGATCGGATCAGATAAGGGGATCGGGTCGGGTAGCCGAACCGAACCAAGGTGGTGGCATCTCCAGCAGCGTGGAACTTCAGGGACAACAAGAGAGACCCGGACCGCGACTCTGAAGGACTCGGAAGTGGTTGAAGAAACGGCAGCAGGAGCAAGACACCCGAACCGAATCGAGTGGAGAACCCGAACCGAAGGAGCACCGAACCGGATGGAGTACTGTGACCCGAACCGAACCGAGTGGAGGACCCGAACCGAAGGAGCACCGAACCGGATTGGAGCTGCGATTACGCGACGACTCTTTTGAAGACCAACTCCAATTCGACCAAACCCGAGATGCAAAGGAAGTCCAAATGAGAAGTTAGAGCTCAAGATTCAGATGGGAATCAACGAGTTCGCTTCATGGTTGGGCTTTGCTGCGGGACGCGTGCTAAGGAGTTATCGACGTCTATGGCTTTGGACCACTATGGTAGGAGGTACGAAGGCGGATTCAGGGCCATTATGGCATTGGTGGAACCAAGGGCTACGACCAATGAAGTGGGTCATTGAAATGTTTGGTCATGACTCCAAGTGTTTGGCTTGGTCACAGCAGGGTTTCTACAAGTCGGGATTCGTCGTTACCTCAGTTTGTCTAGTGTTCCAAAGTGGTAGATGCCGTACGCTTTACGCACTGAGTGAGAGATGTGAGGATGGTTGCTATGGATGATTTGTTTGCTATCATTGTGACATGCATACCCCACCCCCGTATTCTTACACTATTTATTATGGCACCTTGGAGTACTGTACGGTATGTGGTACTAACTCTTTGGTTGCAGGTCCAGGTTCAGGTATGGCTTAGTATACCTGTTATCATTCTGTTTAGATGCTTATCGCTCATACCAGGCTTTATGTCTGACCCAGAGTTTTATGTCTCCTCTTATTACTCTGGGTGCTCACACGAGCAGACTAGAGACAGGTTAGCTGGTGATGCACGGGTAGATGATCCGAAGACGAGCAGGAGGCTTCCACGTACTATATACATAATATTCTCCCTGTGTTGTTGAAGATCACTGCTTGGGCATTGTTGGTGTATCTTCTACTTTAGCTTTCTTTTGTTTAGAGACAGTAAATTTGGAAAATTGTAATAAGCTGTATATGGATTTCCGCTGCTCTGATGATTGATGTTGATTTTAGTGATCAGCTTATGCACTGTCTCGCCTGTTTTATGTCAAGTATGTTATTATTATATTTTATCCCATGCGCTGTGAGACATTCTACAGGTTCCTTGATTAGTTCACTCTATTCTTTCTTTTCTTCTGACGACCGTTCTGTGCTAGCTGGGCATGTGTACAGCGCACTTTCGGAGGAAATGCAGGCTGGTGCGGACGGGCTGTCACATTTGGTATCAGAGCTCTAGGTTGCGTAGTTAACCTAGGGAAGTTATCAGGGAGAGATAATATACGTATACGAGAGAGCGTATTTGTGATTACTTTGGTTTTTAAAAGCTATATATATATATATATATATTATTAGTAGTATAAGGATGAAGTCGTACTGCACTAGCACCACTATGGAGTCGTTAATCGTTTCCTTTTTCAGATTGACGATGAGCCGATATACTAGAGGTGCTGGTAGGGGAGCCAACAATGGGAATGCTGCTGACATGAGGACGATGTTTACTGACCTTATGAGAGAGATGCTTAGAGATGTACAGAGGGCAGCTCCCAATGGTGGAAATGGTGGTGGTCCAATAGTGCAGGCGCCAAGAGTCGACTTCGCCAAGCTGAATAAGGATTATACTAGTCTTGGTGGGAAGCCATTCCACGGAACGGAGTCGGCTACGGATGTTCAAGATTAGGTGGATAGTTGCGAACGTATCTTCGAGGATTTGGGTATCGAGGATGCGATGAAGAGAAAGCTAGCGTCCCGTCAGCTGCAAGGGCGGGCAATGAATTGGTGGAATGCTATAAAGGCAGCTACTCCCGAAGATCAGATTACTTAGGAGCAGTTTAAGGCTCGCTTTAGTGAGAAGTTCATTCCAGCTGCTCAGAAGTCAATGCTATTTAAGAAGTTCTTGGAGCTCAAGCAGAATGGCAGAGCTGTCTCGGAGTATATTGCTGAATTTGAAACTTTGTCAAAATATGGGTTATCTCTTATTGATACTGCCGAGAAAAAGAATGAGAAATTCATAACTGGTTTGGATCAGTACTTGGGGGAAAAACTTATTAACCACATCGATGAGACGTTTGAATCGATTGTGGGGAAAGCGTTAAGATCAGAAAGTCTCTACCCCAGGTCGAAGACTGAGGTTGCACCCGCAGAAGAGCCAAAGCCACAAGCTAGTGGTGGAGGCAAAGGTGGTTCCCAGAATAAGAGAAAGCAGAATCAGGCTAAGGATGGCCAGAAGAAAAAGAATAAGCAAGATGTGGAGTGCTTCAGCTGTGGTAAGAAGGGCCATTATGCTAGTAATTGTCCTGCCAAGCCAGCGGATAGGAAGTGCTTCAATTGTGGCCAATTGGGACATCACAAGGACAAGTGTCCACAGCCCCCTAAAGAAAAGCAAATGGTGAAAGCATATGCCCTTAATGCTATTCCTTCTTCGTCGAATGCCCCAACTGCGACGGAGAAGGGAAAGGATGTCGTCATTCAAGGTATGCTTTCTGTTTATGATGTTCCTGTTAGAGTTTTGTTTGATACCGGAGCTTCCAGTTCTTTCATATCTAGTGACCTGGTAGATAGGTTGGGATTGGAGCCCGAGATTGTCGATAGACCTTTAGTAGTGACGAACCCGATTGGTGGTTCGACTAGCCTTAGCATGATTTGTCGTAATGTGGTCTTATCGAGTCATGGATGCATGTTTGTTTGTGATTGCTTTGTATTGGGCTTTACTGGGTTTGGCATTATTTTGGGAGTAGATTGGCTCCAAAGATACGGGGTGGTGGTAGACTGTGAGGGCTTGTTGGTGACAGCTAGAGCGGATGATGGGCGGAGGATAGTGTTTGGTGGTCTACCCAGTAAGGGGGTATTGGCTAGTTTTCTAAACTCCCTCGACATTCCGCATAGTGAGTTGTCAGGTTTGCCCGTGGTTGGCCAGTATCCGGATGTTTTCGAAGAAGTGACCGGACTTCCACCACACCGAGAGATTGAGTTCCGTATTGATTTGGTAAAAGATGCCAGACCTATAGTGATGCCACTTCGTCGTATGGCACCAAGAGAGCAACGTGAGCTCGAGGTGCAAGTCAGCAATCTTTTGAAGAAGGGATTTATCAGAAGGAGTGTTTCTGAATGGGGAGCACCAGTTGTGTTTGCTACCAAGGCGGATGGTTCCCTTCGTTTGTGTGTAGACTACCGCGAATTGAATAAAGTGACGAGGAAGAATAAGTATCCTCTACCGCGGATAGATGATTTGTTCGATCAGTTGAGTGGCGCGAGAATATTTTCTCAGTTGGACCTCGCGACAGGTTTTCATCAGCTTAGAGTGGAAGCTGAGAGTATAGCTAAAACGGCATTTCGGACGCCGTCTGGATTTTATGAGTGGTTGGTTATGCCATTTGGGCTGACCAATGCCCCAGCATATTTTGTGGATCTTATGAATAGGGTATTCAGGGATCAGTTGAATAAGTTTGTTCTTGTGTTCGTTGATGATATTTTGGTCTATTCGAGGACAGAGGAAGAACACAAGGAACATTTAAGAGTAGCAATGGAGGTGTTGAGAAAACACCAATTGAAAGCAAAGTTTTCTAAGTGTCACTTCTGGAAGAGGGAAGTGAGGTTCTTGGGCCATGTTGTATCAGAGAATGGTATTGCTGTGGACCCGGCGAAGGTGGCTACGGTACAGGATTGGCCTACGCCCAAGAATGCAACAGATATAAGGAGTTTCTTGGGATTAGCGGGATATTATCGTAAGTTTATCCAAGGCTTCTCCAAGATAGCAGCACCGTTGACCCAGTTGACCAATAAGAATCAAGCTTTTGTCTGGGATGAAAGGTGCGAGAATGCATTCAAGAGTCTAAAGGACAAGTTGACAAGCGCACCAGTGTTAGTCATTCCTAAGGGGGATGAAGAGATGACGGTATACACGGATGCCTGTGGTACCGGACTGGGTGCTGTATTGATGCAAGGCGGTAGGGTTGTAGCTTACGCAAGTCGGCAATTGAAACCGCACAAGAGAAGATACCCTACCCATGATTTAGAATTGGCAGCAATCGTGTTCGCGTTAAAGATGTGGAGACACTATCTCTTGGGAGAAAGATTTGAGCTGTTTACAGATCATAAGTCGTTGAAGTATCTATTCTCCCAGAAGGATTTAAATCTCCGTCAGCAGAGATGGTTAGAGTTCTTAGCTTCCTATGATTTTGACATCGCATACACACCGGGAAAGGGCAATGCGGTGGCTGATGCATTGAGTAGAAGACATGCCAGCTTAGGGGCCATGTTCCTTGAATGGAAGCAACTGGAGTTTATTGGGGGGTTTGATTTCAGACCAAAGTGCGAATTGGATCCAGAAATGTTAGCAAGTTTGACGATCAAACCCACTTTGATTGAACGAATCGGCTCTAGTCAGAGGGACGATCCTAACCTATTGGAAATCATCTCCAAGTTAGAGATGGGTATCGATGAGGAGATGAACAAGTATGGGCTTGATCGAGATAAATGGCTTAGAAAGAATGGAAAGATTGTTGTACCCAATGTCAATGGATTGAGAGATGAAGTGCTTAGAGAATGTCATCACTCAAAGCTGACTATACACCCCGGTGGTAATAAGATGTATCGAGATATGAAGCAGACCTACTACTGGGAAGGGATGAAAAGAGACGTTGGGAAGTTTATATCCAAGTGCATGAATTGCCAGCTAGTAAAAGCCGAGCAAAAGAAGCCTAGTGGGTTGTTACAGCCTTTAGAAATTCCCGAATGGAAATGGGAGCAAGTCTCGATGGATTTCATCGATGGTTTACCAAGGACTAGATCGGGATATGACAGCATTTGGGTAATTGTAGATCGACTGACTAAAAGTGCAAGGTTTATACCAGTCAAATCGACCAGAACGGCAGCTAAGTTAGCAGAATTGTATATGAAGTGGGTAGTGAGATTTCATGGAGTACCTAAAAGCATTGTGAGTGACCGAGACCCGTTGTTCACTAGTGGGTTTTGGAAGAGCTTGCAAGAGGCTCTAGGGTCAGAGCTACATCTCAGTACCGCATATCATCCTCAGACCGACGGTCAGACAGAGAGGGTGAATCGTATTTTGGAAGATCTCTTGAGAGCATGTATATTGGATTTTGGTGGATCATGGGATGACCATTTGCATCTAGTAGAGTTTGCATATAATAATAGTTACCAATCCAGTATCGGTATGGCTCCATTTGAAGCTTTGTATGGAAGACCGTGCAACTCACCATCATGTTGGATAGAGACTGGCGAGAAGTTTATGCTTGGACCAGATGTGGTGAGGGAAACTTCAGATAAGATCAAGATCATTCAACAACGAATGAAGGCTGCCCAAGATATGCAGAAGAGTTATGCTGATAAGAGGAGAAGAGACTTAAAATTCTCCGTTGGTGACTTGGTGTTTGTCAAGATCTCTCCGTTGAAGAGCGTAATACGATTTGGCAGGAGAGGCAAGTTGGCACCAAGATACGTTGGCCCATTCCCTGTTCTTGAACTAGTCGGGAATTTGGCATACAGAATTGACTTACCGGAGAAGATGGCGGGAGTTCACGACGTATTTCATGTTTCCCAACTAAGGAAGTTCGTTCACGACTCAGATATGACTATTTCACCTGATCAGTTGGAGGACTTCGAAGTAGAACCCGAGGCGGTTGGGAACCGCAAGCCGGCCCGTATTGTCGAGTACGACATGAAGCAACTTCGAAGGAAGGCGGTGAAGCTAGTCAAGGTACAGTGGAGCGAGGACGAGAGTGATTGTACTTGGGAAACAGAGGAGGACATAAGGAAGAAGTATCCAGAACTCTTTGCCTGGTAAGATTTTAACTTCGATTTAGTTTTCGCATGCTAGGATAGGCTTGTTTGCTTGTTTTGCATATTTGATTGTTGTATATGGTTGTTAGGCATGCGGGATCCCTTGTATGTTTTGGGTTAAGGAATTTCGGGGACGAAATTTCTTAAGGGGGGAAGAGTGTAACGACCCGTATTCTACGCATCATAGGATCGTAGGATATTTATTTCTTTCACATACGAAGTCGTATGGTCATGTAACTTTGGGAGACGACTATTGTGGTCATTTCCCATGTTCATGATTTTTCTCGATTTTTAAATGACCATTTTACCCCTAGTTGGCACTGTTTTGGCCATAACTTTTGACTGGGAAGGAATTTTGACCTGAAACCACTTCCATTGGCTTCAGATGATGGTTTCTCTTTCCGTAGAGTGGTCACATTAGCCAAACGGACTTACCGTTTGGGAGATATGGCTGAAACAAGTTTCAGACGGTGAGAAACAGCTTAATTGGGCTTAACCGGGTGATTAGCAGCTAGGCCCAGGGGAATTTCGGGTTTGGAGGTATAGGAGGACTGATTAGGGTTAGGTTATCACTTTCATTTCAGTTTTGAGCCGCCACAAACCTTCTTGAGACCTTAGTAATGGCTTCCATCCTCTAAAACCACTCCAAAACACATTTTTAGTGAAGATTAAGCCTAAACTACATCAAAACAAGGCCAAATAGCAACAAAGCAAGGTTGGAGCTGCTGCTATACATAGGAATTCGACCCAAACAGAGGATACTTCAGATTTGGTGTTTCATTTGTGGCCAAGGTGAGTGATTTGCATAGTTTTTGCACTAATTACGGTGATTAAGGGTAATTAGTGAAGATTAGCGAATTTATACGTAAATAAATTCTGGAAAAATTCTTAAAATTCTAAAATAATGTTTTAAGGCTCTGTTAGAAATTTGGGTTAATTTCGATGTGTTTTGTTAATTGTATGCTTGAACATGATTAAGAGTGATTAGGGGAAAATGAGGAGTTCTAGCTATGTTTGATCCATTTTAAATCTATCAAATTGTTGTTATGGTGTTTGCAATTGATGTTACATGTGCTATGACTCTATGGTATGTTTCATGATTGACTAGAATAGTTAAATTGGTCGAAAACGTCGTCGAATGGCGTAGAAAGCTCGCTGGAAAGTTGCAAAAGTGTGCAGGTTCCGAACCGGTTCGGATCAGAGAAAGGGGTCGGATCGGATTTGTGAACTGACCATGGGGATTCGAACCGGATTGGAACTTGTCACTGGAGGAGGCTTGGCGAGAAGGAAGGCCGTTTACTTAGGGTTGGAGTTGGACAGAGGATCGGATCGGAGCTATGGAGCAGGATCGGATCGGATCGGAGTAAGCTAAAGAGTGGGATCAGATCGGATAAGGGGATCGGGTCGGGTAGCCGAACTGAACCAAGGTGGTGGCATCTCCAGCAGCGTGGAACTTCAGGGACAACAAGAGAGACCCGGACCGCGACTCTGAAGGACTCGGAAGTGGTTGAAGAAACGGCAGCAGGAGCAAGACACCCGAACCGAACCGAGTGGAGAACCCGAACCGAAGGAGCACCGAACCGGATGGAGTACTGTGACCCGAACCGAACCGAGTGGAGGACCCGAACCGAAGGAGCACCGAACCGGATTGGAGCTGCGATTACGCGACGACTCTTTTGAAGACCAACTCCAATTCGACCAAACCCGAGATGCAAAGGAAGTCCAAATGAGAAGTTAGAGCTCAAGATTCAGATGGGAATCAACGAGTTCGCTTCATGGTTGGGCTTTGCTGCGGGACGCGTGCTAAGGAGTTATCGACGTCTATGGCTTTGGACCACTATGGTAGGAGGTACGAAGGCGGATTCAGGGCCATTATGGCATTGGTGGAACCAAGGGCTACGACCAATGAAGTGGGTCATTGAAATGTTTGGTCATGACTCCAAGTGTTTGGCTTGGTCACAGCAGGGTTTCTACAAGTCGGGATTCGTCGTTACCTCAGTTTGTCTAGTGTTCCAAAGTGGTAGATGCCGTACGCTTTACGCACTGAGTGAGAGATGTGAGGATGGTTGTTATGGATGATTTGTTTGCTATCATTGTGACATGCATGCCCCACCCCCGTATTCTTACACTATTTATTATGGCACCTTGGAGTACTGTACGGTATGTGGTACTAACTCTTTGGTTGCAGGTCCAGGTTCAGGTATGGCTTAGTATACCTGTTATCATTCTGTTTAGATGCTTATCGCTCATACCAGGCTTTATGTCTGACCCAGAGTTTTATGTCTCCTCTTATTACTCTGGGTGCTCACACGAGCAGACTAGAGACAGGTTAGCTGGTGATGCACGGGTAGATGATCCGAAGACGAGCAGGAGGCTTCCACGTACTATATACATAATATTCTCCCTGTGTTGTTGAAGATCACTGCTTGGGCATTGTTGGTGTATCTTCTACTTTAGCTTTCTTTTGTTTAGAGACAGTAAATTTGGAAAATTGTAATAAGCTGTATATGGATTTCCGCTGCTCTGATGATTGATGTTGATTTTAGTGATCAGCTTATGCACTGTCTCGCCTGTTTTATGTCAAGTATGTTATTATTATATTTTATCCCATGCGCTGTGAGACATTCTACAGGTTCCTTGATTAGTTCACTCTCTTCTTTCTTTTCTTCTGACGACCGTTCTGTGCTAGCTGGGCATGTGTACAGCGCACTTTCGGACGAAATGCAGGCTGGTGCGGACGGGCTGTCACAAAATCCCTAGAAAGCATACTTGTAGCAAAGGACAGGTTTGAAGGAAATATTAAAGAAATTAGGAGAAAAACAATTCATTACGTTAAAAATGGAGAAAATGCACATATTACAGACAATCCTCTTGCCCATACAAAATAGACCTCTAAAAAGTTTCAGATATAAAACAATGTTTATTAAACATAAGTTTATCTAGTTGTAACACCCCTCTCGAAAAGCTAACACAAAGATCTTTTAGCACAATGGTTAGTGCGTGGTGTTGCTTTCTGGGAGGTCAGGGGTTCGAATCCCTTGGGTGTCACATTTGGTATCGGAGCCTATACCCAGCCGGAATTGTGTGTGAAATGTTGTGGATGTCAGTCGGTGTGGTACTGATGCGGGTTACATGCACAACGCCTAGGTGGTAAGTGATATGAGTCAACGAGGACTTTGGGCTCTTTAAGGGGGTCGTATGTAACACACCTCTCGAAAAGCTAATGCAAAGATCTTTTAGCACAGTGGTTAGTGCGTGGTGTTGCTTTCCGGGAGGTCGGGGGTTCGAATCCCATGGTTGTCACACTAGTGGTAGCTCTCTAGGAAAAGACGAAACTCGTGGATGACTCCAGCAATCACCAGGGTAAAGGTCAATACCACGTTCATCTAGGCATCTTCTATGGAGATGCCTAAGCAATCCCCCACTATATTCACCTAAAAATTAAAAATCCACTATTTCATATCCATTGTAGATTTGGCACAAAAAATTTACTAATATGTCCCTATCTTCGATCAACATCCAGAACAAGGTTGTAAGCTCAGCATTTTCTTTCTAAAGTCTTTCACATCAAAACTGAGCAGTTTTTAGCCTAGTGGAAGCTTCCCTCTCTTTAAAAAACAATAATTTCATAGCACTTTTATCAAGAAGGTGGTATTTATGGAACAAAGTGTTATATTCACTTTTTTGTTTGTTTAGCTCTCTTGTGAGTCGAGCCACTTTCGATCGAGCCATTCCTAGGAGGGAACGCATAAGACTTACTCTTCTCCTTTTTGTCTATGCGAAAAGGGGAAGGGAGATAATTAATGGAAATAAAAGCAAAAGAGGCACTATAAAATCTACCATACCTTAGAAACAGGAGCATGAACTTGTAAAGATTTAATGGAGTTAGCGCTCTTAGAGCTTGGATCTCTCCTCATCTTTTGCGATCTAGGAAGGTCAGGGATTTTAATCAAAACCGAATCATGTTCATAATTTTCAGGATTTCTGCTAATCACTTTATCTTGACTACCAGAGACTTGAGAAATACCACCGACATTTCAGGTTCCGCCGTTGTGACCACCTCCATATTTAGCAACGTTTGTGAATGTAGTAGCATCATCATTAACACAAGAAGCCATTGACACTCCGATGAAATCTCTTCCCTCACTAGCATGTGGTTCTTCAAAAGGAATATCCTCTATAGACAAAAGCTTGGCCACGTCAGGTTCCACTCTTACGGGAACAGCATCCCTCTTCTTCATACAAGTTAGTTTAGTCATAAATCTTCCCACTAAGGACGGGTCGAGAGAAGAAAAATCTAGTTCGGAGGAAACAAGAAACCCTGCGTTTAACATCGCTAACTACCTCCATAGCCTTGATCAGTAAGGCCTTATTCTTATGAAGCT
Organism: Allium sativum; assembly: GCA_030737875.1. Taxonomy (NCBI): domain Eukaryota; kingdom Viridiplantae; phylum Streptophyta; class Magnoliopsida; order Asparagales; family Amaryllidaceae; genus Allium; species Allium sativum. The sequence continues at coordinate 475,877,567 of CM060909.1, forward strand.
CGGCATTGAGGGAATCATAATTTTCACCCAGAAGAAAATTTTGCTTCCATAAATAGGAACAACGAGCATCGAGCATGGCATCCTCTTCTTTGGACTTCGCCAAAGCCCCCTTTAGAACTCGATTTTCTTCGGATAAGACTAAGTTGAATTCCTTTTCCATAACTACTGAATTTCTCGCTTAAGCAAGAGCGGACTCCATTCTCTTCCGTATCCTAACCGCGTCTTCCTTAACGTGAATAAAAGCCTCGTTTTCCTTCCTCAAAGACAAGTTCTATTTTTTAAACCTCAACAAATCGGGAGAAGGTTTGGAGGCATCTTATTGCATTAAAACCCATTACTTAATAGCCTACGAAAAGTAGAAAATACAGCAGTTACGAACAAAGCAAGTAGATAGGTTCGAAAAGACGAGAGAGGGCAAGACTCTTACCAAGAGTAATTGCTCAACCAGAATACAACAATAGCCAAAAGATTCAGACGGAAGGTCAATGTTGGAGAATGTGAAAGACAAGATAATTTGTTTGACCAGTTTGTCAAAGCTGCCGCCAGTAGGAGGGTTGGAATAATCCGGAAGGTTAAGATCCTTAGAAGAGGAAGAAACCCCATTGCATGGAGTAGCTCATTTGAAAGACCTAACAAGGTGAGCACTCAAGTAGGAAATCACTCTCGGTGAGGTAGCCATGGGAGAAGCATTAATCACATCAAGACAAGGAGCCGAATCCGTAGCATCTTCGGAGCTTTTTGACAAGGATCCCTTTGAGTTCATGTCCATGAGTTTCCTTTTGACATTTTCTCTAGACTTGAACAAAGAATCCCTAAGAGAGGAAGCTCCAACTTTGGGAACTAAAGAAGACAAATCTGTTTTACTAGATTCAATACGAATAGCCCCTGGCGTATGGTAAAAAGCTAGATTAATAAAAACTCATGTGATACATAATTTCAGATTCACATAAGCAGCCTACCTGGGTTGTCTAGAAACAAAGGAGAATTCGGGGAGAAAGGAGCATTTCTTCCCATTAACAAAGAAAGAATCCCTTTACTGAGTGAAACTAGGGGAGTTGCCCAATAATGGACTGACCAGGAGGCAAGAGGGAATGCCTTCGAAGGATAGCAGAGGTCAGTAACGAGAACCTATTGCCAAAAAAATTCAGAAGCAGCACCAAGAAGGTCTATCAACTCCGTATCTGAAAAACATGGAAGTTTGGGAGCAGCTGAAATAAAAACAAAAATGGAATGAAGGATACCTATATATACTAAAAATGAGAAAAGAGCATACCAGAATTTAATACTTGGGGTGTGAAAGCTGTCAGAAATGCCAAGAGAGCATCGAATGAAGAAAAATTGTCTTTTTGGTCTTCCAATATCAACAGATTGATTGTTTCGCTCCTGTATCTTCCAAAAGAGAAAAAGATTTCTGAGAGTTGTTTCATGGATCCGCAAGAGAGTACTTGGGTACTCCCAATAAATAAAAAGTGTATCATGCCTGAATCGAACCGGGGTTCGTAGTGGTGGAGGAACCGGTTTCCCAGTCTTTGAACCTCACTGTTCCTTCAGATAACAAATTCTTTGTAGGATACACAAGGAAAATCGGATGGTTCACATCACTAATCTTGGAAGGGCAAACTAGGTACTCAAGAAGAGAGGTCGTTAAAGAGGGATTAACAGACTCTAAGATACAAGTTCTAAGCCTAGCAGGTAGGTATAAGTATTTGGGGAAAGCTAGATAGGAGCATTCTTAAGTATTGCAGAAAGAAGGAAAAGGGATTAAAAAAATCCATGCCAGATATGGATAGTGGAGCAGGCAAAGTAGCCTTCCGAAGGAGAAGAGATGGTATCCGTTTCATGAGGAGGAACGACTTCAAAACCAGAGATGTTGAAGTCCTAAAGAATAGCATCAACTCACACTTGCGATGAAACCAAAGAATGCTTTTTGGCAACACTAAACTTCTTTGAAGAAGAAAGGTCACTCGGCAAAGGGCCATTTTCATCAGGTTTGGAGGCAATATGTTTCTTTCCCATTCTACCAGGTACAATATGTATATTTTGTAAAATAAGGTAAAACAATGTTGGAAGAGGCAATTTTTACTACCCTAACAGTACTTTGATAATACTAATAAGTTATCCCTCATACATCCTCAGGTGAGTAGAAATACATGAAAAACGATAAGATGAGTTTTTAGGTTAACTCAAAATTGTTTGCTAGGGATTGGTTTTAGCTATGAAATCGAAACCAATTTGCGATAAGCAAATTTGATAATCACATCAACTCGGATTGAATGAGGAATAACATGTAATTCCACTATATAATCGATACAACAAGTTTACACCATTAATAGTGACTACAAGGTTGATGGATAAAATTATTTCAAACGCTTCAAAAGAAACAAAGTAATACTTACTTAGGAGCAACTGGAATATAGAAATTTGAAACAACTGATACTTTTCCAAGAAAAATTTCAAATGCAGGCAGCGAGGAAGAAGATGAAAGAAGCTAATAAAAAAGGAAGTGAAGAGGGAATATATAGGAGGAAAAGAGTGGCTACTTAATCCAAAGTTTGACTTGAAAATTCGAAATTACCCCTTCATAAGGGAGGGGTAAATGTTACCACCCAAAATCAACACCGGAGTAGGCTATCAGTGAAGGGGTATCGAACCCTCACCAGCTTAAAGAACGACCCGAGAGCACAAACCCGACATCAGGATAAAGCCGAAAGCCTAAAAGAAGCAATGATGGTTACCGTCACCTGTCACCAGGCTCGAAAGAGAAAGCATAGAACCGGCAAGCAAAAGGGAGACCGACAGGGTAGTTTTGAAACAAAAGACAAATAATGTGAAGTCAATTTCGAAAGTCAATCACCTTAGGCCAAAAGAAAATAAGTAAAAGGGAACGACAACCTATTATCTGTTACCAAAGATTTGACAAGAAACAAAGCAAAGCAAAGGGAGATGAAAGGGCTATTGGCATTTATTTACTTAGTGTTGATACAAGAAGAGGAAAGACAATGAAGGCACGAAAGGCTGAGACATAAGCTTCCCAAGGGCCAGCCGTCGGACTCAAAACTTCCCAACTACTTAGAAACAACGTCAATAGGAAGTACACTGAAAGCACCCTTCCGTAAGATCAGAAATCCATCCCTGTGCTTCACCAAGAGCAAGCCAAAGTTTCTGGGAAGAAGAGAAATCCACATTTACATGCTTATTGTCGTTTGTCGATACCAAATGCGGTGACGCTTCCAGGAACGCAAGCATTCAAGGCACTAAGGCGAACATCGCGAAGACTTATATATAAGACAAAAAGCTTATCCTCGAAAGCCGGAGACTATACCCGATGCTATCAATACCAATTGGCTTGGTGTCAACACAAAAGGTAAAAACAACTTCAAAAGGAACCCCCAAGAACCGGAACCATCCTTCCAAAACCAAAGATCGACATGCTAAAGGCTATCTCATATCCCTAAACAACAGCCGAGACTCAGGCAACCGGAACCGAAAGGAGAAAAATGGCCGACATGTCAAAAGGGGTCCCGATTTGTCTATAAATAAGACGCTAGGGTTTACATTTTGAGGGGCCGGATTCTCATTTCTCAATCTTGTATTCTTTTCTCATAGAGTAACCCCTAATTTCTAAATCAATTTGGGGATTTACTTTGTAAACATTTATGTACTCAAATCAATGAGGAATAAAGAGAGAATCAAATTTTTATGAGTTGTTCATCTATTTATTTTACATGCCACCTTATGTTTATTATACGACAAAGATACCCTACTCAAGCCTAAAACCTTCCTCAAGATTATTGAGAAACTCTTTTCTACAATTCGTTTGGCTTTCTTTCTTGTGTTGAGCTTAGAGAACCCTTATCCCAAGGTGACTATAGGTTGTTAAATCTCATAAGAGTGATACTCACCCCTTAAGGGAAAAGTAACAATTCTTTGAGCTAAAGATCTTAATATCTTAGAAACGGTGAACTAACTCAAGCTTGTAGGAACTAGTAATCCCGTTTTCCCCTTAGGTCCATCTCCTTAGACCTACATCTGGTGTTAAAAAAAATATTGTTAACAACAGTATATACCGATGCATGTGGCACTGGACTTGGATCGACGCTAATGCAGAAGGATAGAGTTGTGCTTATGCGAGTCGACAATTGAAGCCGCACGAAAGGAATTACCCGACTCACGATTTAGCGTCAGCGGTGATAGTATTTGCTCTGAAGATATGGAGGCATTATTTGTCGGGAGGTAGGTTTAAGTTATTTACGGATCATAAGTTATTGAAGTAACTTTTCTTCCAAAATGACTTGAACCTTCGTCACCAATGATGGTTAGAGTTTTTTTGCAATGTACGATTTTGGAATAGCCTATACTCTAGGGAAAGATAATGCAGTGGACGATGCATTAAGTCGAAGACATGCGAGTTTGGGAGTCATGTTTTCGAAATGAAAGCATCTCGAGTATTTGGCCGGATTTGATTTTAGACCTCATTATGAGTTAGATCCCAAGATGTTAGCAGGCTTGTCGATTAAACCGACTCCCATAGGAAGGATTGGTGAAAGAATGAGATGATAAGATTTTAGAAATCGTTCGAAGGTTAAAGATGAGAGTAGAACCAGGAGAGATTAAGGATTTCGAAGTCGATCGGGATGGCTAGCTATGTAAGAATGGATGATTGATTGTTCCTGATATAGATGGATTGAGAGAAGAGGTTATGAGGGATTCCGTCATTATAAATTGACATCCAAGATGTAATAAGATGTATCGAGAAATGAAATGAATTTACTATTGGGAAGGTATGAAACGGGATGTTGGGAAATTTATCTCGAAGTGTATGAACTATCAGTTGGTTAAAGCTGAGCAGAAGAACCCAAGTGGATTACTATAGCCATTGGGAGTTCCTATGTGGATGTGGAAGAAAGTGTTGATGGATTTCATTGATGGATTGCTTAGGATAATTACAGGAAATGATAGTATTTGGGTCGTCGTGGATCGCTTGACCAAAAGCGCGAGGTTTATTCCTGTCAGATCGATTAGGACTGCATCGAAGTTGGATGAATTATATCTTTAGTGGATAATTCGATTCCATGGAATTTCGAAGATTATTGTCAGTGATCGAGATTCGTTATTTACCAGTGGATTCTGGAAAAGTTTGCAAGAGACAATGGGAACCGAGATATGTATGAGTATAGATTATCATCCCAGACAGATGGTCAGACTGAAAGGATCAATCGAGTATTGGAAGGCCTTCTTAGAGCTTGTATATTAGACTTTGGAGGATCATGGTAAGACCATCCGCACCTAGTTGAGTTTGTGTACAATAACATTTACCAATCGAGTATCGGAATGGCACTGTATGAGGCATTGTACGATAGGCCGTGTAATTCTCCATCTTGTTGGTTAGAAACTGGCGAAAAATTAATACTTGGGCCTGAAATGATAAGAGAAATGACGAATAATATTAAAGTCATTTGGCAACGAATGAAGACAGCCTAAGATTATCAGAAAAGATATGCCGATAAGCGACGAAAGGACTTGGAATTCTCAGTTAGGATACCGTGTTTTTTAATATTTCTCCTCTATGGAATACTGTTCATTTTGGGAAGAAAGGGAAATTAGCACCAAGGTTTGCTCTGCCATTCCTGATTATCGAGTGTATTGGAAAGCTCGCTTATAGATTGGACTTACTTGAGAAGATAGCGAGTGTGCATAATGTTTTTCATGTATCATTTCTACGGAAGTTCGTGCATGACTCGAATGTTACAATATCTCCATATCAGCTTGATGATTTTGAAGTCGAGCCCGAAGTTTTTAGGCCTCGTAAGCCATTTCACGTCATGGGGAGTGACACGAAACAGCTTAGTAACAAGGTTTTTAAGCTAGTCAACGTACAATGGAGCAGGAACGATGATGATTGCACGTGGGAAACGGAAGAGAGAATGAGTCAACCCATCCAGAACTCTTCGAGTGGTATGTCTCATATATCGTATCTTACTTATGCCATTTTGTCTTGTGCTATTAGAATTCCTCATGCTAAGATAGGTTTTGATTGCATGCATGGTTGTATGCTAGACTGGATGGTAGATTGGCTACTCGTGGATGGTAGGCATTCGAGGTACTATGTTGCTTGGGATTTCGGGGGCGAAATTCCTAAAGGAGGGGAGAATGTAACGACCCGTATTTTACGTAATGAACGATCATAAAATAATTATATTTTATTCTCTAGTGGCTGGATCATTCTCAGATTTTAATATGTCATTCATGGGAATGTGAAACATGTCCATGAATTTTATCGAATCTAAGTACGACCATTTTTTCCCATGAGTTCATTGTTTGGGCTATAACCCAAGATAGGAATCGAGTCAGGTGCTGAGACCGATTCCATTAGATCAGAATGGTGGTTTAAAATTTCGTACAGTGGTCACATGAAGTACTTAGTTCAACGATTTAGGAGGAATCATTATTTTAAGGTTCAACTTGTGTTTAAGCAGATTAGTCAGCAGCTAATGGGCTGATCCATATACCCCATTAGATCTATGGCCAACAGATATAAATAGGGGTTACTCTCTTCATTCTAAACTTCAGGTTGGGCGTCTGTGATTCTCCAGTTTAACTTGAAACCCTATTTCTCCATTCTTTTCAACCAAATTCAATGTAGATTGCATCTAGAAGATAGATCATCATCAAAGTGGGTTAGATCACATCAAATTGCATCGAATTCAAGGGGTTTCGGCACTGTCTGGATCCGATCTCATTGAATCAACATCAAATCAAGGATTATGTGAGTGATAGATATCTCTCACATGGAACCTACAGATTGTATGGGTGAATTAGGATCATATTCATATGTTTCATGTTAAAGTCACCTTAGATTTGATCATATATGTTTAGCTCAAATTTAAAAACCCTAGGAAACCAAATTTAATCATATTAGTCTGATAAATTGATAGATTAATCATGTATATACATATGTTTAGACCTAGATCATGTTAGATCTTATGTTTAGGTTATGTTTATGCTATGTTTATTGATTGTTCATGTTTGTATGATCATTGTTGTACGGATTGATGATTGTTTTGATTGAATTGATAGCATAGCTTAAATTATGTGTTAGATTTTTTGCTGTAGAATCATAGGATTGAAGAAGAGAGAAAATCGAAGGGTCAGATGATCGAATTCAGATGAAACTTGGCGAAGGCGCTCTGGAAGACGATGGCCATGCACTAAGTGCATGGGTCGGCATCGACCCACGATGGGTCGACACCGACCCATGGTGGAGTGTCGAGTGGCGGTGATTTTTGGTTGCTGTGATGGTAAATTGAAGCTTCTTATCAAATTTCAATTCATTCGGAGTTGATTTGTGATGGGTTAAAGGTTGGTTTCTCAATATGTGAAAGACCAACACAAGCTTCAAAACAAGCGTCAAAACAATTGGATATTGGGCCGGAGGTAAATGCTCGAGGAAAGAATGAAGATGGCCGACACTTAGCGAAATTTGGCTATGTGGATGGGTCGGCAACGACCCACGAGGGTGGCCAGTGGGGAGTCGTGGCTTTATGGGAATGATTGTCTTGGCTTCCTGAAGTTGCTGGTGAAGTTTGAATTGAAATGGACTTCATATGATTGATGCACAACTCAAACATTGATGGTGCTTCGATTGTGAACTCATGATGGAGTGGTCGGAGCCAAATTGAGGTGAAACTGGTCGCGATTCGATATACGATCCAGTACAATGATGGGTTGACTCTGGTAGGAGTTAATCAGGGATGATAATGGAATTAGTTTAAGAGGAAGATTGACTAAAGAAGTGAAATCGCCAAGAAGAAAGGATTGACATAGTTAACGTGCTAAGGAATCGTTGGTAATCGAAGTGTTCTAGTAGACTCAAAACAGGGGTGTCATGGGGACGCCCATTAAGATCAGATTCGAGAGATCGCGTACCCTGGGAACTTATGATGGGCCTTATTGCCGAGAATGGAAAAGACAAACATACTAGTCATGATGGTGTATGGTATTTTGGATAGAACCAGGTTTTTCCATTAGCCCACTTGATTATTGAAAAGTAAATTCGACCATTAACGGACTGTTGGTTGCTAAGCAGATTGGTTGGTTCATCAGCCTATACTCATATTATCATGTGTAACAATTGTTAGTTATTTTTTTGCTCACTAAGATTGTTGTTTGACTCAAGGTTTTATGTTTCCCTCTTATTACCTTGGGTTGTTCACCAATTTGATGACAGTCAGACTGAGTAACAGGTAGAAGGTTTGGTGTCAGTGTTGTTGTGCGGTGACGAGCAGGACGCCGGCGTACTATTAATACCTACTATAATAATGTTTTTTTATTTCCGCTGTATATGGATGGTTATTAAGATTCTGAGGGATGTAGTCAGGCATATTGTATTAATAGATACATATATCGAGATGTATTGTAATCAAGATTCTACGGTTTATGGAAATTTGATTCTCTGTTCATTTGTGCTTCATTACTGTATCTTGTTGTATATATTATTATAATATATTATCCACGCGCTGTGAGTTATACAACATGTTTTGTTTTGAGTTATTCTACCCTGATGATCGTCCCATATCGGCCTAGATCATTCACATTTTCCTTAGTTTATGCATGAGGTACGGGGCGGTCGTCACACTTGGGATACAGATTTCTTTGTGGCAAGTGCCAGATGAATTGGCACGTTGGTTTTACCGTGCGGATAGCTCTTTTTGGGTTGATCCGCACGTGCTTTCATCTGATTTTTGCAACACAATATTTCCTTGGCCTAGGATGCGAATTTTTCACTTCAGCATGGTTTTTTGCACTAATTTTTGGGATGTGAATTTCACATCCTTCCGAGATACAAAATTCCAGCAGCTGCCCCAAAAAATAACCTATAAATAGCCCCTTGCTTGGCATTCAAAGGGATTGGTACTCATTTTATATTTTGGACTTCTTGGAGCTCTCAAGCATCATTAATGGCAGCCATCTTCTTCTGCATGACTATTGGACATAACTTGGACCTCTAAAACGTTGCATAAACGTTTTCCTTCAAATTTTGGTCATTCACAAGGACTTTTTCCCTTCTTTTGGACTATTTTCGATTTATTTTATTTCTTGGACATTGAAGCTATATTTTGGACATTGTTGACTAAGTGAACTCTTTTTCCACTCAACAAAGAAACAGAAGGGCATTTTGGTCAAATTTTGGAATTAACAAACATTTTGTTATTCTATTGTAACATTTTGTACTCAAATATTGTCCAAACTTGTAGAACTCTTTTAATCAACAATTATATGATGAACGATTACGATAAAATGGATGTAGGCTTTAGTGTCGAACCACTATAAAAAGTTGTGTTCTCCCTGCATTTCATTATTTTTGATTTGGATTACTGTGTTTCTACTAAACATACACTCAGGCGTTGGCATTCGCGAATCAGTGATAGTCCCCCTCGTCAACACTTAGGCGTGCCAGGTAGGGGCACAACATTGGCTTCTGCTTCGAATTAGGTTCTCAGATCTCTTCTTTGGATTTGGTTTCGACTTTGGTTTTAGTTTTCGACTTCGACTTTGTTACTCGCTTTTCATCATGGTTAAGCACAAGAAGCACGACGCTATTGCTGAATCTCAAGGTGCGGGAGGTGAAGGAATTCAAGAACTTTCTTCGATTGGAGTTCCATCGAATTATGTCACTCGTGAAGACATCGATGGGATGATTAAGAATTTGGCTACGAATTTGAATGCTCGACTTTAGCGATAAGAAGAATCTTTTACTACCTTTCTCAATAGGATCGAGGATAGGATAGGGAACTCTGGAAGGCTGATTGGCCAGGCAGACATTATTAGAACAAGTACCAGTGTTCCTTAAGCTGCGACTCAGGACCTGGCGACAACCCCGCAAATTAATCGCAGGTCGACGCCAATCCCCGGAATCGTGGTGGTCCCGCTACACTTGGGGGCACCCCTAATCCCGACATCGCTCCAGCCTATGGTGCTTTGGTTGGTCAAGTTGTGGGCTCCATTGTTGGTAATGTTATTCAAGCACCAGTGCGCGTAGCTTTAGATGGTAGTACTCCCATGGTTCTAGAAGTCAGGATTGTGCCTGATGCAGCTCATCAAGTTGGAAATCAACCATATATTCTTCTCGCTAACCAACCGATTCCAAATTTGGGCTTAAACACTGGGGGAACCAGTGTTGCTTTGGACAATCTGAATCAGTTACTTTCTTCTGGAAATGGATCTCAAATCGCGGATATTATTCGTCGATTCACTCGAGGTAGTGCCTCTTCTTTGGACTTGGATTGTGTTACTCATAGTCCATTCTCTTTGGATATAAGGAATTTTCGCAACCCACTGGACTTCAAACTTCCAGTGTTGGATGCTTATGATGGTCGGAAGGACCCGACTGCTCACTAGATGTGATATGTTCGTCATATGGAAGTTCTCTGCGCTTCAGAAGGCATCATGGAAAAGTATTTTCCGCTTCAGGAAGCTAGAGACAAACTCTATTACCTCTTGGAATGCTTTGGTTAGCAAGTTTGTGGGACAATTCAGAGTCAACATTGCTCGACCAAAAAGCGTTATGAATCAAAATTGCATTAAGTATAAGTTCGAAGAGACTCTACATAAATTCTTGAAATGGTTTAGTATTGCGGTGGCTTCAGTCGACAGACCCGATCTGTCAATGGTTTTGATGGCTGTAGTTTTTGGTGTTTTGGATAAATCTGACTTCAATACTTTATTTCATCAGGACACTTCGAGGGATCTTGGAGAGTTATATTTTGAAGCTGAAAGATTCCTTCGGGAAGAAGATGCGAGAACTGACAAAAAGGTTCTCGAGGCTAATGTGGTTAAGGGTGGGGAACGATTCGATTTTAGGAAAGCAAAGGATTCTGCTATTAGTAAACCTTTTTCGTGGAATGATCGTAACATGGTTTGGAGATAACCTAAGTTCTCAACTTATTCAGAACTTACTCACACCCCTGAAGAAATTTACCTTGAAGTTCATCCCACAGCTCTTTCAAAAAGCCTCTCGTAAGGTAATCAACTCAAAGAGAAAGGGATACTAGTCGACATTGCATACTTCATGACCTTAGTGCCGTAATACAAACGAGTGTTAACATCTCAAGGATATGATTGAAGAGCATGTCATACGTGGAGAGCTAGCATGGTTTATTCGAAATCGGGCTGTCGAGCAAAGACAAGCACAATCCACTCATGGAAATCGAGATAGGACCGAGAACAGCACTCATCCCGGTGGCATTATTATTAATTAAATCCCTTATTGGCTCTAATGTCTCGGATGCAAGTCTCCCGGACATCAGTATCTCGTGACTTGTGGATTTTGTTCTTCCAGCTTCATGGATATTTTGAATTCTTGGTTCTGAAATTTCTTGGTCTTCAATATATTGGATTTGGTTCTTGTGGATTCTTCGTTTTGGGTTTTTGGATTCTAGGATTTTGGTTTTATGACCTTCAGTGCTTAGGCCTTAGATTTGGCTTCTTTTGGTTTCTTGGGTTTTAGATTTTGTGGCTCTCGGATAGTGGGCTTCCCACTCATGGCCTTCTCATCTCTAGTTTCCCGGTTCTTGGACTTCTTGACCCTATGGTATTGTCTCTATCGGCTTTCTCTATTCGGGCTCCAACCCATGGATTTGGCTTTGCAGGCTCCGAGCCTCTGGATTTATCTCTTTTGGCTTTGTGGATTGTAGATGGTTGAGTCGACCTACCCATGTATAGGAGCTGTTATAATCCCTAGGAATTCTCTTTGCTCGACAACAAACCATCACCCCCTGGTTATTAGTAAAGTGGATTAGTTCTGGCTTTCCTTGGTCGTCTTACTATGATAAGGCCATCTTAGAACTTTTTTGGCATCCCTTGGTCATCTTACTCCAGTAAGGCCGCCTTGAACAATTTGTCATTCTTTGGTTGTCTTACTCCGGTAAGTTCGTCATGGACTATTCTAGAATTTCTTGATCGTCTTACTCTATTAAGGTTGCCTTGAACTTTTCTGGCTAGTCTTGGTCGTCTTGCGTCGGCAAGGTCGCCTTGAGATAACTCTGGTTTTGAAAATCGAGTGGCTAAGTTCGCTTACACATGGACGGGAACCGACGAGATCCTAGGCATGCTCTTGGTAGGTGATAAACCATTCGGTCTCCTTCACGAATGAATTTGAAATCAAAGACGGCTAAATCCGTGTACCATGTATAGTACAGACAAGCCGCTAGGCATGCTCTTTACGAAAGACGAACCGTCAAGTTTTCCTTTTTGTTTTATTAAAAACTCCCAAGTTTTATAAATTTACTAAGATTACTTCGCAATGTAAGGATGCTTTCTTGTGGAGTATGAAATCTGAAACTGGATTACAAACTCTAAGGACTCCGGTCCATGGCTTATCCTTGGCCGTCTTGCTTCGCAAGGTCGCCTTGGAACTCTCTGGCTTATCCTTGGTCGTATTGCTTTGTTGGTATGTCTTGGAACTCTTTGACTTATCCTTGGTCGTCTTACTTTGCAAGGACACCTTGGAACTCCCTGGTTTATCCTTGGTCGTCTTGCTACGCAAGGCTACCTTGGAATTCTCTAGCTTATCGTTGATCGTCTTTCTTCGGCAAGGCCGCCTTGGAATTCTCTGGCTTATCCTTGGTCTTTTTGCCTCAGTAAGGCCACCTTGGAATTCTTTGGGTTGTTTTTGGTCGTCTTGCCTTGCCAAGACCGCCTCAAACGCAAATGGATATTTGGCTATATGGTTACTGGTTATTCTGGATTTACGGATTTTGGGTTTTCCGAATTTCCAGGCTATGGATTTGCTAGTTATTCAGGTTATTGGATTCCTGCAGCACTTCGAATATTCTGGCTATTCTGGTTATCTCTAAAACAATCTGAAACGATCGTCGGCTTCCATAGGATTTCAAGCTTCCTGGTTTTCTAGTTTCTTTAGTTAAATACAATCTCGAGCGATCATAGATTTTTGGTAAATTGGCTGTGGATTTTTGGCTAATATGATCCGCATGATCATGGTTCTTCAATTTTCTGGTTATAAAAGTTCGCTTTGGACTTCTCCTGGCTTTTGGGGGAGACGTGTTGACACGCTTTTTGGTAAACCATGTCACACATCAAGAGTCGATAACGTCGTCAGAAAACACAAAGTGATTTGGTCGAAGTCGCGACGTGTTCAGAAAAGGATTGAAAATGACATCGATTCGGAAAAACATCGTTGATGGACTTGGAAAAACCGACGTAATAAAAATACGTGAACGACACGGTCCCATCACCTCAAAATGCATGAGCATGTCGGTCCGATCACGTGGCAAAACTCGTCATGGAAAAATATATAGATTTCGGTAAAAAGAAGTTTCTCGCACTAAAAAACAGCTAATCAACATGCGTCGACTACAAAAAATCACTTGCGCAACTCGGTTTGGTTGGATTTGGCATTTGGCAAAGTCGCAAGATCTGGCACGTTCGAAATGATGGATCAACATAGGAAAACATGGAATCCACGTGCGTAGGTCAGCCCTTCACTTTGGCAAATTTGGTAAGTTTAGCACGTCAAACAAAAGTGATCGGCTCGGATGGATCACGCAATAGTGTGTGCGTAATACGTCTAGATCACCTAGGAAATTTGGCTTAAAACTTAGCTTGGCACGATGGGAATTTCATATCGTGCATTTCGTATCCCAGGAGGGATACGAAATCCCACGTCACAAAGTTTCCCCGACAACATTTTCTTCATACCCACATCATGGTTGGTGGAATGCGGATTTCGCAGATCAAGGGGATGCGAGAATTCAGATATGGAATTTTATTAGATCGACACGGTGCGATGCGGGTTTTCCCCATGTGTGATACGAGAGAACAGGATGTAGAATTTAGTAAAGTAGCAAATGTCAAATATTTTGGCACAATGGAAAGTGCGTGCAGATTAAGTTTTTGGCTTACGCGACTCAATCGCAGCAAGCTTTTCTAGGATACGGAATTATGAAGGCAAAAGATACTGATTTCTTTTTGGCAAATGGCAGGCGAATTGGCATGTTGGTTTTACCATGTGGATCACCCTTTTTGGGCTAATCCGCAAGTATTTTCCTTTAATTTTTGCAATACAATATTTCTTTGGCCTAGGATGCGATTTTTTCACTTCAGCATGGTCTTTTGCACTGATTTTTGGGATGTGAATTTCGCATCCCTTCGGGATACGAAATTCCTGCATATACCCCCAAAGCTCACCTATAAATAGCCCCTTGCTTGGCATTCAAAGGGATTGGTTCTCATTTGATATTTTGGACTTCTTGATGCTCTCAAGCATCATTAATGGCAGCAATCTTCTTCTTCATGACTATTGGACATAGCTTGGACCTCTAAAACATTACATAAATTTCCTTCAAATTTTGGACATTCACAAGGATTTTTCACTTCTTTTGGACTATTTTGGATATTTTTGGATTTCTTGGACATTGAAGCTATATTTTGGACATTGTTGACTGAGTGAGCACTTTTTCCACTCAACGAAGAAGAAGAAGAGCATTTTGGTCAACATTTGGAGTTAACAAACATTTTGTTGTTCTATTGTAACGCTTAGTACTCAAATATTGTCTGAACTTGTACAACTCTTGTAATCAACAATTATATGAAGAATGATTACTATAAAGTGGACGTAGGCGTTAGTGCCGAACCACAATAAAAAGTTGTGTTCTCTCTGCATTTCATTATTTTGGACTTGGATCACTATGCTTTTACTAAACATACACTTAAGCATTGGCATGCATGAATCAACGACGATTCCCACTTCAACAATGAGCATATTGGAAAGCAAAATCTGATGATAGGATATTTGTAAATGTAGAATTTTGTCCACACCAACACTCCAAAAGTTAATTTTCAATAGCTTGGAATATGAGGTTCAATGAGGTAGCAGCCTAAAGGCGATATGATTAAGCTTAGGCTGAAGGCTTGAACTATAAGATACATAGTAAATACCAAAAGGATAAATTTCTAAAAGTAAATAGCACTAAGACTTTTGTAATTTTTTGCGCCTAATAATGTCACCGTTCATTCTTTATTTAATTACCTTTGTGAGGCCTAAGGACAAATTACCTTTAGATTATGCATTTCCTCAATTAACGATTTCTTAGTAGAGCTCTAATGTAGGAAAATACTATATAGTATTTATTCTACTATACACTAAAAGATCCTTGTTCTTGAGATTGTGGTATATCTATAATTTGTATGCGGCAAAGCTATTGGTTGGTTTCCTCCCTAGGTTGTTAAGGTGGCTTACTGGCTATCTACAATTTGAGCCCATGTTGTACATCCAAGAAGGTTGTTTAAGAGATGTAGATTAATTACTTATTTCGTACTTAAATTCTCTTTTACATCTAACCTATGTATTTGTTTTGTTGATCGTTGATTATTTTTTACTTAGGTTGACCCTTTGGTCTTTAGATTCACCATTCAGTTGTTCCATTTGGCATGTAACATTATCTTTTCGAAACAAGATCATTTCACTTGGTCCTTTAAGTCAAGGCATTATAATTATTTTAAAACATATAGATAAAAAAATATTGGATTTAAGAAGATAAACGATTTTTTTTTATGTTGAGAAATTCCGGTATAACACATGTCCCCCAAAGCTTAGAGAAACAGAAGTTTGAGAAATGCAGTATTCGATTGATAGAAGATTTCTGGATTTAGTCACTTCTGGAACATCCGAAATCTAAGTGCAGAATTTCTAAGATAATATAACGTGGGTGAATGGAGTATAATTAAAAACTTGTGTGAACAAAGAGGCAATAAATTTTAAAAGAAAAGTTATACTGACCATAAAGCTATATTAGTCTCCTCAGATGATATGCCCTTGTTTGAATTTGTGGTAAACAGCTACATTCAAACAATATGTTATATGAAAATAAATTGAATTGCTCTAGTTTTAAATCTGTCAAGATTTTTAGATCAAAATAGATTGTGTTATGTACTGAAAATTGATTACATCGGTGTAGTGCATTAAAGTTGTTTTCATTGGTTCGAATAACCATAGTACGTAATAAAAGGAAAACCGTAATCGCATTGGTAACCTCTTAAAATTGTGGGTATTTGAAATTATATTTATGACTCTGAAACTACACCTTCTAAAATTTGTGCGTCTACCATTGTAGATGATGTGATGATTAGTATATGTTCCGTGTATTATTATTAAGTGATAGTATTATTGCACTTTAGTAATGCAAACCCATTATGATAACAAACTCGAACCCTTGTCAAATGATTCTGGTTTTCTATCATTTGCAAGAAGAGTTTTCAAAATTTGAATTTCTTCGTCTTTAGTAGAGGTGTCATTCTTTAATTCTGTTATCTGCCTGAGCATGTCCACAAATTCAGTGTTTTTATTTCTACCAGCATTCATTTTATTGCTTTCCTGCGATGCATTGATCTCTCTCTTCAAACTTTGAATTTCTTCATCCTTTGTCATGATATCATTCTTTAGTTTCGCTATATGCCTGTCCATCTGAGCAAGTTATTGGTTTATCTTATCGGTCTTATTGGTGTTATTCTGATAGGCTCATTAGGTAGAACTCTCCCTTAAAAGCTAGCTTGTAAGGGGAGGCTGCCTAATGGGCTATATACTAGCCAATAGCTCTCATATTTTGAGGTATGGGACATATCATTTCACCGCTCTTCGAAAGTCCGACGTCCGCGTCGGCCTACTCTATCGACACTGACCCGACGGTAGCCCTTTTCTCTTCGGACGGCTTCACTCACCGACGGGCCCTTAAAAGCTAGCTTGTAAGGGGAGGGTGCCTAATGGGCTATATACTAGCCAATAACTCCCATATTTTGAGGTATGAGACATATCATATTCCTTGTCTGTGATGTGTGATCTAATCATATCAGCTTCCTGTTCATCGACCTGTAAATTGTCTACTTCAGACTCTTGATGTTCACAGAGAAGGAACCTATTCATGTTTTTTACTTCCGGTATACTGTTTGCTCCAACTGCAGCAGAATTTCCTACATTCATGCGTCTGACCTCATACTCTTTATTTGAGAAGCCTGAGAAGTAGCCGTAAGTTCCAAGTTCATAAATCAAGTGACAAGTTTATTAGTTTTTTAAACTGGTTGTTTATTAAAGTGATTACTGTGAGTGAAGTAGGCGTTGAATGTAGTTTATAGTTTGGTAGCGGTCATTGGTTTATAGCCTATGATTTTAGATAGGGCGACTTGTTTTCGACGTGAAGTAATGCTTGAACGATGAAAAAAAACAGTAGAATATACATTGTTGTGTATTTCATTTGCATAAGGCGTCTTTATCTATATCAGTTTATGCATGCATGACCTGTGTGTATATTGTGTAATTGAGAAATCCTCACTTGGCTAAACACTCTGTTTTATAAAATGAGGTCAGTGAATTTAGGATGTAAATGAAGAATCTTTTGTTTTGATTTCCTTTAGTTGTTGGATTTGAAAACCTAGTAGCAGCATACATGTACTGTTATGTGTGCGGGCGTACTTGCAGTGCATGGGTGAATTCATGGTATAATAAAAAGGTTCCTATTTGATCCTCATTACTCATACATTTTTTTGTTTTGTTTCAATCCAGCAAGTCTCTGTTATCATATAGTAAATTAATTGCCATACTTCCATGTACATGCATTGATGCATAGATGCATATCGTAAATAACCATACGTTTTGATTATCTTACAGTTTTGCATGAATACCGTTTTTAGCTGGAGTGGGGAGCTTGACACCTATAGATGACCATGCAAAATATATCGAGTTGACATTGTATTGAATTGGTAATGTGGTTGACTGTTTTAAAATCACAATCTTACAAATATTGTACCAGTAAGATGTTAGAATGTTTTATTAATGTATACTTTCAATTCATGTGTACAGTCATGTTTTCTCTACTGGATAATTACTTCTCTTTTTCCCATGAAAAAATCCATGTATATTAATTATCCTTTTCTTCTTTATTGATTATTTAAAGTTTCAAAAAACAAATTAGTCTTTAGTAAGACAAGTTCACAATAATATATATTTATATTATACAGTTAAAAATATTCCTGAAACCAAAATTTTAATCTCATTTCACCATAGTGTTGAGTCAAGGAATTTTGATTTATGCCAAAGTAATGTGCAATGATCGACAAAAAGACGACGTTCATTGATCTAAGAAGATAAGGAGCTTCATATGGTATTGGTCATTAGAATTTGATTATTTGGTATGGTAATAGTGTTCACTTATGTTAAAATCTATCCTCAAATAATCAAAGTATATATATACACACTTATGTATATATATGCACATAAATTGTGCAAAATGGGCAATACCGGTCGACCGCCCAAAACAGACCGGTCAACCGTTTTTACCTAGTTTGCACAATGAACGTGCACACATATCTTTACTAATAGTTGGAATAGGTTTGGTGTCACACTTTTTTGGTGTACACGCAAACTACCAAAAATGCCCTTTACCAGCATGTCATACCTAATTTGAGCGTCCTGGTCATTTTCAATTAAATTATAAATCATGCGTCACAAATTACGGCACATGTAAATGCGTTCAATTTTAAACATTTATTATTATTAATTAATAGAATTATGGTAGGATTTATTTCCAATTGGTATATAATAAATGGATTATTTTATACATGATATTTTTAAATTGGTACATCCAAAATTGGTAGGAATGTAAATTGATTCTCAATTGGTAGACATAATTGAGTTGTGAACCTTTGGTACTATACTTGGAATTCAAATATAGTATGAAATAAATGGATTGTTTCATAATTGGTAGAATTAAATTAGTAAAACAAATTCTACTAAATATAGTATTATCACAATATAAGACTATACCATAATCCAAATATACAATTCAAATATTGAGTCATGCATATATTTAATCAAATTAAATTAAATTGTATGTTATTACAGATTTTCGATATTATGATAGGATTTATGTATACCAATTCTACCATAGAATTATGTTAGGATTTATTCTCAATTGGTATATAATAAATGGATTATTGTATACATGATAATTTTAAATTGGTACATCCATCAATTGGTAGACATAATCAAGTTGTGAACCTTTGGTACTAAATTTGGAATTCAAATACAGTATGAAATACCAATTCAAATATAGAATAAATGTATTATTTCATAATTGGTAGAATTAAATCAGTAATAAAAATTATACCATATTTGGTACACATTTGGTAATACAAATTCTACCATATTTGGTACCATAATACAAATATACAATTCAAATATTGATTTGAGCATATATTTAATCAAATTAAATTGAGTTGTAGGTTATTACAGATTTTCAATATTATGGTAGAATTTTGGTAGGATTTATGTATACCAATTCTACTAATTACGATTATTTCATAGTATATTCACATGTAAATGTATTCTCAATTGGTAATATATATAACATTAAAATTATCATCTATAAAATAATCCAATTTAGATTTTAGTACTTCAATTCGATGGTAAATAGTGCATATATTTTATTGCATTCCTAAAGTACACTGTCTCATCTTGATATGTACACTTTCTCAGTTATAAATATGACACTGTATCTTTCTTCCCCGTCTCACAAAATCAATTGCCCTCTTCATTCTTCCATTTTCCTCTACAATTATTTAAACTGTTTTGCTCTCAGGATCTCCAGCTTTAGATTCCAGTTGGAAAGCTTCTAATTTAAAGACAGGTACTTTATATTATTTTATGCATTTATCTACTTTGGTTTGCATCGGTATTCAGTTGTGTCTTTTCGGATTTATCTGCTTGGTTTGCATCAGTATTTGGTCTTCAATAGTTTGCACCAAACCTATATAAGACTGCAAACGCCTATGTAATCCGCAGCACCATGCAACTGCGCAGCAATCAAAAGATCCCATTAGTAGATGAGTACGATTGAGATACAAGTTTCATGTCTAAGTTCGTAAGCTGCATTCAAATATATAATTTATAAAAATATCCATTATTCAATTGTACTATATAATCATGTTTTTTCCTTTACAGGTAAAGAACATGGATGGTGACAATGAAGATAATCAAGATGAATATTTTGTTAATAAATAAATTTTATCATTTTTTAGTATGACAATTGTATATTTTTAGCAGTATCATAATATTGGTTTATAGTTAGATTTTTTTATTTACATTTGCATTTTTTAACGACTGCTATTGCAGTTGAATTTATTTATATTGTATACTATTTTATTTCTTAGAGTGATAATTTATTAACAATGCAACATTAGTACAAATCATTTTTCCTTACATTTGTAAAATACACAATATCTTTACTAATAATTGGAATAAGTTTGGTGTCACACTTTTTTGGTGTACACCTGAACTGACGAAATACCATTTAACAATTTAGAAGAGTATTGATTGAATTCAAAAAAATAGCATCTGCGTACATTCAGAGTATACAGTTGATATTTTCGTTTTATTCTCTGAAAACTTAATTTAAGTAAGCGGCTAATATTTCTCCTAGAATATCGAGTCTGATTGAATTCAAAAAAAAAAAAAAAAAGATCTACATAAATGCTGTCATTTCCGTTTTTTCCCTGAAAACTTCATCATTTAAATATGGACTTTGCTAGAACAACTGGAAATAAATTCATATGGGTGATGTGGAAAGAAATCAAGCGGCGGATATTAGAGGATGGAAATTATAATTCAGGAGGTAAAATAGGGAGGGTCCACTTTCTATCTCTAAACCGGTGTTTTTCATCGCTTTTGTTGTTGGTTGAAATAACATTTTCTTTTAAATACGCGGATGGTATTTTTCCTCTTGAATAACGAGATATCTCATGTAATTGCACTCTTTTATTTCTTTCCTCTTTCCAATTTATTTTCCAAATTTTCCTACAATTTCTTTATGTCTTTCAGTTTCCTTCCAATTTAAGTAAGCGCCTAATATTTATCCTCCTTGAATAATGCGATATCTCCTGTAATTGCATAGTATTTCACCTATAAATTTACATGGTCTTCTTTTTTTTCTCAACCGCTGGCACTGGGAACAAACATTTCTTCCTTTTAGCCTTCCATACTCTATGAAAGCTTCTAATTTCAGGTAAACCTTACTTTATATATTTGTTTCCCAATATTTTTGAACTCCTCCATATATGCCTTCATATCACTGCCATAAAACAACAATCTTTTGTGCAGGAATCTACAACTTGGATGCTTTCTCTGTTTCTTCTTTTTTTTGTTCTTTTTTATGTTCCATTTTCATGTTTTTTACCCTTCAATACAGAGGGGGAAAATAAGATTAATTTTGCTTAAATGTGTACTACACTGATTGCAATGCTTCGCCCTGACTGTAATGCTTTCGCTTCATGTATTTGCGCTCATTAAGTAGGGCTATATATGTACTACAATGGCAATAATGCTTTGCACTCATTAAATATGCATTGGACTATATTGCTTTGCCAGATGAGTAATACTTGAAGCTAACATGCAATGTTGGTGTGTAAGGTCTACCTGATTGTAAAAATGTGTAATGTGCAACTGCAAATAATTTCTAGGCACTAGTGCAAATAGTTTTCTGCCCCAAGATTGAATTTAACTGCCGTAATAAGTTCCCAAAATTGAATTATTTTTGTTGTTTTTGTCATTTTTTGCTTATCAAATACTTGCAGCTGCAAATAATTTCTAAGCACTAGTGCAAATAATTTTCTGCCCCAAATTGAATTTAACTGCCGTAATACGTTCCCAAAATTGAATTATTTTTGTTGTTTTTGTCATTTTTTGCTTATCAAATACTCTTTTTTATAGAAAAAAAATCAAATCATGATGGATGTGAAAAGGCAAATTTTTGCTGCCCTCATTTCCATTCTTTGCCTGCCAAATTTGTTATAAGTAATAAACTAAAATTTCTTAACTTCGTATTTATTCTACTTTTACTCATTTAAATTTTGCTATATTTAGTCATTTAAATTTACTGCTGTGCATACCTAAGTCTGCTCATTCAAAGGTGATCATGCAGTATATTTGCACATTCAAAATGCTTAGATCCATGTGATTCTTGATGCGCCCACACAATTCTAAATCTTTCTACCTGATCGTACTTAGTATGTATTCAGATATATATTTATACTAATATAAAATATTAAAACAAAATAATATATTCACCATGTCAACATGTTCAAATATGCATTTTACATCTCCTCACACATATAAAACAATTTTTGAGGAATAACAATCCACGCGCGAAGCGCGTGCCACGACCACGCGCGAAGCGCGTGCCGTTACCACGCGCGAAGCACGTGCCATGACGCTTGTACATATAACGTATATATATTTAAATTCCAGTCTACTGGTCCATTTTGACCTGTCGACCGTTTTTACACAGATGCAACTTTTTGAATAGTCACTTCCATTTCTCCATGAGTTGCTTCTCCTTCCTTTCATCAGTGATCATTTCTATTGGTTGTGACTCTTTACCAAAGGTTACAACTACTTATCTTCTATAAATACACTTTGAAATCATCAAATCAAATTATCAATTCTTTCTATCTATTCTCTTTATTGTTGATCTCACTGTTGCAATTTCAAAAGCACTCAAACGCTCATATTCTTCACAATATCGTTCTTGAATCCTAGAATTTATATATTATTCTTTTGATTCAAACACAATATCATCTTCCAAAAATCTTCACAAATACAAATTCTACTTGAGGATAATATTATAGAAAGGTTGTACAAGAATTGACAAATTCGTGTTACTTATAACACACATTGTCAAATTACAAGTCTACTCGTCTTGTTTGAAGTCCTCCGTATTGTAAGAGGCAAGTTGTGAAGTCCTCCGTGTTGTAAAAGGCAAGTTGTGAAGTCCTCGTGTTGAAAGAGGCGTGAAATCCCGTTCGGCTGCTCGGGTGTTGTGAACCTGTTTCCTCCGGGTTAAGTGAGGTTGTTGATTAGTGAAATTCCAGATAGAAGTCTGGGACTGGATGTAGGACGGTGCTCCGAACCAGTACAAAAATCTCTGGTGTGATTTTTCCTTTTACTGCATTTACTTATCTGTGATACTGCTTCTGTGATATCTCATTCTGTTTTATATTTACTTGCATAACTATTGCATTAGACAAGTAGTTGTGTGTTATTCCATATTACACGATCCAAGTGTACTTTATACTTGGCAAGTACACGCTCACACGTTTTCATTTGGTATCAGAGCACGGTCATCTTATAACCGTAACATAGTTATTTGATATATTCTTGTAATATGGCAAATAACCCAAGTTCTAGCACTCAAAACACCACTTACACAGAAGGTCAATCAACACAAAGACCTCCATTCCTCAACGGCCTTAATTATAGCTATTGGGCAACACGTATATCATTTTACATGCAGTCAAATAGCTATGATGTCTGAAATGCTACACAAAAGAAATAATGAATCCAACAACAGATTATTCAGAATGGACCCTGGCTGAAAAAACGGCAGCAGCTGTAAATGCAAAAGCAATAAATATGCTGTTTTGTGCATTAGACCAAAATGAATATAACCGTGTTAGTATCTGTACCACTGCATATCAAATTTGGAAAACGCTAAAAATCACACATGAAGGTACTAACAAGGTTGAACAAGCCAAAATAGCCATGCTGAAAATTCGGTTTCAAAATTTCAAAATGAAACTGAATGAAACAATCAATGACGTTTATTCACGGTTTCAAACTATTCACCATGCACTTATTGGTTTAGGACAAAAATATTCAGATTTTGATGTTGTCTCGACAGTCCTACATTCTCTGACTAGTGAATGGGAAGGAAAATTATTAGCGATTGAAGAAGCTAATGACCTTTCTGTCATGAAGAAGATTAATTGATAGGAAATCTAATGTCCTATGAAGCAAATTTGCAGGCTAGAAAGGAACAGAAAGAAGAAAATAAAAATGTAGAATTTCTTGCTGAGAAGGATGAAAATGAATTAGAATCTGAAGAAGAAGGCTTTTGTTGCAAAAGGATTTAAAAAATTCCTAAGACATCGAAAAGCTAGTCGATATAATAAAAGAAAAACTAGTTCAAATAAACCTTCATCATCTGCTATAGAATGTTTCAACTGTCATAAAAAGGGGCATATGCACAAAGATTGTCCGGAGCAAAAGAAGAAGTCAGAAAATGACAAGTTGAAACATAAGAAGGACAAATCCAAGAAACGAGCTTTCTCAGTTACATGGGATGACTCAGACTCATCTTCATCAGAAAGTGACAGTGATTCAGAAGATGAACAAGCAAATGTTTGTTTTGTGGCAACAGAAGATGAGGTACAAATTCCTACATTTGATGAAGTTCTTGATAGTAATGCTGAATTAATAGTTAGATTCAAAGATATGAAACGATAATGCAAACAAGCCAAAGCATATTTAAGTAGAGCAGAATTCGAACGTGATATGCTAGGAGACGAGAAGAAAATATTAGAAGAGGAACTTGAAAAAGTTCAAGAATTATCATCTAATATTGATTTTAAATTATCTCTTTTGAGTCAAGAAATTGAAACTCAAAAAGAGAAAATTGATGCTCTTACTACTGAAAATCATGAGCTTAAGGCAAAAGTCAAAATTCTAGACCTAGAAAAAGCTAGTTTACCAACAAAGTTAGACGACATTACTCAAAATGTTTCTAACTTCAACAAAGGTCAAGAAAATTTGACAAAAAATATTGAAAATTCACAATCTGCTACAAATAAACAAGGTTTGGGATATAAGAAACAAGATACCAAGAAGCATTTTGGTAATAAAAGAAAGAAAATTGTACAAAAAACTAAAGCTAAGAAAAATCTTAGTTTATTATATTCCAAACCAAAGCCGGTTGTGAAATTTCAAAAGAAAAATGTCAAGACTATCAAAATATGGGTTCCTAAAACAAATAACAATTTGATTAGGAACAAATACATTCAGAATTTTTTGAATACTGTGCATCATAATTCCAATTATTTATATAAAGGGGATACTGGACCCGTATGGGTTTGGACTCCTAAGACCTAACACTTAGGACCCTATAAAAAGGTGGGTACCATGAACTTAATTTTATTTTTTGTAGGTCCCACTTAAGAAAAGAGGAAAGTGGTTGCTCGAGGCATATGACTGAAGACAAGAACTTATTGACAAATATCACTTATTCAGATGGTGGCTCCCTCACTTTTGGAGATAATTCAAAAGGCTATATCATCGGCAAAGGCGATGTGAGCAATTGCGGTACATCTAACTTACCTCTTATTACTAATGTCATGCTAGTTAAAAATTTGAAACATAACATACTTAGTATTAGTCGGTTATGTGACAAGGGATTTATCATTTCCTTTTCTAATAACAAGTGTAGTATTTTAGATAAAGATCATAAGTTAGTTTTCGAAGGATATAGAGACTGTAACAATCCGTGTTTTAATAACATGTTATAACCATAAATCAAGGCAGAATTAAATTTTAAAATAAGAACAAAGGGAAACGGGTTGCGCCATTGCGTTCATCTCGAAATTCTGCATGAAATCGAGTCTGAGTTTTCGAAAATCGGAGTTCGTATGACCAAGCTATGACCTTCAGAAGTTTCAGGAATTTGAATAAAATAAAACGGCTCGAAATTCGAATTCAAACCCAGAAGCGGGCTGAGCGGGAAATTTCCCGCCCAGGACCCAAGTCGACTGGATAGTCGACCTCCCCCTGACCAGGTCGACTGGGTGGTCGACCTCCCCCTGACCAGGTCGACTGGGTAGTCGACCTGGGGGTCGACCTGCCTCCCGAACCTATTTCCTGAACCAGATGCATTCTGATGTATTTAGATTTGTTTTATGACCAGATTCGTGACTCTAATCCTATATAAACTCACCCCTAGCCTCATTCTCTCCACACCATTTCATTCTGTCCTTACGCTGCTTCTGAAATAATTAAGAGAGAATGGCTACTTCTTCGTCAAGACAATATCTAGGAATTGCAAATTGGGGGTTTTCAACTAGAACAAGACTAAACAAATAGAGATTCAACAACCGTTTCTAGAATCAAATCTCTGCACTCCAATTCTCGATCCGCGCTCTGTAAGTTCTAGTTACCTTGAGATTGAAACTTGTTAAATTTGATATGGACATGGAATAAAATGAAATTGGACCTAAGCTTGATTATCTATTTGGATCTGTTCTTGTCTCTTCTTGAATCTATGATTTTGGGATTATTTCTTATCGACTGAATCATGCCCATTCATGTTGTTGGACCTAGTTTATTATTCAAACGTTAGATTGTAACATAAACTCTTGGATCTTGACTTGTGGGAATATTTCTATTTGGGGCCTATTCATGTTGTAAATCAAATTCTTTCATGTCTATAACCTTAATATGCCTATGACTATGATGATGAACATAAGACTATGCCTATGCCTATGACTATGATGATGAACATAAGACTATGCCTCTGCCTATGACTATGATGATGAACATAAGACTATGCCTATGCCTATGACTAAGAACATAAGACTATGCCTATGACTGTGAACATAAGACTATGCCTATGACTATGACGAGGACAACTGTGGCTAATCACCTATGACTCTTGACTATGAGAATTATTACCTATGATTATGAACACAAGGCCATTATCTATGACCATTACTTTGAAACTATTTCTGTTAATTGCCTATGACTATTTTCCTAGAACTATTTTTTGATAATTATCCATGATTATTGTGATGAGTCGCTTATGATTCATAACTATGAGATTTCTACCTATGACCATTGGGGTTAATTGCCTAAGACTATTATAGTTGATTGTTCATGCCCATAACACTATAGTTGAAAACCATGTTGTGCACCGAATTGGCATTTTGTTAGATCTCATACCTAGGGTGTGACTTGCTTAGTTTATTCACTATTATGTACACCAAAACCATTGGATCCATTATCCTTGTATTTGGCTTGCTTTCGCATGCCTATTCTTTTATGTCAACTTTTATCGTGACTATCGCCTTATCCTGCTAGATTTGAAATCTTATATGATAGTGATGTTGTAACCAATTATCTCAAGTTATATCATGCTAGTCTTGTAACCCTTTTTATCGCTTTATGCTCGTCCCTTTTTCCTATCATAGTTTTGATGTTATTCCCTTTATTTTGAGATTTGGATTTATTTGTAGTATGGATCGATTCACGTTTACGTGCGTTGGGAATACGATTTGGGTAGATTAGGAAAAACATGAATTGGTTATGAACATGAATTATGAACTTGATAAAAGGCAAAACTTGAAACATGAATGCTGTTATAACCTGAACCTGGATGTGGACATGAAACTCGCCATGAAACTTGACACGAACTTGACATAAAACTTGAACATGGACATGACACTTAGAATGAACTTGAAAATGGCCAACTCGAGGTTGGGTTGAGTTTGCAGTGTAATTCTGCCCGGGACCGCCCGGCAAATCCAGTTACTGCAAACAATAGGATCCAATGTGGGTAGTTGGTCATATCGCACTTGAAAACCCGAGGTCAGACTGAGTTGTGGTGTAATTCTGCCCGGAACCGCCCGGCATATCCAGTGACCACAACAACAGGCCTGATGTGAGAGGTTGGAGTGCATTAATGAATTAATGCCACATGATAGGGTAAAGTCATGAACCGCTTCAATATACTTAACCAATTTGACACGATGATTTGATAGGGTTAAGTCATGAACCGCTTGAATATACTTAACCAATTTGACACGATGATTTGATAGGGTTAAGTCATGAACCGCTTGAATATACTTAACCAACTTGACACATGATTCGTAGGGCTAAGTCATGAACTTGAATGACAACACTTAGCCAATTTGACATGACACGTAGGTGGGTTAAGTCACGAACTTGAATGACAACACTTAACCAACTTGACATGCTAGACTGATGGGGTTAAGTCTCGAATTTAATGACAACACTTAACCTACTGGGCGGAAACCCTAATTACGCGGTCCTTTTCAGCAGTAACCCACTAGATGTATCACGGTACCCTGGAACTAGGCAGGGTGGGGCACGATTACTGGGCTGATTGTAAGCGACCAGAACGACGGCTGAGTTGGTGCGCCATTGTAGGTTCAGGCGGACTATGGTCGTGCACGTAGTCCGGAGTTGAAAAAGCAGGCATTGGGCACCAGTAGGTTTACACTGTGCGTGCTTGATTCGTGTCGGTGGTTGGCACCCTAGGACTTGATACACCCTATGGTGGACCTAGCACAGGTGACTACATTTCGTGATTGGGCCGTATGACACAGACACATGAACGAGCTAGGACTTGTAGGGAGCCGATCGATTAATAGATCGTACGTGGAAAAAGGGTGTTTTTCGTTAGGTAGCATAATCCCTAGTGGTCCTAGGTGGCATAAACCCTAATCGAATTTAGAAAACGTTCAATAGGTAGCAAAATCCCTAGTGGTCCTAGGTGGCATAAATCCTAGTTGAACACGCGATAGTTCATGATAAGGAAACCTAGCCAGAACAAGGGTGGCAGTCCAAACGATTTCAAGAATGGTGGCACTACGTTGAAGTAGTATAGAATTACATGATGAAACCTGTATGATATACGGCAAGGGACTGTACATATACATGGAAAGGATGATACGGGTTGGGGTACTAGTACAGTTGGTGCAGAGAATGTTAAACATGCGATGCTATACGTAGCTTATCTTGTTACCTTAGTTTATCTTGTTTCCATAGTTTATCTTGTTATCTTAGTTCAACTGGCCTATCTTGTCATCATCCTTATGTTTACTTTCAGTTTATACATGTCATGTTACCTTTACTTGTTTCTATGCTGAAAGTCACTAGGACTTACTAGTCTGTATGACTGACCTGTTTTGTTTCGCCTCTTTTTCTTCCGTTTCCCCCCCAGGTTCTCAGGGAGGAAGCACTACTACTTAATTTGGACTTCTTTGTGCTTCAAGATCATCATATATAGCTTGGACCTTTCTTGGCTATGGCTGCTTTACTGTTTTACTTGGGGAATGATTTATGACTATGGTTTTATGCTTCTTTACTATTGCAAGACGTAAAAGGCTTTAGACCTTACTAGATTTTAAAGAAATGAAATTTGGTTTTTCTTCCGCTGTTTTATATATGTTCTGTCTTGTAATATTTCTGTGTATGTTTACCTAGATAATGCTCCACCAAAGCTAGTGCATTCCCCTTGTGAGTGACCCTAGCGGAGGTGGGGTGTTACATTTGGTATCAGAGCAAAAGGTTACCAGACTGGGCAAAAGCTTCTAAAAACCTTCTGAAATTATTTTCGAAACGTTTACAAAGAAGCATTTTTTTTAAGAAAAGTTTTGTTTTACGAAAGGCATATTCCCCAAAGCCATATGCACTATCTTTTGATTCTCTCTTTGAATCTCTTCTTCCTCTCTGTTCACCATAGTCTTGTAGGCGTGTGTCGGAGGGCAAAGGAGTGCCCAACCTCCATCAGTAGCCGCGGTAGTTCCATCTACGACTAATCTTATTTCAAGCTTTGTAGGGTTGCCGTGCGATGAAGGTAGATTTCGAGAAACTTGTCAACAAGCTATACAAGGATAGTAGGAACGAGGATAAAAGAACACAAGCCTAAGGACAAGAAACTTGTTGATATGGATTAATCCACGAAGGAGGAAAAAGTGAAAAGGAAGAGGCCAAAGTGAAAGAATAATAAAACCCATGACAAGAAAGAGTATCGTTAGTATGGTAAAATGGGACATGTAGTTAAGTGTTATAGGACAAGGGCAAAGAGAAAGATTGTCGAGAGGGCAATTGTATGCTCTCGTTACTAGCATACCAAAGAGAGGTGGTAATGTTTCTGTTAAAGGTTTAGTTTCATCCCGTTAGAACTTTGTTTTTGTTCATCGCACCCTTTTAATTCCGCTTCGATAGTTGAGTCTCTGCACCTTAGTACTAGCGAAGTAAAGGATCCCATTTTTGTGTCTCAAATCCTGTTGGGGAATTGGCTCATTTATTCATGACTTGTTTGGATTTGAGAATGTCTATGCTAAGTGTATATTCATGACTTGTTTGTACTAGTTCCATGGTAGTTAGACTCTTGACTTGCCTTGGTAATGCCCTTGAAGTCTAGTGTAACCTTTAGGGTTTTGTCATGCTTAGTTACCTAGAATCTCTTGATACATTTGTTGATCCGCTCGAGTAGTGTTCGCCACTAAAGCGGATGGTTCATTTCGCTTATGCATGAGTTATAGAAAATTTCCTTAGTAAGTACATTTGACAACATGGTTGGCATTTGTTTATTTTCAAGAGATAATTCATTTTGGAATACCTTCTAGTAAGTGAATGAGATCCAAGATTCACTAGTGAATTTTGGAGAGCTTGCAAGAAACCATGAGTACGCAGTTATGTTTAAGCTGAGTGTACTAGAAAAAGAATAAGTGAAAGTGGAACGAGAAGCGACAGTGAAATGAGTTCCAACTCATATTTTGGAAATAGGAATTAAGAAGCTATGAAATGCGAAGTTAAATACGATCAAAGCACAATGGAGTTAAGCTCAAGGAAATGCGACTTAGAAGATTGAAGACTAGACACGCGCATCATATCTCTTTTTAAGAGTATATCCTTGATCCCTCTTTTCCTGTAGAGCTTATTTGCATGCTATCTTTTAAGTATAACCTCTCGGTCCTATTCTCAATCTTATTTCTGTTGCAAAACCCCATAGGGATCATCTGTTAGTAATACATGTTGGGGCTTGAGGGTGTCCGCTGGGTTGAGTAATTCTTTGGGTGTCAGCCTGATGTTGATTTCGGTCTTCGGGCTGGTGCCTAGGGAGTTATTCTCCTAATCAGTATATATGTGACATAGATTTCCAGTTTTGACATTGCCTAATGGGCACAAAATTTTTACTTGCTTCTACCGTTCGACTATATCTTTAGATAGGAACAATTGGGAGTAAACATGTGTTTGAGACATGTTATGGTTGATGTTTGCAAATGGTTGCAAGTGGTTGCATAACACACATTAGGCACTAGATCGGCTCAGTCATATTTTCATATTTGCATATGCATGAATGTTTATACTTGTACATGGATGGAAACTTGATATGCTATCATTTGGATGTTGCATATGAATGAATGTTTGAGCACTCATGTAGAAATTGTGAAATGTAATAGGAATTTGCATACATGTTGGACTCATCGCACTAGCATACTTTGCATTAAGGAGGTTTACTGAATCAGTAACCGTCTGATCTTTTGCATTAGATAAGTACATATACACACACTTTCCGCATATATACATACAGCATTAGGAATCTTTTAAGGACAATGATTGCTTGTGGATAATGTTTTGAGTAGATGGATGGTAGGATACATCCTTCCTAACTTAGAGAATTCGGGGACAAAATCCTTTAAGGAGGGGAGGATGTAACAACCCGTGTTTTAATAACATGCTATAACCATAAATCAAGGCAGAATTAAATTTTTAAATAAGAACCAAGAGAAACGGGTTGCACCATTGCGTTCATCTCGAAATTCTGCATGAAATCGAGTCTGAGTTTTCGAAAATCGGAGTTCGTATGACCAAGTTATGACCTTCAGAAGTTTCAGGAATTTGAATAAAATAAAACAACTCGAAATTCGAATTCAAACCCAGAAGCGGGCTGGGCGGGAAATTTCCCGCCCAGGACCCAGGTCGACTGGGTGGTCGACTGGGTAGTCGACCTCCCCCTGAACAGGTCGACTGGGTAGTCGACCTGGGGGTTGACCTGCCTCCCGAACCTATTTCCAGAACCAGATGCATTCTGATGTATTTAGACTTGTTTCGTGACCAGATTCGTGACTCTAATCCTATATAAACTCAGCCCTAGCCTCATTCTCTCCACACCATTTCATTCTGTCCTTATGCTGCTTCTGAAATAATTAAGAGAGAATGGCTACTTCTTCTTTGTCAAGACAATATCTAGGAATTGCAAATTGGGGGTTTTCAACTAGAACAAGACTAAACAAATAGAGATTCAACAACCATTTCTAGAATCAAATCTCTGCACTATAATTCTCGATCCGCGCTCTATAAGTTCTAGTTACTTTGAGACTGAAAATTGTTAAATTTGATATGAACATGGAATAAAATGAAATTGGACCTAAGCTTGATTATCTATTTGGATATGTTCTTGTCTCTTCTTGAATCTATTATTTTGGGATTATTTCTTATCGACTGAATCATGCCTATTCATGTTGTTGGACCTAGTTTATTATTCAAACGCTAGATTGTAACATAAAGTCTTGGATCTTGACTTGTGGGAATATTTCTATTTGGGGCCTATTCATGTTGTAAATCAAATTCTTTAATGTCTATAACCTTAATATGCCTATGACTATGATGATGAACATAAGACTATGCCTATGCCTTTGACTATGATGATGAACACAAGACTATGCCTATGCCTATGACTAAGAACATAAGACTATGCCTATGACTGTGAACATAAGACTATGCTTATGACTATGACGAGGACAACTGTGGCTAATCACCTATGACTCTTGACTATGAGAATTATTACCTATGATTATGAACATAAGGCCATTATCTATGACCATGACTTTGAAACTATAACTGTTAATTGCCTATGACTATTTGCCTAGAACTATTTTTTGATAATTATCCATGATTATTGTGATGAGTCGCTTATGATTCATAACTATGAGATTTCTACCTATAACCATTGGGGTTAATTGCCTAAGACTATTATAGTTGATTGTTCATGCCCATAACACTATAGTTTAAAACCATGTTGTGCACCGAATTGGCATTTTGTTGGATCTCATACCTAGGGTGTGACTTGCTTAGTTTATTCGCTATTATGTACACCAAAACCATTGGATCCATTATCCTTGTATTTGGCTTGCTTTCGCATGCCTATTCTTTTATGTCAACTTTTATCGTGACTATCGCCTTATCCTGCTAGATTTGAAATCCTATATGACAGTGATGCTGTAACCAATTATCTCAAGTTATATCATGCTAGTCTTGTAACCCTTTTTATCGCTTTATGCTCGTCCCTTTTTCCTATCATAGTTTTGATGTTATTCCCTTTATTTTGAGATTTGGATTTATTTGTAGTATGGATCGATTCACGTTTACGTGCGATGGGAATACGATTTGGGTAGATTAGGCAAAACATGAATTGGTTATGAACATGAATTATGAACTTGATAAAAGTCAAAACTTGAAACATGAATGCTGTTATAACTGAACCTGGATGTGGACATGAAACTCGCCATGAAGCTTGACACGAACTTGACATAAAACTTGAACATGGACATGACACTTAGAATGAACTTGAAAATGGCCAACTCGAGGTTGGGTTGAGTTTGCAGTGTAATTCTGCCCTGAACCGCCCGACAAATCCAGTTACTGCAAACAACAGGATCCAATGTGGGTAGTTGGTCATATCGCACTTGAAAACCCGAGGTCAGACTGAGCTGTGGTGTAATTCTGCCCGGAACCGCCCGACATATCCAGTGACCACAACAACAGGTCTGATGTGAGAGGTTGGAGTGCATTAATGAATTAATGCCACATGATAGGGTTAAGTCATGAACCGCTTGAATATACTTAACCAATTTGACACGATGATTTGATAGGGTTAAGTCATGAACCGCTTGAATATACTTAACCAATTTGACACGATGATTTGATAGGGTTAAGTCATGAACCGATTGAATATAGTTAACCAATTTGACACGATGATTTTATAGGGTTAAGTCATGAACCTCTTGAATATACTTAACCAACTTGACACATGATTCGTAGGGCTAAGTCATGAACTTGAACGACAACACTGAGCCAATTTGACATGACACGTAGGCAGGTTAAGTCACGAACTTGAATGACAACACTTAACCAACTTGACATTCTAGACTGATGGGGTTAAGTCTCGAATTTAAATGACAACACTTAACCTACTAGACGGAAACCCTAGTTACGCGGTCCTTTTCAGCAGTAACCCACTAGATGTATCACGGTACCCTGGAACTAGGCAGGGTGGGGCACAATTACTGGGCTAATTGTAAGCGACCAGAATGACGGCTGAGTTGGTGCGCCATTGTAGGTTCAGGCGGACTATGGTCGTTCACGTAGTCCGGAGTTGAAAAAGCAGGCATTGGGCACCGGTAGGTTTACACTGTGCGTGCTTGATTCGTGTCGGTGGTTGGCACCCTAGGACTTGATACACCCTATGGTGGACCTAGCACAGGTGACTACATTTCGTGATTGGGCCGTATGACACAGACACATGAACGAGCTAGGACTTGTAGGGAGCCGATCGATTAATAGATCGTATGTGGAAAAAGGGTGATGTTCGTTAGGTAGCATAATCCCTAGTGGTCCTAGGTGGCATAAACCCTAATCGAATTTAGAAAACGTTCAATAGGTAGCATAATCCCTAGTGGTCCTAGGTGGCATAAATCCTAGTTGAACACGCGATAGTTCATGATAAGGATACCTAGCCAGAACAAGGGTGACAGTCCAAACGATTTCAAGAATGGTGGCACTACGTTGAAGTAGTATAGAATTACGTAATGAAACCCGTATGATATACGGCAAGGGACTGTACATATACATGGAAAGAATGATACGGGTTGGGGTACTAGTACAGTTGGTGCAGAGAATGTTAAACATGCGATGCTATACGTAGCTTATCTTGTTACCTTAGTTTATCTTGTTACCGTAGTTTATCTTGTTATCTTAGTTCAACTGGCCTATCTTGTCATCATCCTTATGTTTACTTTCAGTTTATACATGTCATGTTACCTTTACTTGTTTCTATGCTGAAAGTCACTAGGACTTGCCAGTCTGTATGACTGAGCTGTTTTGTTTCGCCTCTTTTTCTTCCGTTCCCTCCCCCCCCCCTCGGTTCTCAGGGAGGAAGTACTACTACTTAGTTTGGACTTCTTTCTGCTTCAAGATCATCATATATGGCTTGGACCTTTCTTGGCTATGGCTGCTTTACTGTTTTACTTGGGGAATGATTTATGACTATGGTTTTATGCTTCTTTACTATTGCAAGACAGATTTCGATGTAATGAATTTAATGGCATTTTGATGTAAAAGGCTTTAGACCTTACTAGATTTTAAAGAAATGAAATTTGGTTTTTCTTCCGCTGTTTTATATATGTTCTGTCTTGTAATATTTTTGTGTATGTTTACCTAGATAATGCTCCACCAAAGCTAGTGCATTCCCCTTGTGAGTGACCATAGCGGAGGTGGGCTGTTACAGAGACAGAAATATTTATATTCTAAATATGAATGTCAATCATGATTCAGATATGTGTCTTGTAGAAAATGATAATGATCCATGGCTATGGCACAAACGCTTCTATCATATAAACTTCAAAACTATCGACAAGCTAGCTAGAACGATCTAGTTAGAGGACTACCCAAAATGAGTTTTACAGTTGATAACATTTGTGATGCATGTCAATTAGGAAAATTGACTAAATCATCATTTAAATCCAAGAAAGTCATATCAACATTACAACCACTTGAGCTACTACATATGGATTTATTCGGACCAACACAGGTTGAGTCGATAAATCATAATCGATATGTGTTTGTAATTGTTGATGATTTCTCTCGTTATACTTGGGTGATTTTCTTGAAAAACAAAAGTCACACTTTCGATCATTTCAAATCTTACGTCAAGAGAATTCAAAAATCAAAAGGGCTTAAGGTTAAGAATATAAGAAGTGATCATGGCGGAGAATTCAAAAATAATGAATTTGAACTTTTTTGTACAAAAAGGTATATATCGTAATTTTTCCATTTCCTAGAACTCCACAACAAAATGGAGTTGTAGAACGGAAAAATCGAACTTTACAAGAATGTGCAAGAAAATTATTAAATGGATCCACTTTACCGAAACATTTTTGGGCAGAAGCTGTTGCAACTGCGTGTTATGTTTTGAATCGTGTACCTATTCGACCTCTCACCAAGAATACATCTTATGGGTTATTTAATCAAAGAAAGCCAAATATCTCATACTTCAAAGTTTTTGGTTCTAAGTGCTTTATTTTAAATACGAAAGACCATCTTGGAAAATTTGATCCAAAATTCGATGAAGGTATATTTGTCGGATATTCCGAACGAAGCAAGGCCTATCGTATATTTAATAAAAGAACTAAAACTATTAAAGAATCACTTCATGTTTCATTCGATGAATTCTATCAGCCATCTCATAATATAACAGATGATGACGATATTATAGTCACTGAAAATCCAATCATCACAAATGCTGATTCTGACTCAGAAATTATTGAGAATATTCCTCAACCAGTTGTGATACCCTCTCCACCAAGATTACGATCTCCACCTAGGATACTAAGAGATCATCCGGTTCAAAATGTAATTGGAGAAGTAACATCACAAATTAGAACAAGGAGTAAACTCAACCAAATGGGTCATGTTGCGTTTCTTTCAAATATCGAACCTAAGAATCCAAAAGAAGCTGCTATTGATGATTACTGGATCATTGCCATGCAGGAAGAACTAAATCAGTTCGAGCGCAATGATGTCTGGGAACTTGTTCCAAGACCAACCGATCAGTCAGTTATTGGTACGAAATGGGTCTATAAGAATAAGGCCGATGAACAAGGAAATATAACCAGAATAAAGCAAGATTAATAACACAAGGATATAATCAGGAAGAAGGTATCGATTACGAAGAAACTTTTGCACCAGTTGCACGACTAGAAGCTATCAGAATCTTGTTATCCTTTGCTTGTCATCATAATTTCAAACTCTATCAGATGGATGTCAAAAGTGCTTTTCTAAATGGATTTATCAAAGAGAATGTATATGTCGAACAACCTCCCTTGTTCGTACATGAAAAACATCCTGATTACGTATATAAACTTAAGAAGGCTTTGTACGGTTTAAAACAAGCACCTCGTGCTTGGTATGAACGATTACGCAACTATCTTACTGATTCAGGATTTCAAATTGGTAAAGTCGATCAGACATTATTCATTAAACATTCTCAAAAAGATATATTGGTTATCCAGATATATGTAGACGGTATTATCTTTGGTTCAACAAACTACAAACTTTGCAAAGAGTTTGCAAATATTATGACCAAAGAATTTGAAATGTCTCATATGGGAGAACTATCATATTTTCTTGGTCTTCAAATCAAACAACTTTCTAACAGTATTTTTATTAATCAAGAAAAATACTGTGGAAATCTTATCGAACGCTTCGGTTTGGAAAATACATCTGGTAAACCTACTCCTATGAGTACAACTACACATCTTGAAAAAGATGAACATGGTAAGAATGTTGACCAGAAGTTATATCGAAGTATGATTGGTTCTCTTCTTTATCTTACCGCAAGTCGTCCCGATATAATGATGAGTGTTTGTCTATGTGCACGATTTCAAGCAAATCCTAAAGAATCACATTTACGAGCAGTAAAACGTATAATACGTTATCTTAATAATACCAAAGACTTTGGTCTTTTCTACCCAAAAGATTGTCCATTCGAATTAGTATCCTATAGTGATGCTGATTTCGGAGGCTCTCGTACGGATAGAAAGAGTACAAGTGGTACGTGTCATTTTATTGGAAAATCACTTGTCTCTTGGTTTAGTAAGAAACAAAATTGCGTTTCACTATCGACATGTGAAGCCGAGTATATATCAGCAGCTCTTGCTTGTACTCAAGTACTATATATACAATAAACACTTCGTGCATTTGATATTCATTTATCAAACTCCATTATATACTGTGATAACACAAGTGCGATTAACTTATCAAAAAATCCAGTAAATCATTCTCGCACAAAGCACATTGACATTCGACATCATTTCTTGAGAGATAATATTGAAAAAGGAAACATATGTCTTGAATATGTCCAGACTGAACATCAACTAGCGGACATTTTTACTAAGCCTCTACTTGAATCAAGTTTTATTTCTTTACGTAGAGAGCTTGGTTTAATCTCTAGAACTGAACTTGATGTGTAAATTCTTAAGTTATATACATATGAATTGTCAAGTTCTTTTCTTAACCGGTGTTTTTACTTTTCATATTTTTTTAGCTCTTAAGT
Organism: Allium sativum; assembly: GCA_030737875.1. Classification (NCBI taxonomy): domain Eukaryota; kingdom Viridiplantae; phylum Streptophyta; class Magnoliopsida; order Asparagales; family Amaryllidaceae; genus Allium; species Allium sativum. Next base: position 475,915,597 of record CM060909.1, read on the forward strand.
AGTTATCGCTATTTTTAGTAAGAAATTATGAGCTATTCATTATTTTTTTCAACGGTATATATTCCTTGAACCTTTTTAACCATTACTCTATATATAGACAAACCTATATATATGTGTATCACTCATTCTCCTTTTTGCATCCCCTTACTCAGACTCTATATTATTCTTAACCGAGTTCAAATATTTCAAAATGGCTCATATCTGCGACAAATGTGCACAAAGGTGACATATTTCGGTCACTAGTTCTGAACCGGAGGAATACTATTCTTCAGAAACACCGAAAAGTAGACCAAAATATACTCATACCCCCGGAAGTACACCAAGATCAAAACGTGTAAAGAAAGCATTGTTTTGCTCCCCATGAACTAGAGAAAAGATAAATGAGATTCACCACTACCAGAAACATCAAATGGATCTCCAGCAAAAACTCCATTATGAGCAAAAACTTACTTCCGATCGTTTATCTCTCTTATAACGCATGGCTTCATTTTTCTGTAGCACGGACAAACATGGAGTTCATGAACCTATGCCGCATGCTCCTTCTTCCTCTAGGAGTCCAAACTTCTGGGATCGTAACTACAATTATAATGAAGGTGCGAAATGGTCGTCATGGACACCTCGAATCAACGAGGTTAAGGAAGACTCAACCGAGAATAATTCTGGAACATCTCATTAATTTTTGTTTTCATATACTTTATGCTTTTATTTCAGTCTTTTCTATGCTTAAAACATATATGTACTTTGTTTTTTGAAATGATTTCAATATTTTTTACGACCGTTTGAAATACAAAAAGTTCAGATCGTTCGAAACCAGAAAGAAGAGCAAAAAATAATCAAGAAAAACAATCATTTGGAGCACCAGTCAACCGGTTGAAATGAACCAGTCGACCGTTTTGCTCTCGAGTTAAAAATGGTCGACCGACCATCTCTAACCAGTTGACCGGTCCTATACGATATTGTTTTTTAAAGGGTTTCCAGAACCAGTCGACCGGTCAATTACGACCAGTCGACTGTTTTGCTCTCGGGTTGAAAACGGTCGACCGATGATAATTTACCAGTCGACCGGTTTTCGTCTGAAGGGTTTTTAAATACACCCGTACGGTCAAATTTTTTCCAACCCATCTCTCCATTTTTACCTTTACCTTTTCAAACTCCAAAACCTCTCTAGCCCTAGAACTCAAAATTTCTTTTTTTTTTCAAATCAATTTCATGGCTCCTCTATAAAAGAAGATGAAGAAAGCTTCCACCTCTTCTTCCGAACTCCAACTAATAGATAGTTCGATCAAGAAATGGCTTGTTGATCCGGTTGCTATCACAAGATGGAATCAAATGAAGGATTTCAAAATTCATCCCGGTTCGTATATTAAATTCCCTGATTTCTCCAACTATAAAGTTCGACAATTAGCTAGAAATGCTCATATTGAATCTCTAATTGATTTCGATCATAATAATGTTGAAATTAATCATATTATGATCAAGTTTTTCTACGCTAATCTTAATCTCTACAAATACAAACCGGAAAACCCTAATTACTGTCTTTGGTCGGTTGTATGTGGGCAACAAGTTTTTATTTCTTGCGAAAGGATGGCAAGAGTGCTTGGTTCGGACTTTGGCGGAGAAAATTTTTTGAGTACCTTTTGTACTGTTAATATCCGTAATCAAATAAGTCATGAATTCATCAAGGATGACAAGGACAGCACAAAATCGATAAATATGCGTCCTACGGCTAGAGTTCTTCACCATACTTTAGTGCATTCCCTTTTCCCTCGAATTAGGAATTTTGACGTTGTTTACAAAGAGAATTTCAAAGCTTTACATGCAATTTATGGTGGAATTCGAATAAACTGGATTGAAATGATCTTCGTTGAAATTTTACAGGTCAATGAGTTGAATAAGCCGTATCTCTTCTACAACGAATATATTATGCGACTCTTAAGTGACTGTGGCATCAATCCACCTCAATCACCTATTACACGGTCAAAGTGTATAAACAAAGCTTCAATCAAACATATGAAACTTCCTGAACCATATTTTAATATAATGCCTTTCGAACAATGGAAAGGACAAGGCCACCAAGGAACCTCCTCTCGACCTTCTCGTCCAAAACCCAAAGATGTGAAACTTCTACGCTCAACTTCCTCCACCAAAGAAAGTCTTGAAACTCTCGCTCAAAATCAATTCCTTCTTGAAGCTCGACTTAAGCGTATGGACACAAAGATGGATAAGCTTTTTAATAAACTTAAGTCGTTCTTCTCGTCTATATGGGAGGCAATATCTTGTGGCGCTTCCACTTCTTATATGCAAGCACATGATCCCGGTAAATGTCCAGCTCCTCCATCCTTTACTTGGACATCTTCGGAGGAGGGCACTAACTCTGCCACTAGTCATGGATGAGGTCGTGGACAATCTCAAATGCTTGATGTAGAAGAAGAAGAAGGCGAGGAAACGAAATCCGAGTAGCTTGTTTCTTTTATCATTTTATGAACTTATGCTTTTGGTATTTTTCTAGACTTAATCCGACACATGTACCTAAATGGTGTCGTTGTTTTATTTTGAACTTAGACCTATTGATGTTCGTACTCTATGCTCTATGTTATGTGTATGGTATTTTAATCTCTGCTTGTATCATTTACATTGTTTATCTGCTTATTTCATTCCTTTTTGTCGATGACAAAGGGGGAGAAGTATGGTAAGTATGGTACTAACATTATATGCAGAAACAATAGTTATTATACAGGCACAAATTCATGGGGAGATTATATACAGGGGGAGATTCAGAGATATATTGTCATCAATCAAAAAGGGGGAGAATGTTGAGTCAAGCAATTTGCCAAAGTAATGTGCAATGACCGACAAAAAAGACGACGTTCATTGATCTAAGAAGATAAGGAGCTTCATATGGTATTGGTCATTAAAATTTGATTATTTGGTATGGTAATAGTGTTAACTTATGTTAAAATCTTTCCTCAAATAATCAAAGTGTATATATATACACTTATGTATATATATATATATATATGCACATAAATTGTGCAAACTGGGCAATACCGGTTGACCGCCCAAAACAGACCGGTCGACCGTTTTTACCTAGTTTGCACAATGAACGTGCACACATATACATATAACGTATATATATTCAAATTCCAGTCTACTGGTCCATTTTGACCTGCCGGTCGTTTTTACGCATATGCAACTTTTTGAATAGTCACTTCCATTACTTCATGAGTTGCTTCTCCTTCCTTTCATCAATGATCATTTCTACTGGCTGTGACTCTTTACCAAAGGTTACAACTACTTATCTTCTATAAATACACTCTGAAATCATCAAATCAAATAACCAATTCTTTCTATCTATTCTCTTTATTGTTGATCTCGCTATTGCAATTTCAAAAGCACTCAAACGCTCATATTCTTCACAATATCGTTCTTGAATCCTAGAATTTATATATTGTTCTTTTGATTCAAACACGATATCATCTTCCAAATCTTCACAAATAAAAATTCTACTTGAGGATTAGATTATAGGAAGGTTGTACAAGAATTGACAAATTCGTGTAACTTAGAACACACATTGTCAAATTACATGTCTACTCGTCTTGTTTGAAGTCCTCCGTATTGTAAGAGGCAAGTTGTGAAGTCCTCTGTGTTGTAAGAAGCAAGTTGTGAAGTCCTCATGTTGATAGAGGCGTGAAATCCCGTTCGGCTGCTCGGGTGTTGTGAACCTGTTTCTCCGGGTTAAGTAAGGTTGTTGATTAGTGAAATTCCAGATAGAAGTCTGGGACTGGACGTAGGACGGTGCTCCGAACTAGTATAATAATCTCTGGTGTGATTTTTTCTTTTACTGCATTTACTTATCTATGATACTGCTTTTTTGATATCTCATTCTGTTTTATATTTACTTGCATAACTATTGCATTAGACAAGTAGTTGTGTGTTATTCCATATTACACGATCCAAGTGTACTTTATACTTGGCAAGTACACGCACGCACGTTTTCACATAGCCTATTAACCTGAGGTTGTATTTCATTGCTTTTGCTTCATAGTTCATGTTTTATTCAACTCAAGGGGAAAGAGAAGATCTCAACAACAAAAGGGAACAAATCCAACGAATGTCATTTGCCATTTTATGTCATGATTTTAGAAATTTTAATATTTCGGTTGTAATACTTGAAATTTGTGTAAAAGATCAACTTTTATTTACTATGTAGTTTGTTGTTTGATTTTGTAAGTTGAAATAAGCTTTGATGCTTGGACTATGTGCGAATAATATGCAAGTATTTATGTCATGTTTCAATTCAATATTTTGTGATTTATATTTTAGAATTCGAATTGTTCTGTAATTTTTAGTTAATTAGTTGTAACATGTTCTTTTAAAAATCTGAATTATCTTACATTTTATTTTAATACTCTAGTGCAATAGCCAAATAGACTGTATGAAACTTTGTTTCTATCCATACTGACTTTTTGTCTTTTTAACTTATAAGTCATTACGGTGCCAAACGAACTTTTTGACTTTTTAACTTTTTAGAAGTAAAAGCACTTATCGTATAATCATGAGCATTTCTGCTTTGAGTCACCAAACGGGCCCTTAGCCTTCTTGATTATCTTTCGTGTTCAATCAATTTGAAAAAGAACAAAAACTTAGTTCCGAATGGAATTACTAAAATATTGTAAGGACATGATATATAGAGTTGGAAAAACAAGTCGCTTTCTGGATGATCAGACTTGATTTGTTGCCCCTAGACAAAAACTAAGTTGGTCACCTAGGTTAGATGATTAGTCCTTAGAGGATTTGAAAACCAACCAATAGAAATTTAACTTGGACAAGGAGGTTAAATCTTCAATATCATGTATGTAATTTGATGCCACTCACACTAGTGCACAACTTTTATTGTGCTAAAAGGAAAAATATAATTTAAAAATGAAAGGTTAAAACTTTTGGAAAATATGCTTGACATTTAAAGCCATCTAGGATGAGTGATAAGTGAAACTATTATGTTATCGAGAGGCAAAATCTAATTTGAGACTGTAAGTAAAAAAATTTGAAAATTATGTTTGACGCTTGAAGCCATCTAGGTTAGGAGAAAGAGAAACCATTGCAATGTCGAGAGGCAAAATCTTATTCAAGATGGAAACGACAGAACTGTTGAAAATCTTGCTTGACACTTAAAAATTCATATATGTTGTAGCAAACGAAACTGATAAGTGTCCAAGGGCAATATTAATTTAGCATTAAAAGGTCACATAAGTACTTGTCCCTGGAGATTGATAGAAGTAAGGTTGATCTCTGATATCCTGTTCTTGCATTAAACTCCCTCGCCAACTGTCATGACTTCATTGATTTTTCTGTAAAGTGAATTCCTTTTTACTCTGCTCTACTAAGATTTTAATTTTTATTCCTTCATGTGTAATCTACAACTAGAGTCCACTTGATTAACTAATCTCTGCTGTTAATTTGAGGTTTTAATGTAGTACTGCTAATGCCACTCCAAAAACAGTTAAGGGGTCATTTTTTTTAATTTACTAATGGGAGGATCATTTAACATAGCTCCCCTTAACAATTTATAAAATACAGACAAAAATGCCCTTTTATTATTTTTACCCTAATTACATTTTACTGTTCGTTAAACCCTAATCATCATCTTCTTCTCAAAGTAAACAATTAATCATTTTTTTAATGGAAGAACCAATTCCTAGCGAAATTTCCAATTTTGAAAAAGAAAACAACATAATTTCTACTCAAAAAAGCGAATGACATGTTGAATTTGATGAAGAAATCACCGAAAAGGTAACAATTTACTAAAAAAACGGAGGCCCGTTTTCGGCTATAAACAATATATTCGTTGACAACGAGCCGAAGTTAAATAATTAAAACGACTTGTACTCGCCAAATTTGTTGAACGCATCAGGTCATGACAATAACACAAATTCAGCGATAGACCACCGAATAAAATCGTGTTTTCCGATGTACTATCACTGAATATATAGGATTTTAATTTTTCTTCAATTAATCTATTTTAGCATGTTATTTCCAAATTTTGTATTGATTTTCAGTATGTCCTTATCGATTTTTACGGTGTTTTGTATATTTGAATGAAGAGTAAAATCAGGTTCTTTTATTTATTTTTTCACTGTGTTTGATATGACCCCCCTTATACGTTTTTGAGGTGACATTAACATTACTCTTTTAATGCACCCTTCTTTTCTTTTTTCTCTCCTAGCCATTGTTCTCATATGTGCATTTTCCATTGACACACACGAACTTTCTTATAATACTGCAAACCATTGATCTAAACTATAAATTTTCAATTTCTCTTCATTATATCATTAGTATATCTTTTATTGCTGTTAATATTAATTTCAATACATTTATCTTTCATGAACTTATTAAAATTCTTTTTTAATTAGTATATCTTTTATTATACCAGGTTGATAACCATATTGATTCCTTAAGACGGTATGAGTTTCCGTGTTTGGGCCGTAAATGTCTAATTCTGGGTCCAGTTCCCTTTGTATAATAAGGCATTAAAATTTTCTTATAGATTCTTTTAGACCTTGCAAATGTTAGGAAAGATTAGTAGTGTTTGTTTTCATAGGAAACCTACCTAGAATTTAGAAAGTAGTTTATTTTCTTTCTTTGTTTAAAGCTTATGAGATGTAATCAACTTGTGTGTGAATAACAATCTAGTCTTTTGTGATTTAACGTTTAATCCATTTTCTTCTCTGTGGATCAAATTCTAACGTGGTATCAGAGCCAGGTCAGAGAAAGGAGAGAGAAAATAGAGGGTTCAAGTGAGCTTTTTCTTTTTGTCTCTTCTTTAAAAAAAGATACCTTAGCCACTAGAAATCTCGATGCTTGCTCTTGTAATTACCTGAGAAAGCTCGCAAGCAAATTTGAGATTAGTAGTGTTTGTTTTCATAGGAAGCCTACCTAGAATTTAGAAAGTAGTTTATTTTCTTTCTTTGTTTAAAGCTTATGAGATGTAATCAACTTGTATATGTGAATAACAATCTAGTCTTTTGTGATTTAACGTTTAATCTATTTTCTTCTCTATGGATCAAATTCTAACATGGTATCAGAGCCAAGTCAGAGAAATGAGAGAGCAAATAGAGGGTTCAAGTGAGCCTTTTCTTTTTGTCTCTTCTTAAAAAAAAGATATCTCAGCCACTAGAAATCTCGATGCTTGCTCTTGTAATTACCAGAGAAAGCTTGTAAGCAATTTTGCATTGATTTCATTGTTCACCTTTCTTAGCCTGTGAGTTGAGATTCCAATTTTTTTTGCTAAATACGGTTTGCATGTGTTGGAAAACTAGACCTAATAAACTGGACAAGATGTATGGATACAAATGAGCTTGGAGTTTCTTGTTGTAGATCAAGACTACTGAAATCGTCTTTGTTTAGGTGCCTTGAGAATATAGTGCAAGTTCAGTTTTTTGATCGTTTGGAGATGGTGTACCGTTGTCAAGAACATAAAGATGATTGCTAGTTTTTAAGGCTGTTTTTTAAATGTTATGCCTTAACCGATGTTTGCTTGAGTCTAAAGTCAACAGGATCGGTGGCAAGATGCAGCTGCAAACTACAGATAGGGAAACCTGAATTATCACAGATGGTCTAATGATTGTTCTGAGTCGGTTTATTGCTATCTTTGCTTGGATCCAAGCTATTGCAACTGGCGTTAGTTGATGTGAAATTGGAGTGCAAACGAAAGAAGCAGAGAGATTGTTTGTGGTTGTGTGAGAAGAGAAAGCAATTGTGTGTCTTGTTGAGCTGCTAGAATCCTGGTTAGGCATATAGGCAGAGGATTGAGATGATGAAGGAGTAGTGTGTTGAATTGTGATTTGTGTTAGGCTGTAGGAGAAGTAATGGGTTTGTAGTTGGTTGGTGGTTTGTGTGAGTTAGGCATATTTATGAGCAGAGAGAGCGATCATAGTTTTGCTGGCAAGGTGTGAAATTCTAGGAAACTTAAGTGAAGGTAGATAATGGTTGGGATTAAAGTGTGATGGGTGGAGAATGACAGTTTTGATGAAGGTATCAGGTGGAAGTTAGATGATGTGAGTGGTTTGTTTTGATGAAGAAGGCAGTAATGAGATTATGGTGAGGAGAATGGTTATCTCAGATAGATGAGACGATTGGCAGTTTTGTGATGAAGCTAAAGTTTTTAAGTTGGAAGACTCTAACAACTGTGGTGATACAAGAGATAGCAGTGATGACAACAACAGCAGTGGCAGTAGTGGCTACACCAGTCAAAGTGACAGTAAACATGAAGATGGTTCTGATATCAATGGCTATTATAGCGATAGCAATGATGCTTGTAGCGACAGTGTTGGTAGTTACAACCATTATGACACTGCTAGCTATAGTAGTGATCCTTATTATGATAAGGGTTATGCTGATTATAGAATTGGCGAGTCTGATGAAGTAGATATTGAAGAGAGTGATGGTACCATGGTTGGAGTACAATAAAAAGAGCGACTATACAATTTTCTTTACATCAGGAGTGGTTTCAACCATTTTCTGATCTGATCCTCCATGTTTTGAAGGAACATCAGTTTGTTATCCTTCTAGTAAACGGATAGTTAGTTATCTTAGCGGTATAGAATTGTATGATTTAGGCAATGAAATCGGAGAGACGGTGGCTGATTTAGGAGACCGGCGATTCTATCCTTACAAACTCAACCCTATTTGGCTTGCTCCTAATCTACATTAATATATTGGAAGAAATATTATGCATCTCCAGTTTTGAAGACGCTGCTGCTTATAACCGCTGTTAGTTTAATGCTTTTCAGAATTTTATGTTATTTTGATATTCAGGAAGATTTGTAGTTTGATGGTGATGGAGTTTGTGATGGAATGTGTAGTTCTGGGTGTAGAAAGAAGGAGCAGGCAAGGAAAGTGAATGGAGATGGTCTTTGCAAAATGCAACTGTACTCAATCTCGCTCTTGCCTCTCGGGGTTGTTTCATCGTAGTTAATGATAAAAAAATTGCCTCTTTGTAATTTGCTTATCAAATGGGCTGTTGAACTTAGGAGATGGAGTTGAATGTTTTGGTGGTTACGGATTGGTCAGGTCGGAGTGTGAGTGAGGCGGATGGAGTTCAAGAGTTTGTGCAGGAAGGTTGGGTAGCTGTGAAGTTAGGAGTTGTAGTTTTGGAGGGATGTCAGCAAAGGAGTTGCTAGTTGATTTTGAAATTTGCATGGAGGAGATGACAGGCCACTGTTGATCGGATTGAAGTGCTTATGCAGTTTGTTTGAAGTTGTTTTGGGAAGGTAGTAGTAATAGCTTTTGATGTCGAAGGGTGTTAAGGTTTGGTTGAAGTGAGTTGAAGTGGTGATTAAGCGCAGATGTGTATGTATGGTAATATAGTTTGGTATGTGTAAGAGGAATAAGGTTGAGTTGTTTAGGAAGGAGTTCGTGTGTTGGGGTGGCAATTTGCAGACAGAAGGAGTTGTAAGTGTATGTGTAACACCCTATAAATTTAAATATTAAAGTTAACAAATTAAAGAATACTTAATTTTAATTATAAGAATCAAGGGAAACGGGTTACGCCATTGTGTTCGTCTCGGAATTCTGGTTGAGATAGAGTCCGAGCTTGCGAAAATTGGACTTTGTATGAACAAGTTATGGCTGTCGTAAGTTTCCAGAAAATTCAAATAAATTCAAACAGCTCGAAATTCAAATCAGAAGTCAGAAGCGGGCTGGGCGGGAAAATTCCCGCCCAGGATCCGGGTCGACCCTAGTGTCGATCCCCCTACAGGTCGACCTGGGGGTCGAACCCCCCTGGCCAGATCTGAAAGATGACTACTTATGACTTGTTGCTGAGTCACTAGGGTTTCTGGATAATTCTGATCTGGTCTGAATGGTCTTGATTGATTCTAGGTTGATCGGATGGCCTAAATTAATCCTAAATTCTATATAAACACATGTAGACTCAAACCCTAAAACCAAATAAATATTAGAACCATGGCCGTCATGCAATAACCTTGCAACCTAGAGTAGCCGCCACCAACTAGAGGGAAAGTGAAGCTAATCAACTCAATTCTACTCAAATTTATAACAACAACAACGAATTTGTCTACTTCAAAGGCGAGCTAAATCAATTTCAGAACTCAGATTCCAGAAGTCAAGACCTTCTTTGAGTTGTGAGTTCAATTTCTTTAATAAGATAATTAATAAGTTAATTCAGTTGAGTTATAAATTGGGTTATATGGCTATGTTTGTGAGACATTGAAAAAATGTGATATTTTGTGAATGTATGCTAGTTGTTCATAATGATAGTTTTGTTGTGGATCCCTTTTCATATGCCAAATCACCTATGTTCAACTTGATTCACGTTTGACATCACTTTATATGCAAGTTTGGGTATAGAGTATATGCTAGTTTCTATACGAATTATACACCAGTTTATATGTGAATCAAATAAAGTAACTATATACAAGTTTAGGTAGGAATTGGATTCACATATATGCAAGTTTACACCTTTAGATTTAGATCTATGACATATATAGTTTTATGCAAGTTTGTGACTATGGCCTATGCAAGTTTTAGAATGAAAACTATATTCATATATGCAAGTTTTTAGGTGAAAAACTATATTAAATATATATATATATATATATATATGTGCAAGTTCACACCATTAGGCCTATTTGCAAGATTAGATCCATTTTGTGTGTTATGCAAATTTGCGATGTTTCTTCCCTTTTATGTGCTAGACTAATAGCTAGTCTAATATACATATATGTCATGATAAACGAACGAACAGAATGGGGACGATGGGGGTAATATTGAATATACACATATTGAAAATTGGCATAAATGGCCTTAAAAAGGAACATAATTAATTTAAGACATTAATTGGAAAAATTGACATTTATGGACATAATTGAGACAATTATGTACATAAGTATATTTGGAATTTATTCAGAAACTTGAATAGGGATATTAATCCACTTTGGGGTTAAATAAAGATGTATAATAATAAACCGCCTAAGACACGAGGTTAGACTCTTTTGTGGTATAAGACTGCCCGGACCCGCCCGGCAAACCCAGCAGCCACAAATGCCAGTCTGATCTGAGAGGTCGAAGGCATGAATTAAATGTGTAACAGTTGTAAAGACACGAGATTAGGCTCGTTTGTGGTGTAAGACTGCCCGGACCCGCCCGGCAAATCCAGCTACCACAAATGCCAGTCTAATGTGGGAGGTCTTTACAAGGTTACAGTGTTAATGAATTGAGAAACACTTAACCAGATAAACATGTGGTGGGACATGAGGGGGTTAAGTGGGTGCTTTGGGTGGCTTGTGAAATTAAGAGAGTTCCTTGGGTGGCATGTGAAATACGATTAGATACACTTAACTAAGATTGAAACATGTAAGAAGACATGGATAAAAACGGGGTTAAGTGGGGAAAAACCTTAGAGGGGACCAAGCATAGGTGGAAAGCTTGTGTCATGCATACGGGCTCTTTTCAAACCAGTAACCCATTAAGTATCTTTGTGGGCTCGAACTAAGTCGAGGACGGGACACGTGTATGGGGTTTTATTGTAAGAGGTCAAAACGGGTTAGCGTTGGCAACAAAAGTCCAACGGGGTCATATGCGTGTGTGTGCCCGGGCTGGTAGGTAAGACGTTGTTGCATCGTGTAGATATAAGCCGTGCATTTTGGTGGTATCGGGTTTCCACTTTGGGGAGTGATACACCCCACTGTGGGGCCAGCATGGGTATCTACGAGTTAGGGAGCCGATCGAATGGTGGGGGTAGTGGGTACACCTAGTGGAGATAGGGGCAGGCAGCACCTATGAAGGCAGCTAGGGGTACACGAAACTACCATTATCATTATTGAGTTCTGTAGGCGGGATCAACTTTTAGGGTGTTTGGTGTGGTGCAGTGTAGTAATTATCCTATAGTGATTAGGTACGCCTTTAACGTTATCTTGTCCATCTTATTTCCTTTGTTTGCTCTGCCATACCCATTGGTTCATAGTCATTTCCTTATTTTCCAACTTATGCCTTGTCCTAGTTACTTAATGATTATATTGTTAAAGTTATTGCACTCGCCAGACTTCATGTCTGACCCCTTTGTTTCCACCTCTTTTCTTCCTCCCCCCCTAAGGTGCTCCGGGTGGGACTAGTACTAGTGGAGCTTGATTTGGACAGCTTTATCTCTTTCTTTGGAAGTTACTTGAATCGCTGAAGTAAAAGTTTAGCCTATCTTATTTATGGATATTTTATGTTGGGTTATGTCTTTCATTTTATGTACTCTGATTTAGTCAAGATGGATATGATGTACTTGACTCTAGTCTTTGGTTTTTGATGATGTAATCAAACTTATTTGTTTACCGCTGCAATATATGAAGTTTTAAATTTTTAAGTACTGTTTTATATCTGTCTTGTTGTTATGTTTCTGTTCTATACACACTTAAAACACCCCCATAGAAGTTAATGCATTCCCTTTGTGAGTGACATTAATGGACGTGGGGTGTCACACGTGGTATCAGAGCTAAAGGTTACCAGAACAGATATGAATTTTGAAAAACTGTTTTTCAAAAGCATTTTATAAAGAAATACTTTCAAAAGTATGTTTTAAGGGGAATATCTTCAAGAGAAAACTCTATTTTAAAAACATAACCCCAAGAGCCATATATCTTTCTTTCGAATTCTTCGTTTGAATCTCTTCATTTTCTTTTCAGCATGTCTGGAATTCCCGGGATACCCAAGGGGGTACCGATACCAGGATGGTTTAGAAGGTATCTGGAAGCTAGGGACCATGTCGCAGGCCCAGCAAATGCTCCTCCTCCTCCCCGTGTTGACACTTTCACAAAGATATGCAAGGACTTTCGGGCATTGGGCGGGAAACTTTTTCCCGGGTCGGAGACATTTGTTGAAGCTCGAAATTGGCTAAAGGAGGTGGAAGAACTGTTTGGAATCTTTGGGGTAGAAGATGGAGGAAAGGTCCCGTTAGCTTCCTGGTTAATGAAGGATGAGGCCTCGTTTTGATAGGAGGTCACTAATGGAGAGCGTCCAGTTGATACATGGTCGGATTTCAGGCGTAGGTTTGAGGCAAAGTTTCTCTCATGGGCTGAAGAGAATCAATACATGGAAAGGTTTTTGGCATTGAGGTAGGGGAATATATCAGTGAAAGAATACATCAACAAGTTCAATCAGTTGGCAAGATTTGGCTTGGACTTGGTGAATACACCCGAAAAGAAGGCCCTGAGATTTGTTAAGGGTTTGAACGAGCCACTACATGGGTTAGCTATGACCCACATACCTATAGGGTCACCTTTGAGAGACTAGTTGACATGGCGCTTATGCATGAAGAGGAGAAAGGCGCCAATGCTAATAAGGCACCTGAGAAGAAAGGGGATCAAAAGAAACCACAACAGCAACAGCAGAACAAGAAGGGTGGTAAAGACAACAATGGTAAGGGAAAGAAAAGATGCTTTAACTGTGGGACACCAGGCCATCTAAGCAAAGATTGTAGGAAGAAGAAAAGACTAGTTGTTTCCACTGTGGCGAGGCAGGACATCTGATTAAAGACTGCCCAAAGAAAGGGCAGAGGGCAGGGCCTACCTCTGGAGGGCAGATTCAGACTCTCATGGCACCAGGGAGTCAAGGGGGAAGGTCCAGGCTCTCGTGGTCCCACCGCTGCAAGAACGAGGTAGAGCAATTTCCGTTGAAAGTTTAGTTTATCTTTTCGATCATCCTGTTCGCACACTCTTTGATTCTGGCACATCGCACTCTTTGATATCCACTGCTTTAGTTGAGACACTACACCTAAACACCAGTATAGTAGAGGATCCCTTAGTTGTTTCAAATCCAATTGGGGGCTCAGCCTATTTGTCGATGATTTGTTTGGATTTGGAAATTTCTATACTTAGCGTTAGGTTTAGATGTGATGCTTATGTTTTGGGCTTCACGGGCTATGGGTTAATTTTGGGCATGGATTGGCTATCCAGTAATGGAGCCATCCTAGATTGTGAAAAGAGAGAAGTTAGGCTTATGACTCGCTTGGGCAACACTCTCGAAACGTCTTGTAATCCCATGAATTCTGTTATGCTAAGTTATCTAGAATCGCTTGACGCGTCTGTTGAGAATTTGCAGTCTTTTAGAGTGGTCCATGAATACTCGGATGTCTTCGATGAAGTTCAAGGTTTACCCCCGAGGCGTGAGATAGAGTTTCGAATATACTTAGTAGATAATGCAAAGCCAGTTGCATTACCCGTGCGCCACATGGCTCCGAGAGAGGGAAGAGAACTCAGTAAGCAAGTGAAAGAATTGCTTGAGGAGGGGTTCATAAGAAGGAGTATTTTGGAGTGGGGTGCTCCAGTCGTTTTTGCTGCAAAAGCTGATGGTTCACTTAGACTGTGCGTGGACTATAGAGAGATGAATAAGCTAACAAAGAAGAACAAACACTCATTACCAAGGATAGACGATTTATTCGATCAGTTGGTGGGAGCTTCGGTTTTCTCGCAACTGGATTTGGCTACAGGGTTTCATCAGCTAAGGGTGGCTGAAGATAGCATCGATAAGACTGCATTTAGAACTCCTAACGATTTCTTCGAGTGGCTCGTCATGCCTTTTGGATTGACGTATGCACCCACATACTTCGTTGACTTAATGAGTAGGGTGTTTAGGGAATTTCTAAACAAGTTTGTGGTAGTCTTTGTAGACGACATTCTGGTTTTCTCTAAAAATGAAGAAGAGCATGCCCTACATCTTAGGGAAGTCTTAGAGATCCTATGAGCACATCAGCTAAAAGCTAAATTCTCCAAGTGCCATTTTTGGAGAAAAGAAGTGAGGTTCTTAGGACACGTGGTCTCTAAGGAAGGGATAGTTGTGGATCCCGCTAAGATAGTGGCAATCCAAGATTGGAAAACGCCTAAGAATGCAACCGAAGTAAGAAGCTTTTTAGGGCTGGCTGGCTATTATAGGAAGTTCATTAAGGACTTCGCGAAGATATCAGCCCCTCTCACTCGATTAACGAAGAAGAATTTAACTTTTTCTTGGGACGTTGACTGTGACGATGCTTTCCAACATCTGAAGAGAGCTTTGACGATAGCTCCAATTTTAGTTTTGCTAGACGGGAGTAAGGCATTCACTGTATATACCGATGCTTGCGGGACAGGGCTTGGCGCAGTTTTAATGCAAGAGGGAAGGGTGATATGCTATGGTGGAAGACAGTTGAAAGCCCACGAGAAAAATTACCCTACCCACGATTTAGAGTTGGTGGCCATAGTTTTTGCGCTTAAGTCGTGGCGTTATTATTTGCTTGGCGAAAGGTTTGAGTTGTATACAGACCTTAAGTCGCTAAAGTACTTATTCTCTCAGAAGGACCTAAACTTGAGGCAACAGAGATGGATGGAGTTTTTGGCATCCTACGATTCTGAGATCGCATATACCCCTAGCAAGGGTAACATTGTAGCTGACGGCCTAAGTTGAAAGAAGTTAACTTTAAGTCCTTTGTATGTAGAGCGGCAGAGTTTGGAGTATATATCTTCCTTTGACTTCCGACCCTCTGTCGATTTTGCACCCGGATTGTTGGCATCATTAGAGGTGCAACCTACATTTTTGGGTCGAGTTGGAGAGGCACAGCGGAACGACCCACAGTTGGTTGAGATAGTTGACAAGCTTATAGGAGGGGAGTCCTCGAGACATCTTGATAGATATGTTATAGATGAGAGAGGTTGGTAACGTAGAGATGGAAGACTTTGCGTACCACTAGACGAAAGTTTGAAGAAGGCAATCCTTTAAGACTCACATCGCTATAAGATGACCATACATCCCGGTGGTGATAAGATGTATAGGGATATGAAGCAAGTTTTCTTTTGGGCCGAAATGAAAAAAGACGTGGTCGAGTTCGTTGCTAGATGCTTAGTGTGACAGCAAGTCAAGGCGGAGAAAAAGAAGCCCGGAGGTTTACTCCATCCCTTAGAGATTCCGCTTTGGAAATGGGAAAGCATTTCCATGGATTTTGTAGATGGGTTACCAAGATCGAGGAAGGGTAAACGGGGATTTGGGTAATTGTAGACCGACTTACTAAAAGTGCCATTTTATTCCCATCAAAAGTAAAAGGACCGTCGCATGGTTAGCATCTATTTACCTTCGAGAGATAGTTCATTTGCACGACATACCCTCCAGCATTGTGAGCGATAGAGATCCTATTTTCACAAGCGAATTTTGGAAGAGCTTACAAAAGGCGGTTGGAACGCAATTATGCTTAAGTACCGCTTATCATCCTCAGACAGACGGCCAGACCGAGAGGGTGAATCGGATTCTAGAAGACCTTCTGAGGCTATGCAATCTAGACTTTGGAGGAACATGGGAAGAACACCTTCCACTAGTAGAGTTCTCCTATAATAATAGTTTTCAGGCTAGCATTGGCATGGCACCTTTTGAGGCTCTTTATTGACGACCGTGCCGATCACCTACATGTTAGTGGGAATCAACAGATAAGGTTTTGCTTGGACCTGACATGATTAGGGAGACTTCGGAGAAGATAGACCTGATTCGACGGCGAATGGAAACGGCACAGGACCGACAAAACTCATATGCTAATAGGAGACGAACCAATCTTGAGTTCGATGTTGGGGACATGGTTTATGTTAAGGTGTCACCGTTGAGAAACGTAGTCCGCTTTGGATCAGTAGGGAAGTTGGCACCAAGGTTCGTAGGACCCTTTCCAATTACAGTGAGGATTGGACAGATGGCGTACAGAGTAAAGTTACCAGAGAAGCTCAGCGGAGTTCATGACGTGTTTCACGTTTCACATTTGTGTAAGTGTTTACACGATACAGCAGAAGTGGTAGAGCCGAGCACGCTCGAAGAAGTGGAAATAGAGCGCAATGCCACGATCAGACGAGCTCCTACACACATTCTCAGATCGGAGGTCAAAAAGCTTCGCAACAAAGAGGTCAAGTTGGTCAAAGTGAAATGGGGAGATGATCAAAGAGACGCGACTTGGGAGACAGAAGATAAGTGCGTACGTTGTACCCTTTCCTTTTTGAGGGTATGTTTTGATTTCTCCTTTTTCTACCGCTTTGTTGATACTTGTCCTATCTTTTAGTATTATCTTTGCGATGACATCTTCAATCTTTACTTAGGAAGAACCCTATGGTTGAAACATGTGTTTGAGACATATTATGTCTGATGGATGCAAATGAATGCAAGTTGTTGCTAGTGGTTGCTCGTGGATGCATATACACACACCTTAGGCACTAGATCGGCTCAATCACTTTCATGTTGCATATAAATGTGTGTGCATATTTAATTTAATGGATGCATAATGGTTGTGTCTTCATATGGATGCTGCATTTTGATGAATGGTTGTGCACACATGTAGAAATAATATGTATCGATATGATTCTTTCGCATACATAATGGACGCATGGCACTATCATGATTCGCATTAAGGAGGCCAACAGAATCAGTAGACCGCCTGATTTTGCATTAGATAAGGAACATATACACACACTTCTTGCATATGTTCATACTGCATTAGAAATTTTGTAAGGACAATGGATGCCTGTGTTTGATGGTTGAGTTGATGGATGATTGGATGTTAGGATATGCATTCTCCTTAACTTGGAGATTTCGGGGGTGAAATCCTTTAAGGAGGGGAGAATGTAACACCCTGTAAATTTAAATATTAAAGTTAACAAATTAAAGAATAATTATTTTTAATTGTAAGAATCAAGGAAAACGGGTTACGCCATTGTGTTCGTCTCGGAATTCTGGTTGAGATAGAGTCTGAGTTTGCGTAAATTGGACTCCGTATGAAGAAGTTATGGCTATCGCAAGTTTCCAGAAAATTCAAATAAATTCAAACAGCTCGAAAATCAGAAGTCAAAAGCGGGCTGGGCAGGAAAATTCCCGCCCAGGACCCAGGTTGACCAGGGGGTCGACTTCCCCCTACAGGTTGACCTGGGGGTCGACCTAGGGGTCGACCTGCCCCCCCCCCCCCCCCGGGCCAGATCTGAAAGATGACTACTTATGACTTGTTGCTGAGTCACTAGGGTTTCTGGATAATTCTGATCTGGTCTGAATGGTCTTGATTGATTCTAGGTTGATCGGATGACCTAAATTAATCCTAAATTCTATATAAACACATGTAGACTCAAACCCTAAAACCAAATAAAAATTTGAACCATGGCCATCATGCTATCACCTTGCAACCTAGAGTAGCCGCCACCAACTAGAGGGAAAGTGAAGCTAATCAACTCAATTCAACTCAAATTTATAACAACAACAACGAATTTGTCTACTTCAAAGGCGAGTTAAATCAATTTCAGAACTCAGATTCCAGAACTTAAGACCTTCTTTGAGTTGAGAGTTCAATTTCTTTAATAAGATAATTAATAAGTTAATTCGGTTGAGTTATAAATTGGGTTATATGGCTATGTTTGTGAGACATTGGAAAAATGTGATATTTTGTGAATGTATGCTAGTTGTTCATAATGATAGTTTTGTTGTGGATCCCTTTTCATATGCCAAATCACCTATGTTCAACTTGATTCACGTTTGACATCATTTTATATGCAAGTATGGGTGTAGAGTATATGCTAGCTTCTATATGAATTATACACCAGTTTACATGTGAATCAAATAAAGTGACTATATGCAAGTCCAGGTAGGAATTGGATTCACATATATGCAAGTTTACACCTTTAGATTTAGATCTATGACGTACATAGTTTTATGCAAGCTTGTGACTACGGCCTATGCAAGTTTTAGAATGAAAACTATTTTCATATATGCAAGTTTTTAGGTGAAAAACTATATTATATATATATATATATATATATGCAAGTTCACACCTTTAGGCCTATGTTTTGGTTCACGACAATACAAAGTTTATGCAAGTTATGTTGTAATCCTTATTTGCAAGATTAGATCCATTTTGTGTGTTATGCAAATTTGCGATGTTTCTTCCCTTTTATGTGCTAGACTAATTGCTAGTCTAATATACATATATGTCATGATAAACGAACGAACAGCGTGGGGACGATGGGGGTAATATTGAATATACAACATATTGAAAATTGGCATAAATGGCCTTAAAAAGGCACATAATTAATTTAAGACATTAATTGGAAAAATTGGCATTTATGGACATAATTGAGACAATTATGGACATAAGTATATTTGGAATTTATTCACAAATTTGAATAGGGATATTAATCCACTTTGGGTTTAAATAAAGATGTGTAATAATAAACCGCCTAAGACACAAGGTTAGTCTCTTTTGTGGTATAAGACTACCCAGACCCGCCAGGCAAATCCAGCAGCCACAAATGCCAGTCTAATGTGAGAAGTCGAAGACATGAATTAAATGTGTAACATTTGTAAAGACACGAGGTTAGGCTCGTTTGTGGTGTAAGACTGCCCGGACCCGCCCGGCAAATCCAGCTGCCACAAATGCCAGTCTAATGTGGGAGGTCTTTACAAGGTTACGGTGTTAATGAATTAAGAAACACTTAACCAGATAAACATGTGGTGGGACATGAGGGGGTTAAGTGGGTGCTTTGGGTGGCTTGTGAAATTAAGAGAGTGCCTTGGGTGGCATGTGATATACGATTAGACAAACTTAACCAAGATTGAAACATGTAAGTAGACATGGATAAGAATGGGGTTAAGTGGGGAAAAACCTTAGAGGGGACCAAGCATAGGTGGAAAGCTTGTGTCATGCATGAGGGCCCTTTTCAAACTAGTAACCCATTAAGTATCTTTGTTGGCTCAACCCACGTCGAGGACGGGACACGCATACTGGGTTTGATTGTAAGAGGTCAAAACGGGTTAGCGGTGGTAACGCAAGTCCAACGGGGTCATATGCGTGTGTGGGCCCGGGCTGGTAGGTAAGATGTTGTTGCATCGTGTAGATATAAGTCGTGCATTTTGGTGGTATCGGGTTGCCACTTTGGGGAGTGATACACCCCACTGTGGGGCCAGCACGGGTATCTACGAGTTTAGGAGCCGATCGAATGGGGGGGCAGGCAGCACCTATGAAGGCAGCTAGGGGTACACGAAACTACCATTATCATTATTGAGTTTTGTAGGCGGGATCAATTTTTAGGGTGTTTGGTGTGGTGCAGTGTAGTAATTATCCTATAGTGATTAGGTACGCCTTTAACGTTATCTTGTCCATCTTATTTCCTTTGTTTGCTCTGTCATACCCATTGGTTCACAGTCATTTCCTTATTTTCCAGCTTATGCCTTGTCCTAGTTACTTAATGATTATATTGTTAAAGTTATTGCACTCGCCAGACTTCATGTCTGACCCCTTTCTTTCCACCTCTTTTCTTCCTTCCCCCCCCAGGTGCTCAGGGTGGGACTAGTACTAGTGGAGCTTGATTTGGACAGCTTTATCTCTTTCTTTGGAAGTTGCTTGGATCGCTGAAGTAAAAGTTCAGCCTATCTTATTTATGACTATTTTATGTTAGGTTTATGTATTTCATTTTATGTACTCTGATTTAGTCAAGATGGATATGATGTACTTGACTCTAGTCTTTGGTTTTTGATGATGTAATCAAGCTTATTTGTTTACCGCTGCAATGAATGAAGTTTTAAATTTTTAAGTACTATTTTATATCTGTCTTGTTGTTAAGTTTCTGTTCTATGCACACTTAAAATGCTTCATAGAAGTTAATGCATTCCCTTTGTGAGTGACATTAATGGACGTGGGGTGTCACAGTATGGTAATGTATCAAGGTAGAGGTTTGAATGATTACTGAAGGTTTGTTGAACTGTTGGCTTTGGGCGTTCATTAAAGTTTGGGAATGAAGGAAAAAGTAGATCAGTAGTGCTTGTATTGGGGTTTGGTCCCGGTTGTGGAGGAGTGTGCATGGGTGATGTAAGCGAGCAAGCAACATGCTAAGGTGCTGGACAATGTGAGGTGGTGATGCTTCTTTAATTGTGCGGTTTTCGAACTAGAGATTGTGGATTGCGAAGTTGCGGAAAGGAAGGTCACAGATAAGGCTTCAGGTTGTAGGAGGTTAACCGGAAAGATGGTTCGGTGCAATAGGTGATGGATGTGGTAATTTAAGGTAGTTTTGCATGAGATGAGCTTATGCTTGTTGTATGAAGTAGCTTTGGTTTTTTGTGCTGCTGATAGATTTTTGTCGCAGTGGTGCTATTGATGTTAGCATGAAGAAGACATTCAGTAGAACGTTAGTTGCTAATGTAACAATGATGAAGATGAAGATGAAGACGACGAAGGGTGTAATGTCGTTTAGTGGATTGGACATTTGTGAATGCTCGGGAGAACTATTTGATGAAATGCCTATTAAATAATGGGTATATGTCTACAAGTGAAGTAGATGAGTCTGTGATTGAAGAAGACTTGGTTTTGTGTCTTCCAACAAGCAAATGAGGAAGAGCTGTAACTCTAGCTGTTGGGGGATGACATATATCGCGGTATCAAGGGATAGTCCATATGCAGAGACCAAGAAGGTCCTTTAAAGAAAACCAAGAGTAGTTGTTGATGATTAAAGTATCAATCTACATGAAACAGTTGAGCATGTCCAACCATGTAGAGATGAAAGTTGTGAGTTCATCTATGTAAGACGATGAAGAAATTGAGAACCGCAATTTGCATTTGTGATTTGTAAACTGAATGTTTGAGAAACATTCGGTTTAAGGGAGGGAATGTTAGGAAAGATTAGTAGTGTTTGTTCAATTCTATAGGAAATAAGACTTTTATCTAGTCTTTAGGAAACGTACCTAGAATTTAAGAAGTAGTTTATTTTCTTTCTTTATTTAAAGCTTATGAGATGTAATCAACTTGAGTGTGTGAATAACAATGTAGTCTTTTGTGATTTAACGTTTAATCTCTCTTCTTCTCTGTCGATCAAATTCTAACAGCAATGGATGAACCAACAATCAACTAAGCTTCCCGAGTGGTACTTTATTTGGATCTTTGAACTTTTGGCCAACGGGATATACCTATGCTTTCCCCTCTATTTGTGGATGTCTTGGAGTTCTATAGGATCAACCCACTTGGGGTGATCTCCTATAATACTTTATTTGCGGTTGCATTCTTGTACTAGAAGAAAGGATATCGAGATTTATCTGCCTCCTAGATCTACTACCTATACACTGCACAAGTCAACCAGTAGTGTAGGGGTTCCTCTATATTTTCTTGGATTTTGGAGTAAGCTATCTCCGATAAAACCACTTAGGAAAGTTACGCCTAACTATTCTTTCCTTATTTTGTTATTCTTATTATCTTGAAAGTCATATTACATTTGAATTACACGTTCCTCCATTAATGAGGTGTTGAGAAGAGCTCCAATATAGAAAATACTATGTAGTTTTTTTATATGCCAGAAGATCCTTGTGCCTTGGAAATGGTGCCTATTAATAGTTTGTATGCCATAACGCTAATGATGGAATGTCTTCTTCTTGGATTGTAGAGGTGGCTTATTGAATGGCTACAATTTGAGCATGTGTTGTACATCCAAGAGAGTTATTTAAGATGTGCAGATTGATGACTTGTTTCTCGCTTAACTTCCTTTTTCACATCTGAGTAGTGTATTTTCTTTGTTGATCGTTGGTAATTGCTGCCTTTGATTGACGCTTTGGGCTTTGGATTTGCTACTAGGCTCCCAACGCTTATATAATTATTTTTTCGAGACGAGTTCATGTCACTAGATCCTTATAAATCAAAGAATTATACTTCTTGTATTACACATAGATAAAGGGTAATCATTATTTTTATTGTTGACAAATTCTCATATAACACGATTTACAATAGCTTATTGTAATTTTTTAGGTCAAAACCCAATCTCATGGCGTACAAAAATATTGTCAAAAATCTCTAAATCTAGTATTGAAATAGGATACAATAGTGTTTCTTGTGTTAGAACTGAAATTATGTGGATCGAAGCACTAATGAGTGAATTGCAAATTAAAATACGAAGTAAAACTACAATCTGGTGCGAGAATTTAAGTATAGTATCACTTACAACAAATCCAGTGTTACACTAAAACGCAGCATATGAAACTAAGTTTCTACTTCATTAGAGAACAAGTCCTAAAGAAAAACCTCAACATAATTGACATGCCAACATGCTCATTGTTAGGAAGTTTTTTGGATTTCTACACAATTAGCTAGATTTTAGAAGAGATAAGAAGTAAAGAAAAAAAATAACAAACAAATTTCTCCAAACAAAATCTTTATTAATTCACCAAATGATTACAAGAGAAAGCTTAACAATTGAGAAGATATCTCAATTCCACACAAAAAAGAAAATAACATTTTCCCTTACACATACAATGAGCCATATGGTACCTATTTATATTAGTATTGAGAACATTTCTTCATTAATAAGCATTTGATTACTTTCACCCTTTAAAAAATCATTTCTATGAGGATAATTTGTTGCTTTCTTTTATGCAATAAAAGTGACAATAAATTACTCTATCAAATCCATTAAATACATAGATAAAGCAATGTATTTGCTACATAATCCTACCTTAAATATCTCCGAAATATATTAATATATGGAATATCATATCATCAAATTTCAACACTCATCAGAGGACATATATATCGAATAGGTGTTGTATTATAACAAAGAGGTTACAACTTCATGGCTCAACAAATCAATCCGGTACATATGTATTACTCTATAAATACTTGTACATCAATGGAAATTTATTTTGAGACAATGAAAACAATACCAATCTTTTTATTACATTTGTCTTTGCTCGCACTCATAAATACATTGATATTATATATGTATGTTCTCTTCTTTTTCATTTGGATAATGAAATGATAACAAATATAAATTTAGTCTTCTCTTTAAGAAGATGATTTGCTACACAAACTGTATATCTTGCAAACAATTCATCCATAATGGCATGCCCAAAGTGCGTTTCAAGCATAGGTAAATAAACCGATCTTATAAGATTGGCTACATTTTCCCACTTTCCATATTATCAAATGGTTTCTGATCATCAAAAGGGTTGTCATTTGGATCCCAATTCAAAACCATAGTGTACAGTTAATCAACCAAAAATGACCCTTGTTTTATGATCACTTCTTCAATTTCATCTAAAGATGGCGCATAATTTGGAATGTGAAAGCTCTCAACCTTTTCCTCTTGCACAAGCCCCTATGTTAATAGGGTAAAAGTTCAGTAACATTTGTCTTATACACAAGTCGATATTCAGTGTCTTAGTTTACTAAATATTTGTTTTGTTTCGGTTATAATATCTCTTAGCAAGAACTTACACAAAATTATTATTTGATGTAATGCTTTAACTTATGCTATTTCTATGGTTTTGGCCCTAGTTTGGTTAACTTGCATAATTCAGGAACGAACTAGTCTACAATCCAGAATGTATCAATTATATAATGTGTTGTCCCCAAAAGTTTGCACATAATGTTCGATTTATTTGGACGTGTTTGTGTTCGTATTTGTTCGTGATTCTCTGTGTGTGTGTGTGTGTGTTTGTCTAAAATAACTCAACCACACAGATGTACCTATTGGATCATAGAGTTGAGTGCGTCTGCCAGCAAACCAAGAAGGCAACTCAATTCTCGATTCTGAGCATCCATGTTTTTCCCTCCTAAAAATGACAGGACCATTCTTCCTCCGGGTACTAATTCGTTATGCCTTTGATCAAGAAACCTTGAAAAGTCATTTTTGAATTGCTTGTAATATGATTTAATTATATTTGGTGTACTCTTCGGTGCAGTATGGATATTATGCTTATTTAAAGGAACTCCTTCCTCGAGCCTAATTCCTGTTATGGAGAAATTTTGATTCAAGACCGCTTAAATAAATAAAAAATCTCCAACGCCGCGAAAACGAGATCGTGGTAATAGTGCAAAAACAACCATTCGAACAATCTCAATCTTATCCAAGCCAATCACAATCACTAAACAATGGAAATAATAGAGCAATAACGAGAAATTAAATCACATAGGGATTTATAGTGGTTCCACCAACGTCTTGTCAGTGTACGTCCACTTTGAGAGAGAAATCTTTATTAATATCAATAGAAGAGTACAAGAGATTGATTACAATGATCAAATATCAAATTTACTAGAAAATTTTGATTTTGTGGAGAAAGGAATTGTAGAAGATTAGGATTGCCTAAACCCTAATTAGAATAAACCTTGATCTAATCTCTTGATTTTGTTATGCCTCCTCCTTTTGGATCCGATGTAGCTTATATAGGCATATGTAAATATATGGAAATTCCCAAAATTTCCTCTAGATCCGAAATACCTGAAATATCCTCCAGATCCTAAATATCCTCCAGATCTGAAAATATCCTCCAGATCCTAAATATCCGATAAGATCCTAAATATCCGAAATATCCCGAAATATCCTCCAGATCCGAAATTTCCTCCTCAATCTAACATATAGTATCACATACTTCAACACTCCACCTCGATACTATATCCATCTACAACACAAACTTCAATGTACCCAAGCATTTCCTTCTATCTTCAATCCAGAAAGCTTGAACATTTCCCCAGTGAACTCCGGCATAGCCACCGCCCATTGCACTTCACTAACAAGTTCAGGCATAACCCCTCGTCAATGAAGTGTTGAAACATCCAACTCCTAAACTAGTCTCACCAAAAGACAATGTACTCGGGAGTGAAAACGAGTACTTACCATGAAGATAGAACACCAACCTCTCACCGATACTCTTTTACATCCAAGTTTCTCTCTCAACTGTGCCACCACATGGCACCTAGCATCTCTCCAAGCGAATTAAGTTGAGCAATGCTCGAACTTTCCAATCGGCAATGCCTTAGTGAACATGTCCACCGCGTTATCCTTTGTGTGCACTTTCCGAAGGCATACTTGCTTGTCTTTGTCCATGGCTACTAGAAATGACTCTCTCACATCAATATGCTTCATTCGTGAGCTAAATGCCAAATTCTCTGCCAAATTATAGCACTTTGGCTATCACATCGAACATCGATACTCTCATGTTCGAAACCCAAGTCACACAATAGTCGCTTCAAATAGAGTGCCTTCTTTGCCGCTTCCACATCGGCTATCAACTCCGCCTCCGTAGTGGATAAAGCAACTACGTTTTGCAATCTCGATCTCCAACTAATGACCGTACCACCAAGTGTGAAGACATACCCGGAAGTTGATTTCCTCCGATCCCTATCACCGGCGTAGTCCGAGTCACAATAACCAACTAACTTGCAAGTCAATCCATCACTACCACCAAAAAAAAGACCATGAGATGTTGTACCTTTCAAGTATCTCAATATAGCCTTCACGGCTTCCCAATGTGATTTCCCCGGATTAGCCATATACCGACTAACCACCCCGACGACATTTGCAATATCGGGTCTTGTACACACCATGGCATACATCAAACTTCCAACCACACTAGAATATGGCACATTTGCCATATAAGCCTTGTCTTTCTCCTCGATAGGTGATCCCTTACTCGAAAGCTTTATATGCAATGGTAAAGGTGTATTTGACGCCTTTGCATTCTCCATGCTAAACCGGCAAAGCACTTTCTTAATGTACTCCTTTTGATTTAACTTCAACTCAAAATGATTTCGATCTCTTTCAATTTCCATGCCCAAAATCTTCTTTGCTTCTCCAAGGTCTTTCATTTCGAACTCTTGCCTTTAATTTCTCTTTCAACTTGTTGATTTCTTCCTTGTCCTTAGAAGCAATGAGCATATCGTCCACATACAAGAGTAAATACACCCAACAATCATTTCCTAACCTCTTGAAATAAACGCAAGCATCCTTGATGCTTCGATGGAAGCCACTTTCAAGCATAAAATGATCAAATCTCTTGTACCATTGCCTAGGTGATTGCTTCAAACCATATAATGATTTCTTCAACTTGCAAACTAGTTCTGGCTTACCTTCTACAACAAACCCTTTCGGTTGCTCCATGTACATGTCTTCATCCAAGTCTCCATGCAAGAAAGCGGTTTTCACATCTAGTTGCTCCAACTCCAAGTCATAAATAGCAACTAATGCAAGTAATATCCGGATAGAAGAATGCCTCACAACCGGTGCGAAGATCTCATCATACTCCTTTCCTTTCCTCTGTGAAAACCCCTTAGCCACTAGTCTAGCTTTGTATCTTCCATCGTCCTTCACCTTATATATCCACTTGCACCCAATAGCATAGTTTCCTTGAGGATGTGGAACCAACTCCCAAGTCTGGTTCTTCATCAACGATTGCATCTCTTCCTCCATGGCGCAAATCTACTTCGAGCTATCACTCGAACCCATGACGTCATCAATGTCCATCGGATCATCTTGGACTACATGAAGAACATAGTCCAAATTCTCACAAAAGCTAAGATAGTTCCAATCACCATATCTTTTGGGTGGCCTTATAGCACGATGACCAACCCGAGTAGCAATACCATCACCCGGTCTTCCTTTAGCTCCACCTTGAACTGAATCTTCTCTAGGCTCGTGCACATCAACAACACTACTAGAGGAATCCCCTGGACTATGTGATGTAACATCAATCACATTCACCTTGCAAGCACCTCCAACAACTCTACTCTCTCTAGGCCTGAAAGTGGGAATAACTTCCTTCTCCTCTGATTCACCATGAACCAAATCCGGAACATCCGATGAGCCTTCGTTCACCTTGAACATAACCGACTCATCAAAAGTAACATAATGAGAAACCATAGCCTTCTTCGTTTTCGAATTCCAAATCCGATAGCCTTTGATGCCATCCATATAACCGAGAAAAATCCCTTTGAAAGCTCTAGGCGAGAGCTTATCATTCCCCGGATCATGCACATAAACAGGACTGCCAAATACACTAAGATAACTCAAGTCAATGCTCTTCCCCTTCCACACTTCCTCAGGAATTTTGTTATCAATAGCCGAGCACTGATTTCGATTAATAATATGCACCGCGGTCGACAAAGCTTTGGCCCAAAATCCCTTAGACAAACTCGATGTCAATCTGAAGCATCGAGCTTTCTCTAGTAGAGTTTGGTTCGTTCTCTCTGCCACTCCATTAGATTGCGGATCTCCCAGTGCAGTAAAATGCCTCCGAATACCATGATGTGCTTGCAAAAATTCAGAAATTATCCGGAAACATATTCATCGCCATTATCGGACCTAAGAACCTTCAAAGTCTTTCCACTCTCATTCTCAACAAGAGCCTTCCATTCTTTGAATCTTGCAAATGCCTCCGACTTGTCCTTTATTACATACACCCAAACCTTTCGAGAAAAAAATCATCAATGAAAGAAATATAATATCTTGTTCCTCCCAAAGAAGCTACAGGCGCTAGTCCCTAAACATCCATGTGCACATACTCAAGAATCCCTCTTGAATCATGTTTTCCTTCATAAAATGATACTCTAGTTTGCTTCCCCATGACACATTCCTCGCAAAACTCCAACTTGCTGAAACTCTCACCATCAATAATCTCCTTTCGACGAAGAATATCTAAACTCTTCTCCGAGACATGACCCAATCTCAAATGCCATAACCGTGTAGCATCTAAGCCACGAGAACTATCAACACTGACACAAGTTTCGCTTTCCACGGTCACTCCTTGAAGAAAATAAATACAATGAGTTTTAGCACCATTCATAACCACAAGCACACCCTTCGAAACCCTCAAGCTATCACTCTCAATGGTGATCTTACAACCTAAAGAATCCTACTGTCCCAAAGAGATAAGTGACTTCCGTAGTCCCGGAACATAGCGCACATTAGTGAGAGTACGAACCACTCCGTCAAACATCCGAATTTGCACGGATCCAATGCCCTTTGACTTGCAAACTGCACCATTTCCCGTAACAATTGATTTTCCTTCCCATTCAACATAAGAATAAAAACAATTCCTATTAGGCGTCATGTGATATGAAGCCCCCGAATCAAGCACCCAATCGCTGCCCGAAACATCTGATGCTACTACCGACAAAACATCTACGTCTCCCTCACCAACATCTCTCTCCACCTCAACTGATGATGTTACTTCCTTCTTCCCCTTGTCTGAAAAATCATTCTTCCAGTGACCATGTTTGTTACATATAAAGCACTTACCATTTCTTTATTTTGATTTTCTTCTTCCACCGGGCTTCTTAGACTTAGAACGCCCCCGGTTTCCTTTATTCTCTGACTTTTTTTTCTCCACCAATAAACCTTGACCATTACCAGCACCACTACTACCATCACTCAGCTCTTTCATCTGATCTCACAATTCATCACTAAGAAGGCCCATCTTGACATCATTTAGAGTCAATGTATCCCAGCCATAGATCAAACTGTTTGAGAACCCATTATAGCGCTTAGGCAATGAACATAACAATATCATCACCTTCTGCTCCTCCTCAATCTTCGAATCTACCGCCTTCATCATCATTAGCAAATCATCAAACACATTTAAGTGTGCCTTTAGCGAAATTCCTTCCTTCATCTTGTAGGTAAAGAAAGTCCGCAACAAGATTAGTCGATTTGTGAGTGACTTCATCATATACAACTCCTCCAACCTGTTCCAAATACCTTTGGCAGTCGTCTCACCACTAATTTCGGAAATAACATTCTCCCCCATGGCAAGTTCAAGTGTAGTGAATGTCCACTCTTCCATTTCTTCTCTCTCCACATCTGAGATGTCCTTTGGCAATAAATGTGTATCAAACACCACCCGATGTAACCAATTCCGCCTAAGAACCGCTTTCATCTTCCATTGCCACTTTTCGAAATCATTATCGCCATTCCACTTGTCGATAACCAATTGTGAACCAACAGCTGCATAAGACCCACATACATAAGGAGCTACACCACTTGGACCAACTGTTGATAGATTATTTGAACCTGATTCCGGCATTTCTTCAACTATCTACCAACACCAATGCTCTTATACCAAATGTTGTGGAGAAATTTAGATTCAAGACCGCTTAAATAAAAAAAAATCCCCAACGCAGCGGAAAACAAGATCGTGGTAATAGTGCAAAAATAACCAATCGAACAATTTCAATCTTATCCAAGTCAATCACAATCACCAAATAATGGAAATAATAGAGAAATAACGAGAAATTAAATCACACAGGGATTTATAGTGGTTCCACCGACGTTTTGTCAGTGTACGTCCACTTTGAAAGAGAAACCTTTATTAATATCAATAAAAGAGTACAAGAGATTGATTACAATGATCAAATTTACTAGAAAAATTTGATTTTGTGGAGAAAGGAATTGAAGAAGATTAGGACTGCCTAAACCCTAATTAGAATAAACCTTGATCTAATCTCTTGATTTTGTTGTGCCTCCTCCTTTTGGATCCGATGTAGCTTATATAGGCATAGGGAAGTATATGGAAATTCCCAAAATTTCCTCTAGATTCGAAATATCCTCCAGATCCTAAATATCCTCCAGATCTGAAAATATCATTCAGATCCTAAATATCCGAAATATCCTCCAGGTCCTAAATATCTGAAATATCCTTTAGATCCGAAATTTCCTTTTCGATCTAACACATAGTATCGCATACTTCAACAACTCCATCAAGAACCTGTAGTGTTGATATTTAAACAAAGTTTGATGGTGAAAAACAAAAACTTTATCTAATTCATGACTGGTTCACAAGAAATAATCAACCTTAGAGCTGCCATGGAGGAAAATGGAAGAATGAAAAAAATGAATATTGTTTAAAGGGAACAGTCTCCCATAGAAAGTACCGGGAACTGCCATCACATAATAGTTTGGCACACTAGCAATAGCCTTTTTCATTCTCTCTATCTTCATTTCTAAAAATTTCAAATTCTGGAACAAAGTATTGAAATCATTTCCTGGTAAATCATTAAGAAAACACTGTATCTCTGGTGGCTTTCGGCAAATTTTTTTGGCAATGGTCGGCAAGTGCATGTATAATCATAGAGTAAAGTAGGAATGTGTTTGAACCAGAGGAATAACCCAAGTCCGCTACCACAAAAGTCTCTGTTTGTGCTTTAGTATAGACATCTTTTACTGCTTCTTCCATCAATAGCTTCAATTTCTGAATTGTTTTCTCCTGTACACCATCAACAATTTCATCTGTAATATAACAAGAGAAGGGTTTGTCTAAGATTAGCAACACTAAGTGGTTCCCTTAACAATTAAGAGTAAGATACTAAAATGCAAACCGGAATCCCTGAGTTTGCTGCATAACTTATTTCACCACTTCCTCCAGTCATAGGAAGTACTTAATTCTTCTGCCTTCTCATTCATATCTATTTTTTTACTTTTGCTTTCCTGAAGTTGCCTTTTGGACACCAACACTAAGTAGTTATCATAACTCGAAGACCAAAAGGACATGACAAAAGGTGAAATTCATGCTTAACTGGATAAGAAAATGGTTTCTGTCCATTCAAGAAAAAATGGTACTGTTAGGCATAAGATTTATGGGATGAAGATTAATTTTGATAGCAGTACCGAACCTATGCTATATGATCTATTATTTTGATAATTTTTTGGAGATATATAAAAGCTGATCAGAAAATTAGTTTTGTAATTATTTCACGTGGAAGTTTAAAATTTTAAATGGTTAATACAGGCGCGCACCTCAAAATTTTCTCTTTACAGTTTAACTTTAAATTTTACTAAGAGCATCTCCAACTGTTCCGGAGTGTGGATTTTCATTTTGCGATTATCCACACTCCGGAAATCGTGGAAACACAACAATTTTCCATCCACGCGTTTGTTTAACAAACGCGTGGTCCACGCGTTTGTTAAACAAACGCTTAACTACTCTAATTCTTATTTACCAATTTGTTATCAGTATATTTTATAACGTTTAAAATTTTAAAAATTCTTCAATAATATATAACGTTTGAACTATTTGTAGTAATGTTTGATTGCAATCGAATTTATTTCTTTACTCCCATACGCAATAGCATTTGAATACGATGACTAATGCATTGTTGCAGACTACGTCAGCATTTGGATACATTAATACACTGATACAATAGCATTTGGATACGATGACTAATACATTGTTGCATACTACATAAGCATTTGGATACGTTAATACACTGGTACAATGATACAAGTATTGCCTACTCATTGGGATATCGTGGTAACTGGGATTCTAAATCCGAGTTAAGTTGTTTCAGACGGAAAATCTCCTTTTTTAGGCTGTCGTTCTCATCTTGCATTTCTAATGCATACTCATGTCCACTTCGGCACATCGGAGGATCAACCCACTCGGTATACTTACAAACTCTGAAGGTATTCGGATAAAGTAGGCTCATATCGTATCTAGCACATTTGTATAGCCTACGCCCTGTACTAACGCTTCTATTTTTGTTCACAACCATGCAGTAGGCCGACCCGCAGTAACAAAGCTTTCTTGGTACTGCCTCGCCGATTGCTAGAGCTCGGTATTGATTAGTATTTTTATCCCCGTACACTGCAACGAAATGAGTTTGGGGCACATCGCCGCGATGATCTGGGAGTTCTACCATGTCAAATGTTTTAGGGTCGGGGTAAGCTTCTTTACCCGGTCGACGGTGATTTGGGGACACTTGTTGGGAATCATTAATAACCGTCAGGCGATCATAAGCGTTGGACTCCAAACTTTCCCAATTTTTTGCCAAAGTGTCGTCGTCCGTTTCCCATTGATTCATCCTACACAGGCATGGGTTAAAATTTTATTTTTCAAATCAACTATTTAAAATTCATTGCTAAATACTGGTAAAGAGAATTTCATGTAAGTACCTTGGTTAGAGGACAATTTTGATAAAGAGAAGGAAGCACACACCTTTGTTCTTCAAATTACTGAAAGCTAGAAGTGAACATGGATTTTGGTAAAGTGGCAGGAAAAAAAGGCAAATGAGGAATTTAATTTCACTTTTGTTCCACTTACTTTGCATTGAATGGTCAAATAACAAGTAGGTAGTAGGAACCAACTACATATTGTTGCTTTTGAGCTGTAGGATACAAACATATGACAAGACAACCCTCTTTCCTAAACAGTTGAGTTGCTACGGTTCTGCATTTCAGCAGTTGATGTTATTACACTCTGCACCGAATAGAAACAACATGACTTGATAACTCGTACTGATTAAAGATGACTTGACCACTTCTTTAATAAAGCAAAGCCAGAAACAAGGGGACTTGTCGACCTTTAATGAAGCAAAGCTAGAAACAAGGGACTTGTCATCCCCGTGTATATTCTTAGTGGATGGGGTCGTCACGTGTAAAGTTAAACCGCAAATGTTCTACAACAACAGTCACACTTCTACAACAACAGTCATAAGCGAAAAATCGACGATCGACATTATAGTGCAGTCCTTGGGAATTTGTACTGTTGGGACTGGTCAAGTCTTGCACATTTCACATTTTATGGCAGAGTGGAGTCATGTCACTCTTTTTCGGGAGTTTTCGGATTATAGTGCATTCCTTGGGAATTTGTACTGTTGGGGTCGTCCTCGATGTACTGTTGGGGAATTTGTAAGTTTATTGTTGGATCTATTGGTGCTATTGTCAAAAATCAACAATACGAGTATTAACAATAACAAGATAAGTTACAAGGTACAAAAGAAAGAGACAGAAAGATAACAATACAATACAACCATTATTGCTTTATGTTAGCAATAAAGCCATTATTACAAGGTACTGTTTTATATCAGAACTACAGCAAGTGTTGCTTTATGTCAGCAATAAAGCCATTAATGCTTTATGTCAGAACTACAGCAAGTGTTGCTTTATGTCAGCAAGAAAGCCATTAATGCTTTATGATAAAATGCGGTATCCAATGAAAATCATACTGCGGTAACCAATGCATGCCACATTTTGGTATCCAATGAAGACCAGAATGTAGAAAAACTATGTTATATAAGGAGGAAAACTTGCAGCATTCACTACTCAAACATAATCCAATATTTTTAGTATTTACGCTCAAAAAACTTGAACGTCCATAATGTCCACCGAAGAGTGTATGTTGTTCGATGATTCTGATGAAGACTTTGATATTATGGTGGATGATCATTTTCATCGAAAAAGACAGCTAATGGTTGCATTAGGAGATGGTGTATCTAGCAAAAAACCTGGGGGTTCTGGTGTTGGTATAATAATCGTCATCATGCATGGCACAACGAGTGATTAATGGAAGATTATTTTGTATCAAATCCGAGACATACAGCTACAGAGTTTAGAAGGAGATTCCGAATGAGGCGTCATATGTTTCTTCGAATCCTCGACTGTATTAAACAACACGATTCCTACTTCATCTACAAACGCAATGCGTCTATGACAATGGTGCTCACCGGAATTCAAAAGATGACAGCTGCACTACGTATGTTAGCCTATGGAGGTCCTGCTGATGCTCAAGACGAAAATTTGAAAATTGCAGAAAGCACGGTACTAGAATGTGTGGACCATTTCTGCCAAGCTATCGTAGACGTTTACGGTAATCAATACTTGCGTAGACCAAACGAAGCTGACATTGCAATGTTAATGGATATGCACTGTAGCAGAGGATGGCCTGGGATGTTAGGATCTTTAGACTGCATGCATTCGGAGTGGAAGAATTTTCCAAAAGCATATGCTGGAGCTTATCAGGGTAAGTCTCATACGTCAACTATTATACTTGAAGCTGTAGCATCGTACGACTTGTGGATATGGCATGCTTTTTTTGGAATGCCGGGTTCCAACAATGATTTGAACGTAGTTTAACACTCAACGTTGTTTAATGATTTAGCGAACGGTAGATTAGTTCCATATCATTTTATTTTAGAGGGTCACGACTATGACCATGGATATTATCTAGGCGATGGTATATACCCACAATGGAGTACCATTGTTAAGACAATACCGAACCCACAAAACAATAAACAAGCAAGGTCTGCAGCAATGCAAGAAGGACAAAGAAAGGATGTTGAAAGAGCATTTGGCGTTCTACAATCCAGATTTGCCATAGTCAGTAATCCATGCAGACTTTGGTCTCCAAATAAAATGACTAGGATAACGTATACTTGTGTTATTTTAAATAACATGATTATAGAGGATGAAAGAGACATGGAGGATGATTTCAATTACGACTGCCCTGCTCCTCCACTTGAGATTTGGCGCAAAAATATGATTGAAAGCGAGCTAGAGCTTGAGTTTCGCGTCGAAAGCCAGATGTCCTACCGTAACGCTCAAATTCATCGAAGACTCCAGAAAGATTTAACAGATCATCTATGGAACTTTGTTGGAAGTCAATAAAACTATTTACCGTTAGTTGTTGTGTTTTCATTGCTTTGGTAGTTGTAATATTGTTCTGTAACCTTTATTTAGTATCTGAACCTATGTATCCGTATCTTAAGCTTTTATAACCGTTCATCGTTTTTATTTAATTACATTTTCGTGTCTGCATTTCTATTTTTGTCACACTATTTCATCATAAATCAGTAATCTAAATTTCTAAATAGATCAAACAATTTATTATAGGGAAAAACACTCCAAGCGTTTGTTCAACAGGCGTGTCGATACCTTGAAACGTACGCGGTTGTTCAACAAATGCGTGATACATGCGCCTGTTGAACAACCGCGTGTATTCACGCGCCTGTTGAACAACCGTGTGTATTTACGCGCCTGTTGAACAACCGCGGAAAGAGTTTGCACATTCCGAAACTTTCAGCCCAGAAATCCGAACCAAGTGGTGTTTCCACACACCGTTGGAGCTGATTATGGGGTTGGATTTCAGAAATTTGGATATCTCATATTTTGTTGGAGTTTCCCTAATAATGTTACGTCCAAAACAGAATTGAGCGTAACAAATATACATTTGAAACAGACATTTACCTGAATGTAACTTACGTGCTAAATGAGAGCATAAATCTGCAAACGAGTCTATGCATATTCGTATGCCAACTGCAAACTTCCATAAAAATTTGAAACCTTTTAATCCTTTTTTATCTCTTTCTCTATTCATTGTTTCATTCTGTATAAAAACGAAGAAGAAAAGGCTTCCAGTTTCAGGAAGCTCGCTTTTTAATTAGATTTCATAAGAAATTCACAGCTAAAAATCTCAACTTTAATGGGTGACAAATATACCATTACATTTTCCTTTAGGTTGTAGTAGATTTTGGAGCGGAAAGACGATTGAGTCCAATTACCATGAGGGAGAAGGGTCGACCTTCATAAGGAGGAGCAGGGAAGAGTGCCAGTGGTGCTTAACAACTCTTCAAACGTGTAATTACCTATTTACAAAATTGTTGTTTTACCCGAAAGAATTTCGGCTAAGTCACCCGACTAAGAGAAAGAATAGCTGAAGCCCCAAATTACCTCGAAATCCGGATCTGAGGCTCACCTATTTCTCTCTATTTCGACTATTATATCCAAAATCCTTTTGGGTAGTGTAGCAAAGTTATGTACAAGCTTTCGAAATTGTTCATTTCCTTGCCCCAAACTCCTACATTTTAATTCATAAAATTGGTGATCTTCATTATAAAACCTACATAACTTCTAATTTTCTTCATCTGTTATACTCCGGATGGATTCAGATGTTTTGTTATATATTTGCCCATCATTAGGGATTTTCCGGTGTGTTGATTTTAACTGTTCCATTTGTGACTTTATGTTGTTATATACTTTAACTCTCATACATACTATTTTCAATTTTCTGATTGAGAGGCTAAGCAAGAGAGTAATTCTTAATAGGTAGCCTAGGGAGACAGCTGGAGGGATGAGGGCGAGGGCTAATTTTGATTATTCGATCATTGAGATGAAATGGAGCTTTTCACGTTATGTTTGGAGATCACTGATTGAAACCAGGGGTGAGCGTTTGGTTGGTTTGGTTTATCCGATTATAAAAATGGTTAAATCAAACTAAAACCGATAAAAATGAAAACCAATCCAAACCGACCAAATTAAGATTGGTTGGTTCGGTTGGTTATCCGATTAACCAAACTAAAAATATTTTAGACTTTATGTTCATAAAATTAACTGTAGTTTAAAATAAATTATAAATGTGTGATTAAAATATTATTATTTACGATTCTTATGCTTCCCAAAAGTAATTATGATACATATGTGATAATTAAAATTTACTTAGATAACCAAATTAACCTAAAATATTTACTATAATATAGATAATTTTTAAAATATAATAAAAGTTTGGTTAATTTGGTTAAACCGATAACTAAACTAAATATTTTTTTGAACCGATTACAAACCAATCTAATTTCAAAACCAAACCAAACCGACCAAACTAAATTGGTTCGATTGGTTTATTTGGTTTAACCAAATAATGTTCACCCCTAATTGAAACCCATTGTTTTTAGGTGAGCTTTGAGACGCGGGCCAGGACGGATTGACGGGCCTAGAGAAGAGGTGGCAGCGGAGTTGAAGAAGGCAGTGAATGAGGGGAGAGGGGCAGCAAAATTTAAGATTATGGGAAACAACTGGCACCCAATTTATTCTCTTTATTACCGCTTAAAAAATAGGGGCTAGCACACCACCGTTACTTTATTTTCCTCTCGTCTTTTATTCGATCCTCTTTCATTCCATTCTGAAACCTTAGTTCTTCAATTGACCGATCAAAGATAAATTGTTCGACGCTGCAGCAATGCCGAAAAAGAAGAAAGTTGCAGATACGTCATTGTTTCAACTTAGTCAACTCAATCAAGTAAGTTTATGGCTTTAAACGGTAAAAATTAAAAAAATTCAGCGGAAAAGATGAAGTAGACAACAATTGTTGTTGATTACGGTTTTCAGATTAGGATAACTACGTGATAAGTTCGGCAAATACTGGTTGAGTGAGAAATTAGAATGGAGTGGTAATGCGTATTAGGAAGCATACAAAATTCAATGAGTTATAATTTTTTAATTGCGGTATTAAGGAGAAGATATTGAGTTGCCTTTAGCACCACACTAAAATTAACTTCACGAAAAAGTCAGAGTGAAGCTTCTTAAGTACCAAATAATAACTTCTTGGTTGGTTCTATTTCAACCCACGTATTATTGAGTAATCCCCAAAAAAACGATGAATAAATTGCTGCTGCTTTGCAATTTTTGTTTTTTTTTTAATTTCCAGCCTATCTCGTAGAGCTCCTACGAGGTTTTTTAGGGCACCTCATAGGGTCCATACAAGATTCTTTACTGCACCTCGTGGGGCCCCTACGAGGTGATCTAAAGCCACCTCGTAGAGTTCCTATGAAGTACATTAAAGAATCTCATAGAACCCCTACGAAGGAGAGAAAAAATAATTTTTTTAAATAATACATGGGTAAACTCAGCAAAATGTTGGGTTCATACCATTTTTCCAGAAAGCTATACTCAGCTATTTCTTGGCTCTAAATAGAATTAGGCTAACTTTTTAACCTGTCTAGGTTGGCCATGCGTATGGCACCATAAAATAATATTGTATTTTAGCATCTAAAAAGCGACCATCGATAATGCATACATTAGTATTTTTCCCTCACTCAACAACAATGTTGTCTCGACCACAAAATTTAGGCTTACTGTAGTACATATCTTGCTGTTTGATAAAATCTATAAGATAAAATAGCTTGGATTTCACCAAATAGATAAATCTCTAGATTGAACTATGAAGTAGATAGTTGTAATTTTTACACGTTAACAAAAACACTGACGACAACTATGATTATGCTAACTCCGTCCATTAAACTAACCTGTTTCATTCTTATGAACGATCATTTTAGAATTTTCTTTTTCTTCTTCCTAAAATATTACATCTCACCTCTTGGACTATAACGAATTTTCCTGCAATTTTGTCTTATTTGCTAACACTAATTAGGATAAGCTGAAACAAGCAATAGGAGAGGAAAAGACGTTTTTTTTCCATCTTAAACCTTTCCTTCGAATCCTTCAGAGAGGTTAATTTACGCATGTTATTTTTAATTTTTTCACTTAAATTTTTTATATTATTATTACATTTTTTAATGGTTGTTAGGTGTAAATATGAAGCTTCCTATTTAGAAGGGAATCAGGGTACCATTTATTGTCCGAAAGCTTAAGAGCATTTAAGGGTGAGCAGTATTCGGTTAGAACCGAATTAACCGATCAAACTGATTTATTTTAGTCGGTTCAGTTCGATTTTGAAACTCAGTCGGTTTGAATTCGATTTATAATTTTTTTTGTTATCGGTTTAACCGAATTAACCGAACTTGTGTCGTATTATTTAATTTTATGTATTATCTAATTTTATATAATTGTCGTACCTTAAATAATTGGTTTACTGATGAAATAACAAAACGTTTGTTAATGGTAAGTCATACTTTAATGTAAACACACAATTTAATGAATAAAATTTCTCCAAACATAATTTTATGTTTTTCTTTGGTTGAACTAATCATTTGAACAATAAGATATTCTTCAAGTTCGGTTAAATCACTTACCGACCGAATTAACCGAAATTATTTTGGTTCGGTTCGATTTTGAAAATTTTCGGTTTTAATTTGGTTTGAACTTTTTTACCCCAAAACTAACCGAATGACCGTACGCTCACCCCTAAGAGCATTCCCAGCACTGAGTGGGAATTAGGACGGTGGATTACTGTTTTAAGTGGCAGCTCCTCTCATTGTTCCAATAGTGGATGGGAAGCCGCTCTATTTTTTTAATTAAAAATCTTAAATGGTTTTCTGAAAAAATTTCAAGGTTTAAATGGTTTTCAGAGAACCGTTTAAGGTTAAAGTTAATAATAATTAATTGTAGCGGGCTTTGCATTTGTAAATGGCGATCTTCCCCGTTTGCCATCGCTCCCCGCACCCATCCTCCCACTCTGCAGCGCGAGCTGTGTCCATTCTCCCCCATTTTGCACCGTACTACCACTATGGGGAGTGCTCTAATGTAGGAGAAGACCCCGCTCTTTAGGTTTGCCTTCTAATTTCTCTCTCTTAGTTATAATAATTAAAATTGTGACTAGAGAATTCAAATAAAAAATGGATAATATTATTGCAGTTACGACAAAAAAGAAGATGTTCTCTTTTAGGTTGTAGTTTTCATGATGAAATTAATTATTTCCATGATGGTTGCTACGAAAGGATAGTTTTTTTTTTTGAAATTGAGTTAACTGCCTCGTCAATGACCTAAACATGTACTCAGCGTGAGTACACGATAGGAAAAAAGAGTGCGGCGCTAACGCATCAATAAAAATGTACAAGAGTACAAAGGCAAGTAAACCACAAAATACCATGCTTGCCCAAACACAAATAAAAACAAAAGCAAAATAATAACCAAATAAAAGCCCTAGGCCCACCATATAGACCCACATACATACGTATACATCCGAACCCATCTCCCAAACAAAAGTTGGAATCACGCAAATTAGAAGCCAGTTCAAAATGGGAACGAACCCTGACTCCACGTAGATGGTGGCTGTTGCTACCAAAATAAAGCATCTGGAACAGGCTGGCAGTGAAGGGGTAACAGATCGCCACAAGCAGAAAAGAGTCTTCCGTCAACAAAAGCCCGACAAAAGAAAAAGCCGGCAGCTTAAGAAAATATTCCGGGAGATGTGTAACCGACAACATCATGGGAGAATAGTGCTCAAAGTCTACACTAAGAAGGCATGCCGGCAGGGTAATCCCAGCACAAAAGAAAAGAGAACAAAAGGACTCCCGGAACTGGAAGTCCACAAGGGGGAGAATCAAGAACCTTACAAACCGGGACCTAGAAGGGTGAGAGAGGCTATCAGTATTAACTCGCTTAATATCGATACATCAAGAGAAATAGCATCAAAAGTATAAGGGAATCATCCGGGAGCCATTTGCCGAGACCCCCAGTGGATGATTATCAGAAGAATGCCCTAATAAGTAACTAATGAAGCACCTAAAGCAACCCTCCGGAAGGTCAAGACACATGTCGAGAACCTACCGAAAGGCAAGTCGGAACCCCAAGGAAAGATAAGCTATCCACACTAATTTGCTTAGTGTCGATACCGATAGGGGTGACGGACCCGACAACCTTTCATTTGAATCACAAAGGAAAGCTCCGCAAAGTGTTGATATCAAGACCGGAAGCCTACATCCGGAAGACATAACCCTCCGAAAGCCTACATGAACAAGCAATTAAGAAAAGAGTTTCGCAAACCAGAACCCTCCTCTCGAGAGCAAGAACCGGCACATCTTAGAGCCACAAGCAAAACCTTCGGAACCTAAAGGAAAGGCGGTTGAGAGCTAGTATTTCTGGAACCAAAGGGAAAAGCGGCCGACAGGAGATATTGCTTGCCCAATAGTAAAAGGGGCCCTAATTTGTCTATAAATAAGACCTCATGGGTCTCATTTTCGGGATGATTTTCCCTACTCTCATTCTTATACTCTTTTCTCTAAAGTAAACCCTAATTCCTAAATCAAATTGGCGATTTTGGCTGTGATCAATTGTATATTCTAAATCAAAGATCAATAAAGAGTGGATCAATACTTAGAGTATTTTCTTATGAGTCTCTCATATAATTTGTTAGTTACTACCGGTGTTGTATGTTGTATACTTTCTACATGCTCACACGTTCTTGCCCAAGCCTGAACCCTTCGGCAAAATCAGTGCGGAACCCCTTCCTACAAGCTATTTATCCCTTACCGAGGGTTGTTCTTAGGGAACCCTTATCCCAAGATAACTCTGTTGGTTCTTGAGCCGCTTAAGCGTGATGCTCATCCCATTGAGGGAAGAGTAACTAATCTTTCGGGCTCAAAACCTTGATATCTAGGAAAGGTGAACTAACTCAAACTCGTGAAAGCTAAATTAACCTATTTTCCCCATAGGTCCACTTTCCTAGACCTATCTCCGGCGTTGACGTAAAATATTGTTAACAACGGCTGCCATCATCTAAGATCAAAAACATCACCTTAGTTACGTAGTATTTTTGCATGTCATCTCACGTTTTTTCCTTCTCGATTTCATCATCAGGTACGTAATTTCAACTTCGATAAAATCTCATCTTCTAAATTTATCAAGAACTCTGTTGCCATGAACTCTTGAATTACTTTCAACCCATATGTGGTAAACTGCAGTGACAATACTACAAAAAGCTAGTTTTTGTGAAATATCCTTGATCGTGTATTTATTTTCTGAAACTTCATCTCTTCTATTAAGGTCAGCGGTCAAGTCATATAGGAGGAGTCTCTAACTTTAGTTTGCATCTTGTCCAGAGATAGGATGAATATGGGAAAGAGGAAAACAAGTGATCTCTGGACGCGTTGTTTTCGATACAGAAAACGCATGTACGAACTAATAGCATAACCCCAATTAATAAGTTGGTCATTAGTAGAAAGTCTGTCGAACATTACTTTATACATACAGATAGCTATTTTCATACTATTGATATAGTGCCAAGTAATTTTGCACCACTCAAGTTTAGGTTTCTGCACCGTAGAAATATCCCACGCCGAATGAAATGAGAATCCGTTTTTACTCTTATTCCAACTCCAGAAATCTGAATCAAAATTAGAATTTATAGGAACTTTATTGATTTTTTTCCGCAAGCATTCTAGAAACAGTAAGACGGTTGGTATTAAAAGCACCATCTTGAATAATGTAGTCTACTTTCGAATTCTCACCTCCACACAGATCTA
Source organism: Allium sativum (assembly GCA_030737875.1). Taxonomy (NCBI): domain Eukaryota; kingdom Viridiplantae; phylum Streptophyta; class Magnoliopsida; order Asparagales; family Amaryllidaceae; genus Allium; species Allium sativum. The sequence continues at coordinate 475,958,072 of CM060909.1, forward strand.
AACAATCTCATGCCAAAATATTCACAAGAATATCACTGTTCAACCATGGGTCAAACCAAAGCATAGTGTCATGCCCATTAGAAATACACCGATTAATACATTTCAGCCCCAAATTTCTATTTCTTAACATAGCCTTCCATGTACAAGAGCTATTATTATCCACTTGCATGGCCAAAATATGTTATCTTTATAATATTTACATTCCATCCACTTCTTCCACATGCTATTTCTACACACACGATGCCATATCAGTTTAACAGCAGCAGCACCTTTAAAATCATCAAATTTTCTTAGACTGATGTCATTATCAATATAACAAAATTGCTACATTTACATTTATTTTATATATTAATTAATATGACGTCAAATAGAATGTTTTTCCTTCAAACATGTTTCGATCTTTTATCAAAGCCATAGCATTATACTATGAAAGCGAATATATTCTTCCATGCTAATAGCTAGCTAACTTCACATGCCAAAGATTATAGCAACAGTACCATATTAATTATGTGTAATGCCTCGAAAATTTCACGAATTTAAATTAATGTTTAAACTGAAATTTAATGTTAAAATTTCAAATTTAAATAATAAAATTTGTTATTTGAAATATGTTCAATTTAACATTGTAAAAGAAAACTTTCATGGAAAGGTCTACTGTTTGTGAAATTTTGTTAAATTTGAAAATTTCTTGAAATTTAAAAGTTTTTAATTTTTTTCTTTTCGTTTTGTCAAAATCGGATATTTATAGCTCTGTGTTTGCAATTTTAACTATAAAAATCTACGAAATCAACCAATGTATTTTATGTGTATTTATATATGACCTCTGATTCCTTTTCTTGTATATCTATAAATGGTTATTTGAAATCTGGAAAGAATTAAATATTTCCTTTGATTTTGAATTAATAATTTATGATATTGTACTGCCTCTTCAATTCCATAACAAACACTTAATTTCTGTATAACTTACCTATAACATGAAGAGGTATATACGGAGGTAAAATACATACCTTTCCATTCTTCCTCTCATCATTCTCATTTTTTTATTTACTTTCTCCCTAGTTTCCGTAAATCTCTATCTCTCCTCCTAAAACCTAATTTAAAACCAACTCTCTACCATAGTCTCTCATTCTCCTTCCTCCTCGTAAAACCATATCCATATCCTAAATCCTCTTTGCAACACCCCCGCACTTTTCTAAGTCCAAATTTCGACAAAAATCGATACTCGAACACATCCAAGCATGGAGCGTGTAAATTTGGTACCTACTAATAAATGAGCATTAGCATCATCAGAGTACGATAGAATAACTCACAGTGGAAAAAAATAGGATAGACTAGTATTAACTCTAGTAACAACATTTTTTAAAAGTGATTCACCATGTCAATACTAATCATGAGAGAGAACGAGAAACGAAAGCCTAACTTAGACACCTGTGAGAACCCGACCTTCTCTAGGAAAAGTGGGAGGTTTTAATGAGGACGAGGGTCAGAACAACAAGTTTTTGGTGAATAAGAAAAGTACAACATAGTTTGCAATACGCAGATGTATCTCGTTTGGTTCAACCCAAGATATATGACTGCCAAAGCTAGTAATTCTAACCTAATCTTGTAAACATTTACGCACGACTCTAACCACGACACCAGAGGTAGTATTCCTAATGATAAAGTTATCGAGATAGAACGTTTACGCATGCATTTTTGAAGCCTTTAAACCATTATTTAACTAATTATTAAACAGAAAAGAAAACTCCTGACTATGAAGTTTAGTTACTTATGTGTGTATAATTAGCCACTTAACTCCTCACTATCAATTGATAGATAAGGGTGGATCCTTTCGATCACTTAAGACACTAGGCGGACCTATTGGCCATTCAATACCTCTCGATGTTATACTCAACGTTATTATAAACTAGAGGACACTAGCTATAGGGTCTTACTAATTAAGGCTTCTGTCATTCACACATATAAACTCATGCCCCGCGTAAGGTGAGAGATGGTATATCATCGCTCAAGACAGATAGGACTAGGTAGACGTCAACTCGCCATTTATGACCTTCCTATTGTGGAATCACATTGTTACCATCTAGTTGACCTAGTTGGATAGTATCCTAGATGCTTAATACTTCTCGTAGGATAGGTAGCCCTATGGAATGAAAATACCAGACATTTTTGAATCTAGGTTTAGGTAGAATTCACACACCATTTAAGACCTCTAACTGGATGACTTATTCCCAGGTGGACGCCTCGACCCAAAGCCACTTAAGACCCAAGTTCATGAACTATTCGGGAAGATTATCAAGCTCGTACCCAATTATCCTTTATTGCTTCCATTTATGGGAGGTGGGTTGCGCGATCGCTTACACTACACCATAATAGCCAATTGGCAACCTTTTTTTTCCAATTGGCAACACTTATTTGCGTTGGAAGGTGGTAACAAGAGTATGCGTTGCTATAATTAAAAAGTGTTGCCAAATATACATAATAATAACTTTATTATTGGCAACACTTATTTGGGTTGTTAAGGCTCGATTCTGGGGGTAAAAACGTAAACCAACCAGCCTAACCCTAATTCCCTTACCACGTAACTTTGTCCAACGCTTTCTTTCTTTTCGGCCGCCTAATTCCCTTACCCTAAATCGTTATCGATCGATTCTCAGAGGAAAAAAGAAAAAAAAAGAAAAAGAAAAATCTTAGCATGGCGAGGATGAAGGTTCCTCTCTAATCAGATTTTAGGGGAGGCTTCAGGGTACAACTCGCGTTCGGATTCGATTTTGGGAAAGATTTGATTTTCACCTACAGAGTTTTGTGCGTATTGATGATTGGATGTTTTTTGTGTAGGGAAACGTTGGTCTGATTTTCATAAAGGGAGATTTGAAGGAAGTCAGCGACGAAGTTGCTAAATACAAGGTTTGCACATTTGCGTTGTTACTTTGAGCAATGTTTAATGAGGTTGTGAACTCTCTGTGAGTGATATATCATATAAGTGCTCTACGTAATCCATTTCCATTGCTTAACGGTCTCTATGATTGTTCATCAAATCACAGCGAGTGTATTCGTCTGACTACTGTTAAGAATTTTGATCTTACACTCTTATTATTATATTTATATTGAATTGTTAAGAAATTTTAATATATGGAGGGTTGAATGGTTGGTGTTACTAGCCTACTTCTCCATTTGTGGTTTCAACCCGATCAGCGGATATTGAATTATCACATAACGGTGTTGTTTTTACCTATGGCTAGTTGAGAACTTTTAACGGTCCTGTTTTTTATCTCAAAGGTTTGTTTATTTGCTATGTGATTCCATTTTGTTAAGGATATGTAGCTATAAATTGTGTTTTGATGTATGCATAAAATCCAACTCTAGTTTATTCTGCTATATCACCTTATATTAAACTATTGATTTTCTTAGATTCAGTTCAATCCATGTTGCGAATATCTTTATTAAAAATTACAATGGAAAACCAACTTTTGGGTCAATTACAATGGTGCGCATAAGATTTTTTCACTTATGGTAACAAGAATTACTCGTTGGTAATAGATTAACCAAGAAAGGGACTTAGCTGTCGAAATATGTGAAATATGGTGAATACAAGAACCATTTTACATATAAAATAGAATGATCCACCAAACATTAAAGCAGTAAAATCAAACTATAACGTTCTTTCAAATAGTCCAAAACTGATCAAAGCTTACAACCTTAAATTCAATATGTTGCAAACAAATTTAGATAAAATATGTATTTTGAGTGTTGTCAAAATAGATTGAAATTATCATTAGTGATATATATTTAGGTTCATCCTAAGAGTATATGTTTATCTCGAACATTCCTCTTTTTTTATCGTGGATTGTACTTGTAGAATAGGTGAATAAAGAGTTAATGTTGTAGCATTTGTTAATGTAACATTTACGAATCAAAATTCTTTTGAGCTGATCTGGCCAGTTTGGTATTTTGGATTGAGATTTACTATCTTGAGTATATGGTTGTTTAGTCTCATGAAGAGGATATGGTTGTAAAGATTTCACCAAACATGCTCTTGAACTACAAGCTGCTGTGCAAACAGCAGCTACAAGCTGTTGTGCCACAGCAGCTTGAAGCTGCTATTTGCACAGCAGCTTGTAGCTGCTGTGCAACAGCAGCTAGAAGCTAGAAGCTGCTGATCAATACAATATTATTATGGTAATTATGTTAAAGTCCCTTTGGCAACATGTTGTGAATCCTCCTTGGAAAAAGCTGTGGACTTTCAGTTTCTAAGCAGTTTTGTAAATAATTTCCCAGTAAAAATGTTTGAAGTTAAGTTACTTTTATATTAGAATAAGTTAATTTTAGTGCTTGATTATCATGACTTGTAAGAAAAGAATGTGTAATAAATCATATTTTGATATATCTTTGTCTATGAAGTATTTATTTGTTATGCAGTCACAAAACTAGTTTAGTCATTTGCTTGATAACAAATTTTTTTTAAGTTCGTTCTTAAGTTACTAGTTCTAAGTTATTCATGCTGGTTGTTTGTACAAGGAGTTTCCAAAAGGGGCAACTGTAAGAAGTTTTAACTATCAATATATAATGGGAATACCTTCTGTTGAAGTTTTTGAATTTATAGAAACGATATTGTGATAAAATTCTCAACTTTGCTTGAAATAGTACGGTTTTGTTGTCATTCACTTATCCCTGCACATTCACACTTAACAGCTTCCCATATTTTCATGCTTATTTCCATCTATTAATACAAATATTTTTCTTTTAGTCATTTATCTCAAATGGAAAGTCAATTCAGATTAAAGAGATAGGAAAGGCGCTTCGAGAAAAAAGGTATTGGATTCCAACTTGATTTATATAGTCACACGTTATATTTATAGTTTTGCTTTTACCATCTGTCAATTTCAAAATACACAGTCCTCCCTTTCTGAAAACCAGTTTCAAAAGGACAACATGTTTGTAAGTTTTAACATACTTTTAGAAAAAAAATGCAAATGATTGATTTTATCAAAAAGAGAAAAAAGGTCGTTTTGATAATTGAATCTCCACATGTAGTTAGACTAATAGAAGTAATGCCAAAAATGACTGATAGAAGCACAGCCAAAAATGACTTGTCGGTCTGTATTAGGAAGCTCGCTGTAGCATTCCGGTATGGCGACATAAATAAATATATGTCATATGAGTTTCCAGCAAATCTTCCTTGGCTTTATCCTTTTTCATTTCTCTTCATGTAAGTCTTTGCCATGAATATATCATCTACATTAATTCACACACTCTTTGTACCACGTAGCATTCTACATCTTTTGAAATATGATCTTGGTTTTGATTATAAAAGTCCATATTATTAAGTGATGCTAATGTCCCCATATAAATAGGTACTTGGGTGCACATGTGTAGGGATGTGGCCTTTAATCGAAAGGTAGCAAGATCATGTAGGACATGCCAAAAGAGTCTGCACTAGGATGGATGTAAGTGTTTGTTTTGTACCATAGCTAATCATGTTTTTCATTTCTCCTCATGTCAGTTTTGCCGAGCCGTAAGGCTCAGTTTTGCCGAGCCTGTGGCTCAGCAAAACTGAGCCTTACTTATGGATCAGAAATACTGAGCCGTAAGGCTCAGTTTTGCCGAGCCTGTGGCTCAGCAAAACTGAGCCTTACTTATGGCTCAGAAATACTGAGCCGTAAGGCTCAGTTTTGCCGAGCCTATGGCTCAGCAAAACTGAGCCTTACGGCTCAGAAATACTGAGCCGCAAGGCTCGGCAAAATTGAGCCTTATGGCTCAGAAAAACTGAGCCGTAAGGCTCAGTTTTGCGGAGCCGTACGACTCAGTTTTGCTGAGCCTATCGAACAAGTGTTTATGGAATCACTTATTTGCAGAATGGATGCCGATTGTGATAAGTTATTAGAATGGATGCCGATTGTAACAGTCATAGTTCCTTTTTCTTAAAATGTTCTTTTATTAGTATGTATGTATATCTGGCACATCAGTTAAGATAAGAAATCAACCTCAGGTACTGATGTCATATATTGGTCTTTCATCAACCGTTTCGTAAAATTTTCACTTGAAATATCGGCAGTGATATATCGATGGATACTTTTTGATACATAATATTTGGTGTGTTTTGATATTTTCGATGTGTACACTACCTAACAATGTTTTAGAGCAAACATAATGTAATATTGATTTAAAAACATAATGCATAAATAATAATGGAAACTAATCTTTTGTCCCTTTGATATCAAATCGTTTGAAATGCTAATAAATAATCTGAATGTGCACTTCTTTGTATATCAAATTGTGTGTGCCACAATAGCATTTTGTGTGTTTTGCTAATGTTAAAGGGTTGTACCCTATTCCATTTCTCTAACTGAAGACTTATAATGCAGGTTAAGAAACAAAAGTGCCCAATTTTTTGGTATAACATTAATTGATGAACAATCATGGGCAGGTTTGATTGTTGGGATTACTTCGACTGCTCAAGTAAATTCAAACCAAGTACTCTGCGCAACTAATATTTTTCAATCACATTAGAATAGGAATGTACTAGAAATGCAATGTACTCTTCGAGTTAATTTTATTTCTGATTGTTAATTGATACAGTTTTCTATTCTAGGCAATTCTCTATTTATTTTATGCGTAAGCTAGAAGTCACAATACAAACTAATTTCAGTTGCGTTCGTGTCGCAACTACTTCATTTCGAAGGGAGGGCAATGGAGATTATGGGTTGGCTTTACAGGTGACATTTTTTACCACTGTCTTCATTTATGCAATTGGTTATTCTTATAGTCTTGGACTGTATATGTACATTTTTTGCTCAACAATTATATTGCACTTCTACTGTCTACTTTTATAATCAGTTCTCCAACACTGTGTTAATCATCATATTCAAAAGTGAATTATTAGCTCTTGTTTTAGGTAGCTAACATCTTATCAGCCTATTGAAAATGCAGAAATTTGCGTTTGCTCAGGTACTATGCTAAAAACATGAAAATTTTGAGATATCTCTTCAGATGTTTGAGAACATATTATGGTCACTGTGAAAAGTCCATTTAAAAGTGGATTCTTGCTCGCTTGGTCATAGTCGAACTAATTGGAGCAAAGGTCGAGCAAATTAAGTGAGCAATTTTTTTCTTTCTTCACTGTTTTTTTTGCATTATTTTGGGTTTCACGGATACTTCAATTCTATGAAAGTTAACATTAGTAATATTGAAATTAACGATCTCTGTGTTTTTCTTTAGTGGAGTTTGTTTTACTTGACCGCACATTCATATTAGTAATATTGAAATCTATACTATTGCAGTTAATTTATGATACACAAACCAGAAGAAGCAGAGGTCTCGGATTTCCGGCAATGACTACTGTTCATGATGTCAAAGAAGTTGTACAACAGTTCAGTGGATACGTGAGTGTTTTTTTTTTGTTTCTCTACTTTAGCACGGGTTCAACAACTTTTGAAACCTGGCAATTAATCATTCACGAGTTCCTTATTATTTTATCTCCTGATGGACTTTGTAGCAGTTTGACCTTTACATATAATGGAACCCTGTGCGTGTTTGCGGATGATGGAAAGAAGAACATAGATTACACACAAAATATGTGCTATGCAAATCCAAAAGCAAATATTTCGCGAACGACAATATGGAAGGCTAGACATAAAAGAAATTCGAGAGAAGTACTACCATGTTTTGTATTTGGTATTTGTAGAATTTCATTTATCTATTGAATTTTGCGACTTAATTATGTATCGAATTTAGCAACTTAGTTATGTATTATACTTGTATATTGTTAACTGATATTAATTCTATGTCGTTCTTAATTATGAATGTTGTCTATTGGTATTCATTGAATCATACTTTTTAAATTGAGAATCATATCTATTTTGGATTCATATTAAATATCGTCTATATTATAATCATGTTAGTTATTGTGAATGAAAATCTTGCAACTTGTATAAGCGTTGCAAACAAAAATATTGCAACATGTATAAGCGTTGCAAACAAAAAACTACCAACGCTTATAAGCGTTGCGAATGAAAATATACCAACGCTTATAAGCGTTGGGAGGGAAAATCTACCAACGCTTATAAGCGTTGGTACTACATTGCCACCCCTCCGTAGCAACACTAATAAGCGTTGCTGAAATTGTTTGCGACGGTTATACTCGTTGGCAATCACCTGTTTTGGTGTAGTGTAATACCTTTTTATAGGTGGATCTGACCACTTAAGACCTTACTCCCAAAGCAGACTACGTTATTAAGTTTTTACCGTTTAGTTTCTCTTTACAGAAATACCATATATATACAAATTACTGTTATCACGGGTTCCTATGGTTAATGATGTCTCACAATAGTTGGACAAATATTCAATTGTTGGAAAGTGCAGACTTCTGCCGGATAAGGTAACCGACCTCACATCATTAACCTACTAAGTCCAATCTAACTTTTAATTATAAGTTTCAGATTAATTGGTATAAATAAGGAAAGTTATATTCTTCTTAGCCTAGGACATTTATTTAATTATTTTCCTTATTGGACTCATATTTAAAACGAAAATCAATACTCACTAATCCCTTTTTATCTCACTGTTTCTATTTAATACAGTTATGAAAACTCATGTATGACTTAAGGCTCTTTATATATGGACTTAAGCGAAAATGACTACAATATAAAACTAATACAATAGTTATGCAGGTAAAACTAAGCTATATAGAATATCTTAAATAAATAAAAGCAGTAAGTAAAGACACCAAGAATTTTATACTAGTTCGGACTTCCCGTTCTACGTCCAGTCCCAAAGCTCCTCTTTGGAATTCACTAATAACACCCTCTCTTTACCCGGAGAAATAGGTCACAATACACCCAAGCACCAATAAGGATGTCCTCGCCTGAGCACCAACACAGGACATCCCAAATTACAAATGAGTTTTGACTTCTGAATGTGTTCTTGTATCAACACTGAATAGCCAATGGTTACGTACACCCTTCCTATAATCTTATCCTCAAGTATTTGAAGTGTATGTGAAGATTGAAGGAAGTATATCACTTATCGAATCAAGAGATATGAAATAATTTCAATGATTCAACAAGTAACTTGAATATTAGAGAGCTTATAGAAGGCAGAGAGTATAGAAATGTAAATCAAAAGTTAGAATAGAATAAGCGAGAATCGGTGTTTGGGAATTGAAGATTAAGTCGTTTATATAATAGTAGAAGAGGAGAAACCTTTCACGAATAATTATTTCGAAGAGATATGGCCGTTTCTTTTCAGGAATGAATAGAAATCTATTCATGAGAGGGGGTGACACTTCATAAAAAAGTTGTTGTTTTGAAACACTACGCCATAGATGGCCTACGCCAACCCCAGAGAAGTGATGCAGTAGGTGCCAAAAAGTGTTGCTATAGGCAAAAAATGATCTATGGCAACACTTTTTTGGGGTTATCTTTTGCCACTTTGTCTTAGAGTCAATGGCAATACCTTTGCGACCCTATGACAATATTGGTACAGATGTTGCCACAGGTACCACTACAACAAAAAAATACCCTTTCACAACTTCCAAAAACAGTTGTAATATGTCTAGTACAGACCTTTTTCACAACTGTTTCTAGCAAATTATTAAAATTTGTTTTATAACTGCAAAAACAATTATACCTCAAATGCTATTAATCAAAAATTTCATAATATTATAATTATAACCGTTATTTCACTAACAACAAACATAATTACTCACATCAAGAGAAAAACAATCCAAGTTTACACCATTTATGAATTAGTAATTTCATTACAGAAAATAGTTGAATTCATTGCAGAAAAGACCTGAAATTACACAAGTAACATGAACAATTCTTCTACGCTAAAACAAAAAAAAGGAAAAAGTTCGGTTCAAGTGATCTTATATATTTGAGCAAAGATTTACTGATGCCATCTTATATATTTGTTCCCTAACTTCTTTGCTAAAGCCAGTGATCTCCATGTAGCCACCTCTCTTTCCACATTCACCATGATAACCTATTGGAAAAAAATTCATTTTAAATATAACATGTAACAAAGAAGCATATAGAACAATAACAGCAATAGGAGAATACTAAAATCATCTTTGGAAACAGACTGGAACGACACTAAGCAAAGATCGTAATCACCATATCCCATCGAGCATGCAATCTTTTTGAACGAGTGGAATTTCTTCAACAAGATCCTAGAAATATGGAACAGAACAATCAACTTAGACATATCAACCTAGAATTATATGTGAATGCTCTTTATTTGGGTTTGTTGAACCCTTGCACTCCACACCAAAACAAGTACTATCATTTAGCACATATAAAATATAGTAGCAGCAGGGTGAAATAAGAAATGAATCGCTGAGTAGGATCCCACTTAGATAGCATCAAGAAGCTACAAATTATTCAACGTTTTGGGTATGGAGTGGCCACCTTTTTCTAACATAGACACTTCACTAAACCAGATAATGTAAACTGGAGTTGACATACAATATCCTTGGACTCAAGAGTACATGAAAATAGAACCTGTATGCACACCTGAATAATACTGTATGCACACAAACCTGAATATCCTTGGACAGCAATAAAGCAGGTGCCAAGGAATAGTATTGTACCAAATTATATAAAGAATGGTACACAAACCTGTATGCACACCTGAATAATGAAACAAATGACGACGATGCCATATTTATGAAGTTGAAATGAACAATACAAAAGAGTCAAGACACAGAAATGAAAAGCAACGAACCAATGATAGTTTGGAACAACTAATAGATACCACATGACTTGAATTACAAAATATGGCTATAGGTAATGAGTTAGAACAAACTAAACAAAATCAGTCCCAAAATAAAGATGCAAGTCCAGTATATATAGGCATATAACAATAAAGGAACAACCACTAGTGCTCTCCCTTACAGTTGGTTCAAGTGATCCAATCGAACCTGTTGCAAACCTAATTGAACACGACAACATCCAGTAAAAGCCCGGTCCATGCAAATGGCCTCTGGAAGAAGAGGAAACAAACATATACTAACAGAGTTTAACCTATCAGGGTTTATTTATTTATTTCTGCTGCAATGCCACCTCAACAAAACTATCTCATGAAATTTCAACAAAAAAACATATACTCACAAAAGCAGTCTTTATGCATATGGCAACCAGTTTTCTACTAACATGTGAAATTTAAGAACTTGTTTTAAAAGAGTTACTCTCACTAATAAAAAGTTGCTAAACATGTCCAATATTACATTGATTGTCAGGAAACCTTCCACTAATTGCTTGTAGAGCTTAGAAATTGATCACGTCTTGTTATGAATAAGTTGTTATTTAGATTTACATGATAACATAAAATTGTCGCAAAACTTTAACTAATCAACCTTTCTATTTTATGAAATATTAAGCAAAATAATTTCGTATTCCACAAGCATGCTGATGTATAAGAAATTCAAAACTTACTCGAGCATGCAAACGTATAAGAAATTCAAACTTACATATAATGCTTCAAATAGTACAGGGTCAACTCGACCAGCTAAAACTGTTGGTGCAAGAGCACTATATCTATTCAGCATTAAAGTAGTCAAGATAATGGTAATCGATGTACTATGACATGACAATAAAATTATTAGGTTTTAACTTTCAACCATTGAACTAAAGCAAGTAATCAACTATTGAAATAAAGCATGTAATCATGTGTATCACTCTTGCTATATAAAAAATGTAATGGCAGGATGTGATAGAGTAAAATTTTAATGGTTATGCAATTATCAATATATGGCATGAAAAAAATTCTAAAAATAGATATAGGATGCTAAGATAATAACAACCAAGAAAGGAAGAGCTTCCCATTGGTGCATGTTATGGAAGATACCAAATGCATCAAGTTTCAATTATAAATACAACATGCTGGAACAAGAAATCATTTCTTTAGCATAACGATTTTTAACTAGAATTGATAGGGTTAACAATTAGACCTAAGATCCACTAACCCAAACTGAACTGATCTGAAAAGACCTGAGTCCTACCAAAATCAATGCCTCTTGGATCATGTTTAAATGACAAACAATACCATTTAGACCCAATTAAATCTGATTCGAACCGATCAAACATAAAATGTTAAAGGCATTTTAAGCATTGTTATGCAATAGAACTCAACTCAATCCAAACATAGCCCATACAGGTAGGGTTCAGATTTAAAAAAATGTACGGCCCACCTTAAGGAAACTAAACCGACTTGAACCTAAACTACCAGGTCGAATTCGGTTCTAAGTCAACCAGTCTACTTGCTAACCTACTAATGTGATAAAATCTTCATCTTCATATGTCACTCAATTTGGATTCTCTTTTAACCAAATAATAATTGACTTCTCATTACACTGGAATTAAATTAGTTTCACGTAATTTTATTGTATCAAAAGTTTGTTACCTTATGTTTTCAAGAGATGCATATTAACTAAAAAATCACATCTCAAATGACTAACTAATAAAAAAACCGTATCTTAACCTTAATCGAATAGAAACACAGACTAGCATACATCATTAGTGAAATCATACCACTTAATTTGCTGAACTTGCATTTTCTCTCTTTGGCACTTGTCCCCCAAAATCATGATGCCCATTACTGCAGCAGCTACAAGGATTCTTTGGCATATTTGTACTGAGAAATAGCAAGCTTTTTCCACCACGCTTCTTCACAAGGTGGCCCGGACCTGTAGCAGTTGCAATTAATTCCAATTCAACGACACCAACCCATATAACGATAGGTAGATTTCTTACCCTCTGTAAATCGAAATAGGTTCGGAATTAGGACATCGAAATAGGTTGAAGAAATCATGTTTTATTTCACCGATTTGCCTATCTTGTTTTCAACATCAGGAACATAGTGGTTGTAATTTAGATTTGCAAGAATTGAAATCGCAATTTTCTAGTGGTATCTGATTTTGGATTGATGGCATAATTTAGGTTTTGAATTGAAATCGCAATTAGGGATCTGAATTATTTTGAAAATTTGGGGTGAAAAGGAAATGAAAAGTTGGCGGGTGAATGAAAATAAAGGTGGAAATTAGAATCAACTGAGGCATGGATCGATGGTATGGATTAATGGTTGAGATGTTGTTTTGAACGATGGTATGGATCGCTGAGGTGTCATTTTTTTTAATTTTTTTTAATTTATATACATCTATAGTTACTGCAACACATGTTGATATCTATGTTAACACTTTGAAGCGTGCGTTGCAGTAGACAAAAAAAACATAGCAATGGCAACATTGTAGCTAGCAACACCATGGATTTTCGTTGAGATAGGCCATATGTGGCGTAGTGAAATCAGTCAACTGGTCTGCATTTCACCAGTCAACTGGATGATTACATAAAATCGTGTATATATATATTTAAATATGATCAGAAACAAGCCGTTATTGGGCTTTGGTTTACTGACCAGTCGACTGGTTAGTGAAACTAGTCCATTAAATGGCTACTTTTTAGTCATATGTTTATATATATATATATATATATGACGCTTAGCTCTTCAATATGATCTTCATTTCCATGTTGTCATGAATCAAAAATATCGTGAATCAACATTCTCCCCCTTTTTTGATTGATGACAACATCTCGCATTCTTTTGAAATATTGAATTGCTTCCCCTGAATGTATGCTTATATATATATATATATCTCCCTTAGAATTTCTGTATCGTTTTGTTAGTTCATGATATAACATATACTTACTGTGCGACTTCCTGTAACAAAATGTTAGCATATAGCATAAATATCATACATATGATCATAATTAATATATTGATACACTATTCTCCCCCTTTGTCATTGATAAAAAGGAATAAATGCCACGAGAAAAATAGTAATCGAGAGTAATAGAGAATAATTTTTTAGAGATCTTTATAAGAAATAATTCCTAGTTCTCTTCAAAGTTTTATGAAAGTATCCTCTAATAGGGGTTTAGTAAATATGTCATCAATTTGATTTTCCGAGTTTACAAATTCTAAGTTAGTAATTTGTTTTTCAATATTGTCTCTCAAGAAATGATGTTGTATGTCAATATGTTTTTCTCTAGAATGATTTACCAGATTTTTGGGTAAATTTATTGCACTTGTATTGTCACAATAAATTGTAGAATTAGTCAAGTTGACATTAAAGTCTTTTATTGTTTGCTGCATATGTATTACTTGAGCACAAGCTAGTGCTGCAGATATATACTCAGGTTCACATGTTGACAGTGAAACACAATTCTGTTTCTTGCTGAATCAAGATATAAGTGATTTACTGAAAAGTGAAAATTTCCACTTGTACTTTTACGATCCGTCCGTGATCCTCCAAAATCAGCGTCGCTGTATGAGACTAATTCAAAAGAACTATCTTTCGGATAGAAAAGTCCAAAGTCTTTGGTACAACTAAGGTAACGTAATATACGTTTTACTGCCCTCAAATGTGACTCTTTTGGATTAGCTTGAAAACGGGCACATAAACAAACACTCATCATAATATCCGGTCTACTAGCAGTTAAAGACAGAGGTGAACCTATCGTGCTTCGATATAACTTTTGATCGACACTTTTACCACTTTCATCTTTATCTAAATGTGTCGTTGTACTCATTGGGGTATTTTTACTTGAAGTATTTTCCATTCCAAAACATTTTATTAGATAAGTGCAATATTTTTCTTGATTAATGAATATTCCATTAGATAATTGCTTAATTTGTAAACCCAGAAAATAAGATAGTTCTCCCATATGTGACATTTCAAATTCGTTGGTCATTATATTTGAAAATTCTTGACATAATTTATCATTTGTTGAACCAAAATTAATGTCATCGACATATATTTGCACTATTAAAATATCTTTATCAGCTTTCTTAATAAAAAGTGTTTGATCAACCTTTCCGATTTGGAATCCTGAATTTAATAAATAGTTCTTGAGACGTTCATACCAAGCACGAGATGCTTGTTTTAAAACATATAATGTCTTTTTCAATTTAAAAACATGATCAGGAATTTTTTCATGAGCGAATAGTGGAGGTTGTTCAACATACACTCTTTCTTTAATATAACCATGTAAGAAAGCGATTTTAACATCCATTTGATATAGTTTAAAGTCATGAAAACATGCATATGCTAATAAAATACGAATTGCTTCTAGCTTGGCGATACGAGAAAATGTTTCTTCATAATCCATGCCTTCTTTTTGGTTATATTCTTGTGCAACAAGCCTAGCTTTGTTTCTATTAATATTACCCAATTCGTCTGCTTTATTTTTATAAACTCATTTTGTACCAATGATAGTTTGATCACTTGGTCTTGGAATTGATTCCCAGACTTCATTGCGTTCAAACTGATTTAATTCTTCTTGCATGGTTATTATCCAATTTCCATCTGTTGATGCTTCTTTTGGATTTTTGGGTTCAATATTTGATAGAAAAGCAACATTACTAACTAAATTTAGTTGTCTTATTCTTACATTTTAGGTTATTTCTCCAATAATATTTTGAGTCAGATGGTCTCGTAATATTCTTGGTGGAGATCTAACTTCATTAACTTGATTATTTTGGTTGTTATTATTATTATTGATATTATGTTGAGTTTCTATAACATTGTTCTCTATGTTATTATGAACAATGTTTTCATCTTCTCTATATATTATAATATCATCATCTTGAGAAGTATTACTTTTAACAACATCTGAAAAGGAATTTTGAAAAAAAAATTCATCAAAAGAAACATGAAGTGATTCTTCTATTTTACTGGTTCTCTTATTGTAAATACGATAAGGTTTGCTATGCCGAGAATATCCAAAAATATTCCTTTGTTTGATTTTGAATCAAAATTTCCCAGCTGATCTTTTGTATTTAAAATGAAACATTTTGAACCAAAGACCTTAAAATACGAAATATTTGGTTTCCTTCCAGTAAAAAGTTCGTATGGAGTATTTTTAGTGAGAGGTCGAATGGAGATACGATTCAAAACATAACAAGTTGTTGTAACTACTTCAGCCCAAAATTGTTTTGGCGGTGTACTTCCATTTAGTAACGTTCTTTGAACATTCTTGTAAAGTTCTATTTTTACGTTCTACTACTCCATTTTGTTGTGGGGTTCTAGGAAAAGAGAAATTATGAAAAGTTCCTTTCTTTTGATAAAATAAATCAAATTTCTCGTTTTTAAATTCTCCCCCACGATCACTTCGTACATTTTTAATCATTAAATCCATTAAATTTTGAATTTGTTTAACAAAAGTTTTAAAGAGGTCAAAAGTATCACTTTTGTTCTTTAGAAACATAGTCCATGTATATCTTGAAAAGTCATCAACAATTACAAACACATATCTACTATGATTTATGGACTGAATATGAGTTGTTCCGAACAGATCGATATGTAGTAATTCAAGTGGCTGTTATGTTGATATAACCTTTTTAGATTTAAAAGAGGATTTAATTAACATCCCAAGTTGACAAGCATCACACAAATTTTCAATTTTGAATTTTATTTTGGGTAAACCTCTTACGAATTCATTTTTAGAAATCTTGTTTATAGTTTTAAAATTAATATGACACAATCGTTTGTACCATAGCCAACATGCATCTAATATACTACATTTTCAAAATATAAATATTTTTAACTGACATATTCAAAATATAAATATTTTTATCTCTGTTTCCCTCAAAAATAAGATTTTTGTTTGAATCTAATATACTACATTTATTCTTGGAAAATTATATTTTAAAACCTTTATCACATAGTTGATTATTACTTAACAAATTATGTTTCAAGTTTTTAACTAATAAAACATCAGAAATAAGAGGTGAACTAGAGCTACCGTAATTGCTCACATCACCTTTGCTGATGATATATCCTTTGCAGTTATCTCCAAATGGGATAATTCCTCCTTTCGAATAGGTAATATTGCTTAACATTTCTTTATCTCCTGTCATGTGTTTTGAGCAACCACTGTCGAGTATCCATTTGCCTCTGGTTGAGTGGGACCTGCAAAAAATAATTCAAAATTTATTGGTGCCTACTTCCTCCTTTAGGGTCTTAAGAGTTAGATCTTAGGAAACCAAACCCAAGAGAGTTCCGAGTCCCTTTTGAAAATATAATTAATATTACTATAAACAGTACCTAAAAAATATTTTATATACTTGTTCCTAATTAACACATTGTTTTTGGTACCTAAATACAAACATTTTTAGATGGTTTTTTTTTGAAACATACTTTTTCTTTATACTGGTAGAATTAGATTTGATAAACTCAATACTCTTCTTAGTACTAATAGATTGGCTAGAACTTTTCTTAGTATTGATTTTTTGATTAAATCCTAATCCTTTTCTGCTATGAGAAGGCTGAGAATTTGCTAAAATTCTAGACAGATTTTCTCTACCTTTATTAAAGTTATTCACATTCTTAGAAATGTCATCTAATCTTAATTTAAGACTAGAACTATCTAACTTGATAATTTTAACTTTTGAATATAAATTATGATTTTCTGAAACAAGCAAATCATTCTTTTCTTTCTAAGTCTCAATTTCCTGACTCGATAAAGAAGTCTGAGAATTTGCATTGGATAGAGATTCTTGTAATTTTCTAATTTCGTCCTCTAAAATCTCCTTTTCATCTTTTAATAAATCCCTTTCAAATTCTGCTTTCTTTCTATCTTCATTTGTTTGTTTATATTTTCTTTTAAAATTATTCCTAGATTCTAGAATTTCCGTATTAATTTCTATTAATTCTTCATAAGTAAAATCACTGACCTCAGTATCTTTTTCCATGAAGCATACATTTGCTTGTTCATTGTCACTATCGCTATCACTTTTAGAAGATGACCAATCTGAATTATCCCAAGTGACTAAGAAAGCTCGCCTTTTTGAATTCTTCTTTTTGTTATGATTCTTCTTTAATTCTGGACAGTTCTTTTGATAGTGTCCATTTTTGTGATAGTTGAAACATTCCACCAAAGTCGGGTCAGTTTCTTTTGTAGTATTTCTTTTTGCATTATTATTTTGGCTCTTCTTATATTTCAGAAACTTCTTGAAATTTTTGGCTACGAAGGCAATGTCTTCTTCGCCCGAGTCTGACTCATCTTTTTCAGCATGAAAAGCTAAAATTATCTTGTCTTGAGTATGATCCTTTTTTCTTGCAAATTTACTTCATACGACATAAGATTACCGATTAACTCTTCGGGTTTTATGGACGAAAGATCATTAGCCTCTTCAATAGCTAAAACCTTTCTTACCCATTCATCCGTCAAAGAGTTTAATATCTTTGAAACTCAAAATCGGAATATTTTTTTCCTAAGCCTAATAGAGAATGAAATTCTTTTGAAACTGTGAGTACTTGTCATTTATAGACTCATTTTCATTAATCCTAAAATTTTGAAATTGGTTTTTAAACATGGATATCTTGCTTTGTTTGACCTTGTTAGTTACTTCGTGAGTTATTTATAGTGTTCTCCAAACTTCATATGCAGTATTGCACATAAAAATTTGGTTAAACTCGTTTCTATCAAAGGCACAATGCAACATATTCATGGCTTTAGCATTGGCAGTAGCCTCTACTTTTTTAGTTGCAGTCCATTCAGTATAAGGTGTAGTGGGTTGTGCATACTGTTTTTGTGTAATATTCCAAGCATCAAAACTATTGGCTTGCGTATATATTCTCATATGTGTAGCCCAATAACTATAATTCATGCCATTGAAAAAGGGTGGTCGTGCAGTAGATTGGTCTTCAGTATATCCAGTATTAGTGCTAGTACTAGTGTCATTATCCATATTAACTATGTATCAAATAACGGTTTTACAGTTAAATGATGACCTTGCTCTGATACCAAATGAAAAGTCGTGTATGACTTAAGGATCTTTATATTACGAACTTATGCGGAAATGATTACGATATACTAACTTAGATTAATGCAATAATTATGCAGATAAAACTAAGCTATATAGAATACCTGAAATAAATAAAAGCAGTAAGTAAAGACACCAGGAATTTTATACTGGTTCGGACTTCCTGTCCAACGTCCAGTCCTGAATCTTCTCTTCGGAATTCACTAACAGTGCTCTCTCTTTATCCGGATGAATAGGTCACAATACACCCAAGCACCAACAAGGATGTCCCCGCCTGAGCACCAATATAGGACTTCACAAATTACAAAAGAGTTTTGACTTATGAATGTGTTCTCATATCAACACTGAATAACCAATGGTTAAGTAAACCCTTCCTATAATCTTATCCTCAGGTATTCGATGTGTATGTGAAGACTGAAGGAAGTATGTCACTTATTGAATCAAGATATATGAAATAATTTCAATGATTCAACAAGTAACTTGAATATTAGATAGATTTTAGAATGCGGAGAGTATAGAGATGTAAATCATAAGTTAGAATAGAATAAGTGAAAATCGTTGTTTTGGAATTGAAGATTAAGTCATTTATATAATAGTAGAAGAGTAGCAACCTTTCACGAATAATTATTTCGAAGAGATATGGCCATTTCTTTTCAGGGATGAATAAAAATCTATTCATGAAAGGAGGTGACTCTTCATAAAAAAGTTGTTGTTTCGAAATCAGTCAACTGGTCTGCATTTCACCAGTCAACTGGTTGATTATATAAAATCGTATATATATTTAAATATGATCAGAAACTAGCCGTTACTGGGCTTTAGTTTGCTGACCAGTCAACTGGTCTGGTTTTCACTAGTCGATTGGTTAGTGAAACCAGTCCAATAAATGGCTACTTTCTAGCCATATATTCATATATATATATATATATATACACACACACACGTGCATTTGTGTTATATTATGAGGATAGATTTTAACATCTTTCTAACACCACTGACCGTAACAACCCGAAATTTCAGAACCAATTCTAAATTTTTATTTTAGCTATTTTAGTGGATTTTGAATATTTAAAATGATTTATTTTAAATAATAACGAATAAAATATTATTTTAAACGTAGTTAGAACGTATAAATTTATTTTAATTATAAAAGGAGCCTAAAATGGCACGGTAGTTTGAAAATTCGATTTTAAATTTCAACTAAATGTACATAATTCAAAATAAATCGAATTTTAATAAAACCAGAAATATTTGAATCTGCTTAATAATATATTTTTAATGAATGTAAGAAACTGAGATTTCATAATATAAATTGTAAGTTATGTCTAATTTAAAGTTTAGAATAGTCGCTATGGAATTTATGTATATTTTAATATAACAAATAGCCCTTAAAAATAGCTATTTTGCAAACGACCTCCATTTTTGACGAAACCACTTTTGTTGGATCCTGAATGTCAAATTATTATTAGGTTTCAAATTTCATAATTTTTGTATTTAATATGTGAGCGTGGTAAATTTAAATGTGTTTTGATAGATTTATTTTGAATTTAATCGACTGGAAAAAGGCCATTTTTCAAACGGTCTCCAAATTCGAAGAAATTAGTTTTGTTAGGACTATATCGTCAAAACATAGCTAAATTTATTTTTTTGTGATTTTTGGATTAGTATATGGCCTTGGTAAATTAAAATGTACGTTTAAAATTCAATATATTGATTTATATTTTAATTTAAAGAAAAACTGATCAAAATGATAGAATTGGCTTACGAAACATATCCCATTGTGTCCGGAATAATTGCTTTAAAGGGCTAAAAACCCTAGAAACCGTTCATTCAGAAACGTAGCCGCCATTCAGGAAATCGATGGCCGACATCTTCCATTCCTCCAGTTGATTTTTCTCTCCGATCCCTCACCAAATTCAAACACTTTCAAAAGAAAAAAATCTAGATCTAGGTGAGATCAATACAACCAACGGTTATGATCTTACATAAACGCCTGAGATGGCCGGATTTCCCCTTGAAAACTGTTCCATTCAAACTGAAATCTCGCAGCCTACAGGCGTGCGAGCTGGAGGAGAGTCATGGTGGCGGTGGATATCTGGACGGCGGTCGACATGGCATGAGTTGATCGGCCTCCGGCGTCTTCGATTGACGCGCGCGAGTAAATGTTTAAAGGGGGCGATGGGTTTTCTTACGTTACAGTATTACATGAAGAAGAAGACGGCCTTTTAGTATTATTAAGGATTAAGTGAAAATTTTATTTAATTAATTATACTTTAATTGATTTAAATTATGTAGTTAATCTATTAATGTCCATATCTTTTTCATATTACATCAGAATCGCACGAAACAAAGTGCATTGGGATCGTGATGAAAATGTCTTCAACATGGAACTGACAAGACCAGATTTGGATCTAGTTTATTTTAGGCTAAATTAAACGCTTGTTTAATTTAGTTCAAAAATAAAAATCATCAATTAAGGAATGAAGGAGTGGAAATCAAAGTGGGAACCCCTTCTCACTAAATTATATTTTATCAAGTTGTTGTATTCATGTATAAAAATATATAGAATTGCTAGTGTAGATTGTCATCAGTTTTAATCATTATAAATTGTATATGGTGCCTGTTAGCTCACCTCCCTTGCCCACAGACCATGAACGATTTAATTGACTGTATTGTGTTATGATTGTGATGTGAAATGGAAAATAAAAAATATATATGCGATATATAAATTATTTATATACATTGTATAAAATTCTCCTGAAATAAAATAAATATTCATTTACAAATCGGACGGTTTGTTTATTTTGTACACCCATTTAACTGACATTGATTGGAACAATTTACACATCGCCCAACTGTACAAATAATAAACTGTATTTGTTGGTTGAAACCCCACACGGGTATTGGGACGGTATTTGATATACACTAATCCCAATTGTTTAGTGGTAATGTCAATCGATGGGTTGACAGACTGTATAAGCGTTATTTATTTTAATGTTTATATAGTTGTAAAATGCATTCTGGATGGTGTTTGAATTTTTAATGATTGTTTATCATTATTGTTGTATACATGCAACGTACGAAATCCATATAACTGGAATTATATGGTAATTGATTGAGTCTGATTCCAGTTCAGAATTAACGAATATTTTAAAATAATATTCAGTGAATAATCAAAATGTGATTTTGATGTCCGATTTTGGATGGACATGAAAATATTGAAATGTGAAGCCGTGTTAAGTACTTAAACGTCATTTTAACACGAACGGGGTTTTTTATCGATTTTATTCATTTTATAATGAGTATCGAAAAGTGATTTCAAAATCTGATATTTTGTAAATATTATCATTTTAATATTATAATGATATGGAATATTCAATTTTGATTTAAAATTGAAACAGAAGTTGAAATTGTTTTAAAACGAATTTATAAATATTTTATAAATACGTTTTGAATGGAAAGCGAATAAATAATATATATATATATATATTAATGGCCTGAATAGAACGCGCCTCACAGCGGCCGTTCGCGAATTTTGACCATTAACTTTAAATTGGCGTAACGGGAGATCTGACTGTCGGATTCCCCTAAAACCGGAACCGTTGGGTTCGTATCGAAAAGAGATTTCCAATGAATTAAATAGATTTGAAATCTAACGGTTAGATTTTAAAATATGTCCTAATCAGTTTTGGAAAAAGTCGCTATGAACGCAGTTTGGTGGCCGTTATTGGAAACCAACTGTAAGTGCCTCAATAAAATTATTAAAAATATGAAAAAATTGGTTAAAATCATAATAAATGAATTGGAAAGAGTTTGGATGAAAAATTCCAGTTTTGAAAAGATAAAAATATATTTTTATCGAAATGAATTAGTTAATAACTAGAATCGATTATTTTTAGAAATAAGTATTGGATTTGAAAATGGTTTTAAAATAACCAGAATTTTCCTATGAATAAATTGGAATGGAAATAATCTTCCAAATATTTTGATATTGGATTCCGTGATTATATAGATATTGTTAAGAAAATTGGAAGATACAGATAGCGTTATTCCCAATATGATATTTGTTAATTTTAGAATTTGATATTGAATATAAGCCGATATAATTTCTACTCAAAGCCTTGTATTTGATATCAAATTGGATTTTGGGTTTGTCGCGAATGGTGTCTTTATTAACACTGTTCTTAAACCCAGTTGAGAAAAGAATAAATCTTTTAATTAATATTTAGAGAAGTTTTCCAAATTAATTAACATTTAATTGGAAATTGAATTGAATTTGGATTTTTGGGAACAGTGTTTTAAATAACACTGGTTCTTTAACCCAATTAACAGTGAAGATATGATTTGGAATTTATAATCTTTTAATTAAGATTAATGGAATTTTCCAAAGTAAAGTTTTCCAGTTTAATATATTAAATTGGAATTGAAAGGAATTCGATTAGGTAATAATCGAGATGAGCTTCTATGAAGGAAGACCGTTACTATATATGGAATTTAAAAGGCTTTGTCGTTATTCCATTTATATTATTAGTCTAATATGGGAATTCATATCGATTATATACTGTTATGATTTCCGTGTAAATTTATTTTGATGGAATATGATTTTGTGTTTATCGTGAACGATGTTTTAAATGACATTCGTTCTTTAACCCAGTTAAAGATGGGATTTATTTCCTAAGTTGAATAATCATTAAATAATGATTTTTGAAGATTAAAACTAAGTGGAGTTTTAATGAATCTTTAATTAGACTGAAATGTTAATGTGGTAATCAAATTTTCCAAATTTGAGAAATGATCGAGAATGGAGTACCACCAGTTTTACTCCAAGCAATAGCTAAATCTTTAATTAGGTTTGAACGTGAAATGGTAGTTGAATTTACCGATAACACGGTGGTGTTAGATATGGAGTACTACCAGTTTTGCTCCATGGGATGAATAGGTTGGGATGGGAAAATAAAATGAATGATTACTTCGGTAAGGCATTAATTCCGAGTAGTTTGATAAACCTTAGTTTGGTTTAAACTGTGAAAAGATACTATAAAATCTTTTGAAATGATTTCCAAAGAAATGGATTGAACAGTGTGTTTAAAAGTGATAATCTTTGATAAGATTAATGAGAACCTTTCCAAAATAAAGAAATACGAATAAAAGAACATTCTAGATTGGAATGAGGCGTATGATGTGCTGTTATAGACTTGATTATAAGATACGTGAGTTATTCGGAAAGACTGGGTTTAACCCATTCTGAATAGTTGATACGACGACTAACAGTCGAAGAGATTGAAGACCGTGCAAGTCCGACGATCTTCACATCGAATGGATGGGTTTCTACTGATGCCCATGGTTGGAGTAGCTACCTTGAAGGGGCTACAGTGGTAGCTGTCCGGATGTATTTGTTGATTGTTCGGATATGCGAGAACACCTCTCTTGTATTGGACATACGGGACGAGGAATAAGGTGCCTCCGGTTTCGTTCAGACCCAAAATGGACATGCAAATGGATGGTGTGTCTAACACTGTATTCCTTTATATTGTATTCGTCGATCACTGCTAAATATATATCTGTTTGGTGGCGGAGAATCTTAACACCCTTCTCTACGACGTACGAGCTTAGAGGTTATATGTTGGCAAAAATCAGTAATACGGTATGGATTGACAGTGTGGTATGCTGAGTTGCAGTGATCCAAGCTGTCATTGAAAAGCAGAGCTTGGTGGATGATGATTGAAGCACAACTTTAATTAGCAAAGCTTTGTGTAGCGTTAATTCACGAGCCTGACACACCGGTATGATGGTGAACTGATGGTCAGGTCTATATGCTTTTGAGATGAGGATAGACACCCTTAGAGGTGTCATGGATTCGGTCGATCGAGATGAACTGAGTGTGGTCGCTCCACACTCAGAGGGATAGGGCACATGCCCCCGATTCCCATAGGGATAGAGTAAGCGGTGTTTTCTCTAGTTGGGACGTAAGCCGCGGTGATACTTGATTTCCCAAAAAGGCAGATATGCATTACTGTGTTTTCTCTAGCCGGGACGTAGGCTGCTGAGTATTGCACTATGCGATATATCTTTCGAATCAGGAGCCATCAGTATGGAAATCCAAACTTCCAATACAACATTTTGCGGTTTTATTTGTAAACCTATATATGGCAACATAGTGGGATGGGGCACTCATGCCGTCTATGATTGATATATTTATATTTGAAGTTGATTTCATTACTTATAGTAATAATAAAAGATTGGTTTTTAAAATGTACCAAGCATATTTGGCTATTATAAGGTAAAACTCTATCCTCCGGCTTGCGTTGCATTGTGTGATGGGACCCGAGTTGTAATAACCCGGAAAATCAGAACCAGTTTAATTTTTTTTTTTTGGCAATTTTAGCGAATTTTGAATATTTAAAATGAATTATTTTAAATAATATCGACGAGAAATTTATTTTTAATATAGAATAGAACGTATATATTATATACGTCGTCGTTAGAATATAAATAATTATTTTTAATTATATATAGAATTGAAAATGGCGCGGTAGTTCGATAATTCGATTTCAAACTTCAATTGAATGTACCGGGTGCAAAACAATCCGGATTTTAGTGAAACCAAAAATGATAGGATCTAATAGAGAATATCTTTCCAACGAATCCGAAAAATCAAAATTTCATAGCGGGAATCAAAAGATATGTCCAGTTGAAAATTCTGAATAGTCGCTATGGAATTCAGGCCCTTAAAAATGGGAATTTTGCAAACGACCTCAGATTTCGACGAAACCACTTTTGTTGGATCCGTGATGTCAAATTATTGCTAGATTCCAAATTTCATAGTTTTTTGAATCAGTATGTGAGCGTGGCAAAGGAAAACGCGTTTTACCAGTTCTAGTTGATTTTAATCGACTGGAAAATGGTCATTTTTCCAACGGTCTCGGAATTCGACGAAACTAGTTTTGTTATGACCGTATCGTCAATACGAAGCTAGAAAATATTTTTCTGTAATTTTTCGAGTTAGTATGTGACCCCGGTAAATTGAAATGCGTGTTCAAATTCAATATATAGAGTTATATGTTGATTTTGACGAAAACTGATTGTAACGATTGAATCAGCCTACGATACATATCCCATTGTGTTCGGAATGGGGGTAAAACGCTATGGACGACAGGCGGTGGGCCTCGTTTAGAGGTCGTATGAAAAAGTTGCTTTTTGAAAATTAATTAATTAAATAAATTAAAAATAAACTTTCTCTCTCCCTCTCCCCTTAAACTCCTCTGGCCCCCTTTTCCCTCGTTATTCATTCGTTCAGAAAAAAAAAGACGAAGGGGGGGGGGGAGGAGCGCCGTCGCTCCCCCTATCAGAGCGCCGCCGCGTCTTAGGAGGGGCGCCACCTCCGAACCCCCCCTTCCTGCGCCAGTCGCGATACCCCCCCTAACCTAAAAATCGACGCGCCGCCACACACCCCCCTCCTCCTCCTCAGTCGCGATCGAACCCACCCCCCCCCTCTGCGCGCAACCGCGAAGCCCCCTCATCCGCACCCTCCTACGCCCCTTCTTCCTCCTCCGCCGACCACCGCCCTGCCTACCGCCGCTTCCAGCTCCCCCCTACCCCCGAAGCCGACTGTTGCACCCCCTCCTCCGATCGAAGTATGTTTTAATTACTAGTCTAACTTTATTTTCAGTTTTAATTAAAATTAGCATAGGTAAAAACTGATTTTTCATATGTTGAAGCATTAAAAATCCGAGATTTTTACTTAAGGAAAAGAGAGATTTTTCTTAAGCAAAGAAGCGGTTTTGATTAGTATGAAGAAGCGAATATGATTTTTATATTTTTAAAGTATTAAAAATATGATTTTTATATTTTTAAAGTATTAAAAATATAATCTTTATTATGTAGAAGATGTAAAAATATGATTTTTGTTTATGTAGAGAATTAAAAATATAATTTTTACACGATAGGAATATTAGAAATATCATCTTTATATGTGTAGAAAAATAAAAATGTGATTTTTATAATGATATATTTGAAAAGGCGAAATCTTTATATAGAGAATAGCGAGGTAAAAATATAATTTTTATCTATATAGTAGAAATGTAAAAATAGAATTTTTATCCATATAGCGTGATTGTAAAAACACGATTTTTATATATTGAATAACGAAGAAGAATTCGATTTTTATATATTGAATAACGAAGAAAAATTCGATTTATATATATTGAATAGCATAGTAAAAATTCGATTTTTATATATTGAATAGCAAAGTAAAAATTCAATTTTTACTTTTGTAGAAAATACGGGCAACGAAGGTGACAAAAAGGCGAGAACGACGAAGATTTCTATAAATGAAGAGTCGTGGAATTGGGATAGCTTTGGTGAGAACTTCTCACTCTTCAATTTCTTTTTCTAGTTGTATATATATATACTAGGATGTAGACGGTGTTTAGTAGCACCCGACACCCGTCATCCACAGACCATGGATGGCTTGTTTGTTTAATTGTTTGGTTGTGTAGTTGGTTAGATTATTTGATTTGAGTTGAATTGTTTGGTGAAATGGAATGGATTTGATTGATGTGTGAATGGCGTGGGCCTTCACTAGACCGGGGATAAGGCTAGGCCTCGTTCCGTTTCTAGTATCGTGCCGTTATGCCGCCGAAATTTTCTAAAATAAGTTAGAAAAATAAAAATATCATTTTTATTTTGTAAATGAACAGAATAAAAATTCATGTGTTGAAATAAAATATTTTATCGTTAAAAATATAATTTTTAACGTGAATGTGAATAAATAAATATTCATTTACAAACCGGACGGTTTGTTTATGTACACCTATTTGAGAGACATTGATTGGGACGATAAATTTTACACATCGCCCAACTGCACAAATAAAATCTGTGTTTGATTGTTTGAAACCCCACACGGGTATTGGGATAATATATGATATACACTAATCCCAATAATTAGTTGTATGTCGATCGATGGATCGACAGGCTGTTATAAGCGTTAGATATCTATATTTGATGCTTATACAGTGTAGTGCACTTTGGATGATGGTTGATTATTTATCATTGCTATTATATACATGTGTTGAATGGAATCCATATAATTAACTTTATATGGTAATTGATTGGGCCTCATTCCAATCGGGAAAATAAAGATCATTATAAAATAAAGGTTCATGTGTTGACTGTACTCATCCGTTGAGATTGGTCATGTGTTGAACGAAATATTTTAACAATAAAATTACATCTTTATCATATATAAAATTAGAAATTAACAGGAAAATAGATGAGATGAGTGGTCTCCTGGATATTGATCTGATGTTGGTTTCGGCCTTCGGGGTTAATATTCAGGGAATCGTTCTCTTACTAGTTTACGGTTGGAGTCTGATTTGAAATCAAACGATAGATACCATAATTTTTATAAAATATATCAAATAACAAAAATAGTCACACGTGGACAGTACTCATTCGTTGAGATTAGTCGTGTGTTGACAAAAATATAGATTCACATATTGAATAGAATAAATATTCATTTGTTGAATAGAATAACGAATTTATTGAAATATATAAAGCCGTGTTGATTAGAGATGCGCTATTTTGACGCGAACGATATTTATATCGATTATATTAGAAAACGAATTTGATTTGAATTGAATGGAAAACGAATTTGATTTGAATTGAATAGAAAATGAATTGAACTTGAATTGAATAGGAAATGAATTGAATTTGAATAGAAATTTGAATTGAACCGAATAGAAAACCAATTTGAATTGAACCGAATAGAAAACCAATTTGAATTGAACCGAATATAAAGCCAATTTGAATTGAATCGAATATAAAGCCAATTTGAATTGAATCGAATATAAAACGAATTCGAATTGAATTGAAAACGAATTCGAATTGAATTGAAAATGAATTCGAATTGAAAACGAATTGAAATGATTTCAAATTGAATTGAAATTTGAATTGAATAGAAGTGAATTTTAAAACGAATTTATAAGAAAAAATTCAATTTTGATTTGAATTGAAATGGAAGTTGAAATTGTTTTTGAAACGAATTTAAAACTATTTATAAAATTCGTTTTAAATAGAAATCGACGAAATATATATAATATATATAATATATATAATATAATGGCCTGAATAGAACGCGCCGCGCCGCGGTAGTTCCCAAATTTCGACCATTGATTTCGAACGGACATTACGGGAGATCCGACCGTCGGATTCTCCTAAAACCAGAACCGTTGGGTTCGTATCGAAAAGAGCTTTCTAACGAATATTAGAAATTTGAAATCTAACGGTTGGATTTGGGGATACGTCCAAATCAAATTTGAAAAAGGTCGTTGTAAGTGCAGTTCGATGGCCGTTGATGGAAATCGACTGTACGGGCCTTGATAAAATTATTAAAAATATCAATAATTTGTGTAAAATCATAAGAAATGATTTGGGAGAAATTGGGATGTAAAAATCCATTTTTGAAAAGATAAAAATAGATTTTTATCGAAATGAACTTGTTTTGAACTAAAATCAAAATCCATTTATTTTTAAATAAATAAATAAATTGGATTTGAAACAAGTTTTAAAAAGAATTGATTTGTGGGTTTATCGTGAACGGTGTTTTAAATAACACTTGTTCTTTAACCCGATAATAAACAGAATGTGATTTGGGTTTGTCGTGAACTGTGTTTTAAATGACATTAGTTCTTTAACCCAGTAAAAGAAGTTTTAATGAATCTGCAATTAGATTGAAATGTGAATTGATAATCTAAATTATCAAATTTGGAAAGTGAGCGAGATATGGCGTATCACCAGTTTTGCTCCAAAGCGATAGTTAAATCTTTAATTAGATTTGAACGTGAAATGGTAATTAATTTTACCGATAACACCGTGGTGTCAGATATGGAGTATTACCAGTTTTGCTTCATGCGATGAATAGGTTGGGATTGGGAAATAAAATAAATAATTACTTCGGTGTGGTTCGCTAATCTCGACTAGTATGGAAAACCATAATTTGGTTTGAAATGACATCCAAAGGAAGATTAAAGAATAAATTTAAAGAATTTATCTTGGATAAAATTAATGGGAACCTTTCCCCAAGAATTGAAATGTAGAAACCAGCTGTAGGTTAGTTAAGAAGAATGGTTTCCTGGGTACTGATCTGATGTTGGTTTCGGCCTTCGGGGTTAATATTTGGGGAATTGCTCTCTTACTGATTTACGGTTAGTGACTGATGAATTGGAATGAGGCGTATGTTGTGTTTGTGTAACATTTGTTTTTAATATACGCGGGTTGTTCGAAAAGGCCGGGTTTATACCCATTCTGAACAACCGATTCAACGATATGTCGAAGATGAAGACGGTGGTTGAAGACCGGAAGTCTTCACATCGTTTGGGTGATTACTGATGATCTTGATTGGGCTGTACACCCAAGATGAGGGAATCAGTTGGTGGTCGTCCAGACGTACTTGGAGATCGATGGATATGCGAGGAAAGTGCCTCCGGTTTCGTTCAGACCCAGAACGAACTTGTAAATGGATTGTGTGTCTGACATTGGATTTTATTCTATGTTGATTGATTTCTGTTAAATATATATCTGTTTGGCGGCGGAGAATTTATTCCTTTGCTTAATGCCCTTCTCTGAGACGTACGAGCTTAGAGGTTATATATCGATAGATATCAATCGCATGGCATGAATTTCCTGTTTTGCATGCTGAGTTGCATGGATCAAGGCTTCTGTTGAAAAGCACAGTCTTGTGGTTGATGATCAAAGCACGACCTTTGTGGCGTAGCTTTGTGTATAGCGTGGATTCGCGAGCCTCACACCTCGGTATGAGTCAAAAACGGGATAAGGACTGCAGGGAGAGCACGACGTTTCTTTCTAGCTTTGGTGGTGTAAGTGACTTACCAGCCCTGACATTTGTATACTTTTCACCTATGTGGTTGTTGGATGAGGCACCTCGATTTTAGGTCTGTAAGGACCGGGAAACGTGTGTTCAGGCATAATTAATCCTCTAACGTAAGTGAGGACCGGCCCTGAAGATCCAGGGGTTGCCCAGAGTGCGTAGCCCTGGGACATTTGCTAGAGTGTCTCGAAAGCGGAGAGGAGCTTGCCCCTTGCCTCGACTCATGACGGAAATCCAATTTCCCATACGTGTATTTCGGCTTTATTTGTAGAGCCTAGTATGGCGACATAGTGGTATGGGGCACTTATGCCGTCTATGATTTATATTTATGATTGAAATTGTTTTGACACTATACACTTATTATAGTATAAAATGACTTGTTTTTAAACGTATCAAGCATGTTTGGCTGTTATAAGGTAAAAGCCTATCCTCCGTCTTGCGTTGCATTTTGTGATGGGACCTGGGTCTTATAATAGCTTCATTTTTCGAAAAAGCATTGCGCTGTTTATTCTATGCACTGGTATTCTTGGGAGGAAACCCGTTCCGTGTTATACGGCGTGGTCCCTTGAATTACTCTCTTTTAAAGTAAAGTTTTAAATAACTGTTTTAGTTCTCACACTAGTCACATGACTGACCTGGAGTTAATTGTTTTAACCTAAACTCTGGGTGCCCCTATTTTCCGCACGGGCAGCTAGTAGTTTTGGTTTTGCAGATTTATATTCATAGGATCCTAGTTTACAGCTGGAATGATATCCGGAAAGCTCTGTATCCGTGTATCACCTTCAGTTGTGCTTTGTATTATTTTCCGCTGCTATGTAATTTATTGTAATCTCTGATATTTATTGAATGTAATTTATTTAATTATACTCTGTATATTCTTGTATCTGATGGAATTGTTGTAATAGCAATGAAATGTTCTTCCGTCTGCGTTCAGATTTGTCCCGTTCTCAAAACGATCAGGGGTTTCGAACGGTCTAGATCGGTTTAACGACTGATTCGGATCGAGCGAAATTCCTGGCCGTCACATTTGGTATCAGAGCTTTGGTTTACAGAGCTCGAGAACAAGGCACATTAGAACCATACGAAAGAATTCATCAGATATTGGATTAGTAATATCCAATTAGAATGACTCGTTAGAGATAGGATTAGTAGTATCCTAGAACGGGTGTGAAGGGTATATTTTTCAAATAAAAACAATTTTGTTTTGAAAATTTAAGTCGCTGTATACGTATTTGAATATTTATTTATTTTGAATTTGGACAATCCACTATATAAAGGTTTTGCATATACACGTCATGAACGTATATTCGAAGTTTTAATATACTGGATAGATATAGAATCACACTCTAGTAGCCCGGGGATGATTCCACTGATGACGTACGACATCAGTGGTTTATTTTCGTGTTTCGAAGGTATGATATCTATATATTTCCATTAGACTGGTGTGAGAACCAAAACTTATATAGTTAGAACACATTGTTGTGAATTGGCATCAAAAATATGATTTTCTGTATATATACCCAATTATGAATTTGAAACTCTAATCCACTAATTGATTGATGTTTGTGTTGTTTGTTTATTTGGTTGATAATTTTGAACCATTTAGCCTAATATAATCAAATATTGAATTGTATAGAAAATTGGTCGCATTTGCTTGCATTTACATATACTTACATTGAACAGGTCATAGCAAGGAGGCTAGAGCAGAGAATAAAATTTGTTTGCCCGACAAATAGGTACATGTTTACTATAATTTACTGTTTTGTTTGGGTGATGATGATTTTATGAGTCGATTGGCTAGCCGCTTGGCTTTTTCTTTTTCTTTTTGAGATCAGAAGGCCTATATGGCAATTTCGGGATTTTCCCGTGGCTCCCGGTGCAGGGGAGGTTATGGCGAAATTTTTCGAAAATTTAGGGTGTTAGCCAAATTTTTGAAATTTTTGAAAATTCTCAGAAACTGAAAAGTTGGAGAATGGAAGCTGGATCGAACGTAGAGTTGATTAATCAAACCACTTTCGACTTCGTTCCTTTTCGGGCACGAAAAGTTTTAAGTGGGGGAGATTGTAATAACCCGGAAAATCTGAACCAGTTTAAAATTTTTATTTTGGCAATTTTAGCGAATTTTGAATATTTAAAATGAATTATTTTAAATAATATCGACGAGAAATTTATTTTGAATATAGAATAGAACGTATATATTATATATGTCGTCGTTAGAATATAAATAATTATTTTTAATTATAAATAGAATTGAAAATGGCGCGGTAGTTCGATAATTCGATTTCAAACTTCAATTGAATGTACCGGGTGCAAAACAATCCGGATTTTAGTGAAACCAAAAATGATAGGATCTAATAGAGAATATCTTTCCAATGAATCCGAAAAATCAAAATTTCATAGCGGGAATCAAAAGATACGTCCAGTTGAAAATTCTGAATAGTCGCTATGGAATTCAGGCCCTTAAAAATGGGAATTTTGCAAACGACCTCGGATTTCGATGAAACCACTTTTGTTAGATCCGTGATGTCAAATTATTGCTAGATTCCAAATTTCATAATTTTTCGAATCAGTATGTGAGCGTGGCAAAGGAAAACGCGTTTTACCAGTTTCAGTTGATTTTAATCGACTGGAAAATGGTCATTTTTCCAACGGTCTCGGAATTCGACGAAACTAGTTTTGTTAGGACCGTATCGTCAATATGAAGCTAGAAAATATTTTTCTGTAATTTTTCGAGTTAGTATGTGACCCCGGTAAATTGAAATGCGTGTTCAAATTCAATATATAGAGTTATATGTTGATTTTGACGAAAACTGATTGTAACGATTGAATCAGCCTACGATACATATCCCATTGTGTTCGGAATGGGGGTAAAACGCTATGGACGACAGGCGGTGGGCCTCGTTTAGAGGTCGTATGAAAAAGTTGCTTTTTGAAAATTAATTAATTAAATAAATTAAAAATAAACTTTCTCTCTCCCTCTCCCCTTAAACTCCTCTGGCCCACTTTTCCCTCGTTATTCATTCGTTCAGAAAAAAAAAAGACGAAGGGGGGGAGGAGCGCCGTCGCTCCCCCCCATCAGAGCGTCGCCGCGCCTCAGGAGGGGCGCCACCTCCGAACCACCCCTTCCTGCGCCAGTCGCGATACCCCCCCCTTAACCTAAAAATCGACGCGCCGCCACACACCCCCCTCCTCCTCCTCCTCAGTCGTGATCGAACCCCCCCCCCCCTCTGCACGCAACCGCGAAGCCCCCTCATCCGCACCCTCCTCCGCCCCTTCTTCCTCCTCCGCCGACCACCGCCCTGCCTACCGCCGCTTCCAGCTCCCCCCTACCCCCGAAGCCGACTGTTGCACCCCCTCCTCCGATCGAAGTATGTTTTAATTACTAGTCTAACTTTATTTTCAGTTTTAATTAAAATTAGCATAGGTAAAAACTGATTTTTCATATGTTGAAGCATTAAAAATCCGAGATTTTTACGTAAGGAAAAGAGAGATTTTTACTTAAGCAAAGAAGCGGTTTTGATTAGTATGAAGAAGCGAATATGATTTTTATATTTTTAAAGTATTAAAAATATGAATTTTATATTTTTAAAGTATTAAAAATATAATCTTTATTATGTAGAAGATGTAAAAATATGATTTTTGTTTATGTAGAGAATTAAAAATATAATTTTTACACGATAGGAATATTAGAAATATCATCTTTATATGTGTAGAAAAATAAAAATGTGATTTTTATAATGATATATTTGAAAAGGCGAAATCTTTATATAGAGAATAGCGAGGTAAAAATATAATTTTTATCTATATAGTAGCAATGTAAAAATAGAATTTTTATCCATATAGCGTGATTATAAAAACACGATTTTTATATATTGAATAACGAAGAAGAATTCGATTTTTATATATTGAATAACAAAGAAAAATTCGATTTTTATATATTGAATAGCATAGTAAAAATTCGATTTTTATATATTGAATAGCAAAGTAAAAATTCGATTTTTACTTATGTAGAAAATACGGGCAACGAAGGTGACAAAAAGGCGAGAACGACGAAGATTTCTATAAATGAAGAGTCGTGGAATTGGGATAGCTTTGGTGAGAACTTCTCACTCTTCAATTTCTTTTTCTAGTTATATATATATACTAGGATGTAGACGGTGTTTAGTAGCACCCGACACCCGTCATCCACAGACCATGGATGGCTTGTTTGTTTAATTGTTTGGTTGTGTAGTTGGTTAGATTATTTGATTTGAGTTGAATTGTTTGGTGAAATGGAATGGATTTGATTGATGTGTGAATGGCGTGGGCCTTCACTAGACCGGGGATAAGGCTAGGCCTCGTCCCGTTTCTAGTATCGTGCCGTTATGCAGCCGAAATTTTCTAAAATAAGTTAGAAAAATAAAAATATCATTTTTATTTTGTAAATGAACTGAATAAAAATTCATGTGTTGAAATAAAATATTTTATCGTTAAAAATATAATTTTTAACGTGAATGTGAATAAATAAATATTCATTTACAAACCGGACGGTTTGTTTATGTACACCTATTTGAGAGACATTGATTGGGACGATAAATTTTACACATCGCCCAACTGCACAAATAAAATCTGTGTTTGATTGTTTGAAACCCCACACGGGTATTGGGATAATATATGATATACACTAATCCCAATAATTAGTTGTATGTCGATCGATGGATCGACAGGCTGTTATAAGCGTTAGATATCTATATTTGATGCTTATACAGTGTAGTGCACTTTGGATGATGGTTGATTATTTATCATTGCTATTATATACATGTGTTGAATGGAATCCATATAATTAACTTTATATGGTAATTGATTGGGCCTCATTCCAATCGGGAAAATAAAGATCATTATAAAATAAAGGTTCATGTGTTGACTGTACTCATCCGTTGAGATTGGTCATGTGTTGAACGAAATATTTTAACAATAAAATTACATCTTTATCATATATAAAATTAGAAATTAACTGGAAAATAGATGAGATGAGTGGTCTCCTGGATATTGATCTGATGTTGGTTTCGGCCTTCGGGGTTAATATTCAGGGAATCGTTCTCTTACTAGTTTACGGTTGGAGTCTGATTTGAAATCAAACGATAGATACCATAATTTTTATAAAATATATCAAATAACAAAAATAGTCACACGTGGACAGTACTCATTCGTTGAGATTAGTCGTGTGTTAACAAAAATATAGATTCACATATTGAATAGAATAAATATTCATTTGTTGAATAGAATAACGAATTTATTGAAATATATAAAGCCGTGTTGATTAGAGATGCGCTATTTTGACGCGAACGATATTTATATCGATTATATTAGAAAACGAATTTGATTTGAATTGAATAGAAAACGAATTTGATTTGAATTGAATAGAAAATGAATTGAATTTGAATTGAATAGGAAATGAATTGAATTTGAATAGAAATTTGAATTGAACCGAATAGAAAACCAATTTGAATTGAACCGAATAGAAAACCAATTTGAATTGAACCGAATATAAAGCCAATTTGAATTGAATCGAATATAAAGCCAATTTGAATTGAATCGAATATAAAACGAATTCGAATTGAATTGAAAATGAATTCGAATTGAATTGAAAACGAATTGAAATGAATTCAAATTGAATTGAAATTTGAATTGAATAGAAGTGAATTTTAAAACGAATTTATAAGAAAAAAATTCAATTTTGATTTGAATTGAAATGGAAGTTGAAATTGTTTTTGAAACGAATTTAAAACTATTTATAAAATTCGTTTTAAATAGAAATCGACGAAATATATATTATATATATTGTATATATATATATAATATAATGGCCTGAATAGAACGCGCCACGCCGCGGTAGTTCGCGAATTTCGACCATTGATTTCGAACGGACATCACGGGAGATCCGACCGTCGGATTCTCCTAAAACCAGAACCGTTGGGTTCATATCAAAAAGAGCTTTCTAACGAATATTAGAAATTTGAAATCTAAAGGTTGGATTTGGAGATACGTCCAAATCAAATTTGAAAAAGGTCGCTGTAAGTGCAGTTCGATGGCCGTTGATGGAAATCGACTGTACGGGCCTTGATAAAATTATTAAAAATATCAATAATTTGTGTAAAATCATAAGAAATGATTTGGGAGAAATTGGGATGTAAAACTCCATTTTTGAAAAGATAAAAATAGATTTTTATCGAAATGAACTGGTTTTGAATTAAAATCAAAATCCATTTATTTTTAAATAAATAAATAAATTGGATTTGAAACAAGTTTTAAAAAGAATTGATTTGTGGGTTTATCGTGAACGGTGTTTTAAATAACACTTGTTCTTTAACCCGATAATAAACAGAATGTGATTTGGGTTTGTCATGAACTGTGTTTTAAATGACATTAGTTCTTTAACCCAGTAAAAGAAGTTTTAATGAATCTGCAATTAGATTGAAATGTGAATTGATAATCTAAATTATCAAATTTGGAAAGTGAGCGAGATATGGAGTATCACCAGTTTTGCCCCAAAGCGATAGTTAAATCTTTAATTAGATTTGAACGTGAAATGGTAATTAATTTTACCGATAACACCGTGGTGTTAGATATGGAGTATTACCAGTTTTGCTTCATGCGATGAATAGGTTGGGATTGGGAAATAAAATAAATAATTACTTCGGTGTGGTTCGCTAATCTCGACTAGGTTGGAAAACCATAATTTGGTTTGAAATGACATCCAAAGGAAGATTAAAGAATAAATTTAAAGAATTTATCTTGGATAAAATTAATGGGAACCTTTCCCCAAGAATTGAAATGTAGAAACCAGCTGTAGGTTAGTTAAGAAGAATGGTTTCCTGGGTATTGATCTGATGTTGGTTTCGGCCTTCGGGGTTAATATTCGGGGAATTGCTCTCTTACTGATTTACGGTTAGTGACGGATGAATTGGAATGAGGTGTATGTTGTGTTTGTGTAACATTTGTTTTTAATATACGCGGGTTGTTCGGAAAGGCCGGGTTTATACCCATTCTGAACAACCGATTCGACGATTTGTCGAAGATGAAGACGGTGGTTGAAGACCGGAAGTCTTCACATCATTTGGGTGATTACTGATGATCTTGATTGGGCTGTACACCCAAGATGAGGGAATCAGTTGGTGGTCGTCCAGACGTACTTGGAGATCGACGGATATGCGAGAAAGTGCCTCCGGTTTCGTTCAGACCCAGAACGAACTTGTAAATGGATTGTGTGTCTGACATTGGATTTTATTCTGTGTTGATTGATTTCTGTTAAATATATATCTGTTTGGAGGCGGAGAATTTATTCCTTTGCTTAACGCCCTTCTCTGAGACGTACGAGCTTAGAGGTTATATATCGATAGATATCAATCGCATGGCATGAATTTCCTGTGTGGCATGCTGAGTTGCATGGATCAAGGCTTCTGTTGAAAAGCAAAGTCTTGTGGTTGATGATCAAAGCACGGCCTTTGTGGCGTAGCTTTGTGTATAGCGTGGATTTGCGAGCCTCACACCTCGGTATGAGTCAAAAACGGGATAAGGACTGCCGGGAGAGCATGGCGTTTCTTTCTAGCTTTGGTGGTGTCAGTGACTTACCAGCCCTGACATTTATATACTTTTCACCTATGTGGTTGTTGGATGAGGCGCCTCGATTTTAGGTCTGTAAGGACCGAGAAACGTGTGTTCAGGCATAATTAATCCTCTAACGTAAGTGAGGACCGACCCTGAAGATCCAGGGGTTGCCCAGAGTGCGTAGCCATGGGACATTTGCTAGAGTGTCTCGAAAGCGGAGAGGAGCTTGCCCCTTGCCTCGACTCATGACGGAAATCCAATTTCCCATACGTGTATTTCGGCTTTATTTGTAGAGCCTAGTATGGCGACATAGTGGTATGGGGCACTTATGCCGTCTACGATTTATATTTATGATTGAAATTGTTTTGACACTATACACTTATTATAGTATCAAATGACTTGTTTTGAAACGTATCAAGCATGTTTGGCTGTTATAAGGTAAAACCCTATCCTCCGGCTTGCATTGCATTATGTGATGGGACCTGGGTCTTATAATAGCTTCATTTTTCGAAAAAGCATTGCGCTGTTTATTCTATGCACTGGTATTCTTGGGAGGAAACCCGTTCCGTGTTATACGGCGTGGTCCCTTGAATTACTCTCTTTTAAAGTAAAGTTTTAAATAACTGTTTTAGTTCTCACACCAGTCACATGACTGACCTGGAGTTAATTGTTTTAACCTAAACTCTGGGTGCCCCTATTTTCCGCACGGGCAGCTAGTAGTTTTGGTTTTGCAGATTTATATTCACAGGATCCTAGTTTACAGCTGGAATGATATCCGGAAAGATCTGTATCCGTGTATCACCTTCAGTTGTGCTTTGTATTATTTTCCGCTGCTATGTAATTTATTGTAATCTCTGATATTTATCGAATGTAATTTATTCAATTATACTCTGTATATTCTTGTATCTGATGGAATTGTTGTAATAGCAATGAAATGTTCTTCCGTCTGCGTTCAGATTTGTCCTGTTCTCAAAACGATCAGGGGTTTCGAACGGTCTAGATCGGTTTAACGACTGATTCGGATTGAGCGAAATTCTAGGCCATCACACGAGTCTTATAATTGCATCATTTTTCTTTAATTAGCATTGCGCTGTTTGTTTTAGGCACTGATATTATTGGGGGTAAACCCATTCCGTGTTATATGGCTTGGTACCTTGATTTACCTTATTTTAAAGTAAAGTTTTAATAACTGTTTTATTTCTCACACCAGTCCCATGACTGACTCGGTGTTTATTGTTTCTACCTAAACTCTAGGTGCCCATATTTTCCACACGGGCAGCTGATAGTTTTGGTTTTCGCAGATATTTCATTTCCCAGGATCCTGGATTACAGCTGGAGCTATATTCAGAAAGCTTTATATCTGTATATTTCATTCAGTTGTGTTGTTGATGTATTTTCCGCTATACATTGTATTTATACATTTAAATTTCCGCTGCTTTGTCATTTAAAACTCTGATATTTTCTGCTGTAAATTATTTATTCATACTCTTATATATTTTTGTATGATGATGAAATTGTTGTAATAACAAAGAAATATTCTATTATTTGGGTCTGATGAGTCGTGTTCTCAATTCAATCCAGGCTTTCCCGTAAGGGGAGGTTTGGGTCGTCTTAGTTTGGTATCGGAGCTTTGGTTTACAAAGCACGAGAAAAAGGCACATTAAACCAAACGAAAGAATTCATCAGAGATAGGATTAGTAATATATATCCTATGAGAATAACTCGTTAGAGATAGGATTAGTAGTATCCTAGAATGATTCTGAAGAGTGTTATTTAAAAAAAAATCAAATTAGATTTTGAAAAGTTTATATCCTATTATTCGTATTTGAATATTTATTTTATATTTAATTTGGACTATCGAGTATATGAAGATTTTGAATATACGTGTATTCGAAGTCTCAAATATATTGCATAGATATAGAATCTCACTTTAGTCTCCCAGAGATAAATCTAATGATGTGGCCACATCATCAATATATGTGTTCGAGTTCAGAAAGTGAATATTTATATAATTTCCAATTGACTGGTGTGAGAACAAAACATAGTTAGAATCTATTGTTTGTGACTTGACACTGAAATATGATTTTTGAGTATATATAGAAAATTATATATTTGAAAAGCTAATCAACTAATTGATTGCTGATTGTGATGTGTGATAATTAACTTAAACTAATTAAGATATTGGAATACTAAAACCAATATGAAAATGAAAGGTAAATTTAGCCAAATCGAATCAAATATTGAACTGAATTGAAAATTGATTAGAATTTCATATATGTACATGTGTATATAATGAACATGTTATAGCATGGAAGCTAAGAAGAAGAATAAAATTGTTTGCCCGACAAATAGTACATATTTACTGTATTTATTCGGGTTTGATGATTTTATGAGACGATTGGCTAGCCGCTTGGCTTTTTCATTTTCTTTTTGGAGGATGAGGGCCTTGTGAGGCAAGTTGTGGTTTTACCGATCAACCCATACAAAGGAGGTTATGGCGAAATTTTTCGAAAATTTAGGGTGTTAGCCAAATTTTTGAGAAATTTGAAAATTCTTAGAAACTGAAAAGTTGAAGAATAAAAGCCAAAATGAAAGTTGAGTCAGTTGGTTAAAAAACCTTCAGCTCTGTTCCTTTTCGAGGAAGAAAAGATTTTAAGTGGGGGAGATTATAACAACCCGAAATTTCAAAACCAATTTAAAATTTTTATTTTAGCTATTTTAATGGATTTTGAATATTAAAAATGATTTATTTTAAATAATAACGAATAAAAATTTATTTTAAACGTAGTTAGAACATATAAGTTTATTTTAATTATAAAACGAGCGTGAAATGGCGTGGTGGTTTGAAAATTCGATTTTAAATTTCAATTAAATGTACAGAATTCAAAATAAATCGGATTTCAGTAAAACTAGAAATAATCAAATCCGCTTAATAATATCTTTCTAATGAATGCAAGAAACTGAGATTTCATACTAAAAATTGTAAGTTATGTCCAGTTTAAAATTTAGAATAGTCACTATGGAATTTATATATATTTTAATATAATAAATAGCCCTTAAAAATAGTTATTTTGCAAACGACCTCTGTTTTCCACAAAACCACTTTTGTTGGATCCAGAATGTCAAATTATTGTTAGATTTCAAATTTCATAATTTTTGGATTTAATATGTGAGCGTGGTAAATTTATATGTGTTTTGATAGATTTAGTTTGAATTTAATCAAGTGGAAAAAGGTCTTTTTTCAAATGGTCTCCAAATTCAATGGAATTAGTATTGTTAGGACCGTATCGTCAAAACATAGCTAGATTTATTTCTCAGTGATTTTTGGAGTCAGTATGTAGCCCCGGTAAATTAAAATGTACGTTTAGAATTCAATATATTGATTTATATTTTAATTTAAAGAAAAACTGATCAAAATGATAGAATTGGCTTACGAAACATATCCCATTGTGTCCGGACTAAGGGTATTTAGCTAAGGGCGATAGTCATTGGGTTTCATTTGGAGTTTGGTATTAAAATTTCATAATTAAACGAATAAATAAATTAAATAATTAACAAAATAGTTGCTTTAAAGGGCCAAAAACCCTAGAAACGTTCACTCAGAAATGCAGCCGCCATTCAGGAAATCGATGGCCATCATCTTCCATTCCTCTCGCCGATTTTTCTCTCCGACCCCTCACCAAATTCGAGCACTTTCAAAAGAAAACATCTAGATCTAGGTGAGATCAATACAACTAATGGTTGTGATCTGATATAAACGCCTGAGATGGCTGGATTTCCACTTGAAAACTATTCTGTTTGAACTGAAATCTCGCAATCCAAAGGCGTACGAGCTGGAGGAGATTCATGGCGGTTGTGGACATCTGGACGGCAGTCGACATGGCAAGAGTTGATCTGCCTCCGACATCTTCGATTGACGTATGCGAGTGAATGTTTAAAGGTGGCGATGGGTTTTCTTACGTTACAGTATTACACGAAGAAGAAGACGACCTTTCAGTATTATTAAGGGTTAAGTGAAAATTTTATTTAATAATTATATTTTAATTGATTTAAATTATGTAATTAATCTATTAATGTCCATATCTTTTTCACATGACATCAGAATCGCATGAAACAAAGTGCGTTAGGATCATGATGAAAATGTCTTCAACATGGAACTGACTAGACCAGATTTGGAGCTAGCTTATTTTTAGGCTAAACTAAATGCTTGCTTAATTTAGTTCAAAAATAAAAATCATCAATTAAAGAATGTCGAAGTGGAAACCAAAGTGAGAACTCCTTCTCACTAAATTATATTTTATCATGTTATTTTATTCATGTATAAAAATATATAGAATTGCCAGTGTAGATTTTTATCAGTTTTAATAATTATAAATTGTATACGGTGCCTTTTAGCTCACCTCCCTCGTCCACAGACCATGGACAATTTAATTGACTGTATTGTGTTGTGATTGTGATGGGAAACAGAAAATAAAAATATATTTGCAATATATAAATTATTTATATACGCTGTAAAAAAGTCTCTTGAAATAAAATAAATGTTCATTTACAAATCGGACAGTTTGTTTATGTACACCCATTTAACTGACATTGATTGGGACGATAATATTTTACACATCGCCCAACTGCACAAATAATAAATTGTATTTGTTGGTTGAAACTCCACACGGGTATTCTGGATTGGAATGAGGCATATGATGTGTTGTTATTGCACTTGGTTATAAGATACGCGAGTTATTCGGAAAGATCGGGTTTAACCCATTCTGAATAATTGATACGACGACTAACAGTCGAAGAGATTGAATACGGTGCAAGACCGATAATCTTCACATCGAATGGATGCTACTGATGCCCATGATTGGAGTAGCTACCTTGAAGGGGTTATAGTGGTAGCCGTCCGGGCGTATTTGTTGATTGTTCGGATATGCGAGGGCCTCTCTCTTGTATTGGACATACGGGACTAGGAATAAGATCCCCCCGGTTTCGTTCAGACCCAGAACGGACTTGCAAATGGATGGTGTGTCTTACATTGTATTCCTTTATATTGTATACGTTGATCTCTGCTAAATATATATCTGTATACGTTGATCTCTACTAAATATATATCTATTTGGTAACGGAGAATCTTAACACTCTTCTCTGAGACCTACGAGCTTAGAGGTTATATATTGGCAGAAATCAGTGGTACGGTATGGATTAACAGTATGGCACGTTGAGTTGCAGTGATCCAAGCTATTGTTGAAAAGCAGATCTTGGTGGATGATGATCAAAGCACAACTTTAATTAGCATAGCTTTGTGTAGAATTAATTCATGAGCCTCACACACCGTTATGATGGAGATCAGATGGTTAGGTCAGTATGCTTTTGAAATGAGGATAGACACCCTTAGAGGTGTCATGGATTTGGTTGACTGAGATGAGCTGAGTGTGGTCGCTCCACGCTCAGAGGGATAGGGCACACCCTCCCGATTCCCATAGGGATAAAGTAAGCAGTGTTTTCTCTAGTTGGGACGTAAGCCGCGGTGATACTTGATTTCCTAAAAAGGCGGATGCGCATTACAGCGTTTTCTCCAGCCGGGACGTAAGCCATGGAGTATTGCACTACGCGATAGATCTTTCGAATCAGGAGCCATTAGTATGGAAATCCAAACTTCCAATACAACATTTTGCGGCTTTAGTTGTAAACCTATATACTGCGACATAGTGAGACAGGGCGCTCAGTCCGTCTATGATCGATACATTTATATTTTAAGTTGATTTCTTCACTTATAGTAATAATAAAAGATTTGTTTTTAAAACGTACCAAGCATATTTGGCTATTATAAGGTAAAACTCTATCCTCCAGCTTGCGTTGCATTGTGGATGGGACCTAAGCCTTATAATAGCTTCGTTTTTCTTTAATTAGCGTTGCGTTGTTTGTTTTAGGCACTGGTATTGTGACGATCCCAAAACCCCGTTACACGGTGTTAAGGATAATCATTGGAATATAACACATTAATCATCATTAGCAGATCACAGATAATAGCATAAACATAAAATAGAATAATTTACACACATATGACAGCGGAATCATATAGATATCACCACATCAGAGAGCATAGTGCAGGATACAACTTAGTGCATAATAATACATAATCAATCACCATCGCCAGAGGCGGAATCATACATAAAGAGTACACAAAATGAATATCAGTCTACATCGCCAATGGCGGAATCATAATACATATACTATAATGGCGGAGAGAGTCAAAGTCAGCTAGGTGTAGTCAAGCCTCGCCATGAGCCAAAAGTGCACCAGATACCTGTAACTAGGCTGCCCGCGTGAAAATGAGGGCACCCAAGTTTGCAAGGTGAAACAAACTGCGAGTCAGTCATGGGACTGGTATGAGAAATCTACTTAACTTATTAACAACAATAATAAGGCAAATCAA
Organism: Allium sativum; assembly: GCA_030737875.1. Classification (NCBI taxonomy): domain Eukaryota; kingdom Viridiplantae; phylum Streptophyta; class Magnoliopsida; order Asparagales; family Amaryllidaceae; genus Allium; species Allium sativum. The sequence goes on from CM060909.1 coordinate 476,002,795, forward strand.
AGGACCACGCCACTTTCGCGGAACGGGTTTACTCCAATGGGTGCTAGTGCAAGAAATAAAGTAAATGATTAAATCATCGCAATGCTTTTTATAAAATGAATCCATTATAAGACTCAGGTCCCATCACACAATGCAACGCAAGCCGGAGGATAGAGTTTTACCTTATAATGGCCAAAAATGCTTCATACAAATAAAACAAAAGTGTTTGATAGTATTGCTAGTGCATGTATGTTTCAAAAGCGATTTCAATCATAAATATCAATCATAGGCGGCATAAATGACCCATACCACTATGTTGCCGTACTAGTAACACAATCACATCCGAAATTTCGTATTGGAAATTGGATTCCTTCATGAGTCGAGGCAAGGGGCAAGCTCCTCTCCGATTCGAGACACTCTAGCAAATGTCCCAGGACCCCACTATGATCCTTGGATCTTCAGGGCCGGTCCTCTCTTACTTTTGAGGATTGGCAATTCCTGAGCACACGTTTCCCGGTCCTTACAGACCTATACCGAGGCGTCTCGTATTCCAACAACCTCACAGGTGAAAAGTATATATAATGTCAGGGCTGGTAGGTCACTGACACCACCTTAGCTAGAAAGAAACGTCGTGCTCTCCCTGCAGTCACTATCCCGTTTTTGACTCATACCGAGGTGTGAGGCTCGCGAATCCACGTTATACACAAAGCTACGTCACACAGACCATGCTTTGATCATCAACCACAAGACTTTGCTTTGCAACAGAAGCCTTGATCATATGCCACTTAGGCGTGCCATACAGGCAATCCAATCCATGCGACTGATTTCTATCAATACATAACCTCTGAGCTCGTACGTCTCAGAGAAGGGCGTTAAGCAAGAGAATAAATTCTCCGCCGCCAAACAGATATATATTTAACAGAGATCAATCAGCACAGAACAAAATCCAATGTCAGACACACAGTCCATTTACAAGTCCGTTCTGGGTTTGAACGAAACCGGAGGCACCAAATTCCTCGCATATCCGAACAATCAACAGTATGTCTGGACGGCTACTACTTCAGCTCCTTCACGGTAGCTACTCCAATCACGAGCATCAGTAGCGCCCATCCATCCAATGTGAAGATCATCGGTCTTCAACCGTCTTCGACTTCTCAACGTCGATCGATTATTTGAAATGAGATGAACTTGGCCTTTTCAAATAACCCACGTATATTTAGATTTTCAAATCAATTAATCACATGGTTGGACTATTCAACATTCACATTTCAGTTCTTTAGTTATAATTTTCATGTTAAATACATTCAACCATCACATATCAAGCAAACACAACAAAATTGGTTTATTTCCACTCTATATCGTCTATAGTATTTTATAACGATATATCGCCATTTTTATTTATTTAAAACGGCCATATTTAATTAAACGATGATTCAGGTCGTGCCGATGCACTGGCGCTGTTTTTCACTAAATTTGTTTTACACATATCTGAAAATCTAACCGTTGGATCTTCACAAATTTTATGTCATTAGAAAGATCATTTCAAAACGAATCCAACGGTTTCAGTTTTGGGAAAATCCGACGGTCGGATCTTCCACACTAACCATTTGAAGTTACGATTTCAATTTACGAACTGCAGCGTCGTTATTCGATTTAATTTAATTATATTTATATATATATATAAATATAATCGTTTCTGGCGCTGTTTTTCTTCAGATTTGAATTAAACATTCCAGACAATCCAATCGTCGGATCTTCACAAAGTTGGTGTCGTTGGAAAGATATTTCCAAGGCGAACCCAACGGTTGCGGTTTCGGGAAAATCCAATGGTCGGATTTCCCGCACTAGTTGTTTGAAATCACGGTTTCAAAACATGAACTGCACGACCACGTTTCGTTTTAATTTTATTTTTATTTGTATATTTATATAAATATAGTTCATTTAAAAATTCCTATATCGTTTTCACTTCAAATATTTCACTAACGCCTTTAAATTTTGGAAAATTTCGCCATAACCTCCTTTGCACGGGAGGGGCTGGGAAAATTCCCAAATAGCCACATGGGCGTTTCATGTCAAAAAGAAAAAGAAAAAGCCAAGCGGCTAGCCAACAGGCTCATAAAATCATCACCCAAATAAAACAGTAAACGTGTACCTATTTGTCGGGCACAAAATTTTATTCCTCTTCTCTAGCCTCTTTGCTATAACCTGTTCAATAAATATGCATGTACATATATACAATTCTTATCACTTCTCATTTTCCATTCAACTTCATATTTGATTCAATTTGGTTTAAAAACACCATTCATTCTAATGTTGCATGCATAGGCAAAAATCATATCATTAGCTAATTAATGAATATTTCAACTCATGCATATTTATTTGAACAAGTGGCTATTTTTTACGCTTCACATTTCAAAATTGATAATTTTGGCAAACTAAAATATATTTCAACACATGACTATTTTATTTAGTTCCTATGCATGTTAAAAATAATATTCCTTTCATAAATATTTATTTCAACGCTCGCATATCTTTAGCATATCACATATACGATAAAATGATATTTTTATCATTTAAAATATTTATTCAACACATGAATGTTTCTAACACTTCATAGTTTCAACGAAAATGTAATTTTTATTGTTCATTCTTTTTATTCAACACATGAACTTTTCCAATACACACATTTCTCAACACATGAGCACCTCCACACATGGATATTTTATATATGTTGTTCATATAAGAAAGATGAAATTTTTATTGTTGAAACTATTTATATATAAGTCGAATATTTTACATACTTCATATATATTATAAAAATGTGTTTTTTATTGTTTAAACACTTCATTCACTCACACATGAATTTAATTTTCACACATCACTTCTCAACACATGAGCATTTCCACACATGGATATAGTTTCAACACATGACTTTAATTTCAACGCATGAAGATAATTTCAACATATGAAAATAATTCTAACACATGAATATTATTCAAAATTTCGGCAGCATAATGACAGGGTAGTTAAAACCGGCACCGTCCCTAGTACGGCTCCTCGCTCTACCTTAAAACCTCGCGGTTTTTTACAATGGGGATTCGTGCATCTAATTCGCACGCAGGCGGCATGTTTTATTTTTATTTCCACAATTATTTCCAATTCATTTCAATCACCAATGGGTATTTTTCAACCACAACCAAACAATATCAACCACAAACAATTATTCAACCATTCGTATTTTTCATCCAATATTTCACACCAATACACAACAATAAATATCGTCCATGGTTTGTGGACGAGGGGAGTATATATATATATATATATTATTGCTATATTTCACTTGCATTTCAACACATATATCAATTATACTATGCATGTATAATTCATACTTCGCTTATATAGCTTACACATTGCATGTACATGAGATATACAACACGTGTGTAATTTATATTTCGCTTATATAATTTATACACGACATTTTCCATTCAAATTCATTTAATTTAGATTTCTCACATTGGTTTTCGGAGTGCTAAAAATCGTAGATGACTCAGAAAAATCCGCGGTCTCTTCTATGTGGTAGAGTGCTTCCTTGCGGTCCCGATGTTTCCTGTTTCATCGAATTTCGTCAAAACACCATAAAGATATGATTTTTCAAAGTTCAAACATAAAAAAGAACTCACCTTTATCGATGGTTCAAAACTAGGGTTGCAGTTTTCGCGAGAACCGAGGCATGATAGGACGATCAGAGGTGATGACGTGGAAGAGGGAGGAAAGGGGAGTCGGCGCAGGGTGGTTTGAGGTGGTTCGGTGGTCTCTGGCGCACGTGGCGGCGGTGGGAAGCGTCCGGGTTTGGGTCGTCGATTCTGGCGATGGAGGAGGCGATAGGGGTCGGGGTAGGGTTGGATTGGAATAGGAGAGGGAGGCGCGTCGACTGGTGGTGGTGGCGCAGGCTGGAATCGCCTGTGGCAGCGGCGATTTGGCTGGGAAGGGGCGAACGACGTCGATCGTCGATCGGGAGAGAAAACGAGGGTTTTCTGATATTTTTTATTTTTAAAAATAATGAAAGGAAAATTCTGATTGGCCCATAGTTTTAATAAATTTTTAAATAGTGTTTCTCCACACGGACACCAATTCAAACCCAACGACTGTCGTCCCTAGCTAATTACCCCCATCCCGGACACAATGGGATATGTTTCGTTGGCCAATTCAACTGTTACAGTCAGTTATTCTTCAAATTAAAGTATAAAACATTTAATTTTTAACTTTTAACGTACATTTCAATTTGCCAGGGCCACAAACTGATTCGAAAAATTCCATAAAAATAAATCTAGCTATGTTTTGACGCTACGGTCCCAACAAAACTAGTTTCGTCGAATTCTGAGATCGTTTGAAAAATGGCCATTTTCTGGTCGATCCAATTTAACAGAAATTGACCAAACACATTTTCTTTTGTCACGCTCACATACTAGCTTAAAAAATTATGAAATTTGAAACTTAGCAATAGTTTGACATCCCGGACCCAACAAAAGTGGTTTCGTCAAATTCCGAGGTCGTTTACAAAATATCTATTTTCCAGGGCTATATATTCTATATAGCGACCTTTCTGAAAATTCATTCGGCCATAACTTTTGATTCCCGTTATGAAACTTCGATTTTTCAGATTCATTAGAAAGGTATTAATAAACAGATTTAAATATTTTTGGTTTCACTAAAATCCGTTATATTTTCCACCCTGCACAGTCAGTCAAAGTTTGAATTCAAATTTTCAAGATGACTCACTATTTCTAATTCACTATTTTATTGAAATATCCTATTTCAATTGTTCAAATTCCTTTGAAATGACCAATTTAAAATTTTTAAATTGGCTCGTATTTTCCGGGTTGTTACAATCTCCCCCACTTAAAATTTTTCATCCTCGAAAAGGAAACAACAGTAAAGTAGGAAACAAAATGCAAATGCAAAGTATTGTAAAGGTACCTTGCACCGGAGTTAGTCAGAGATGTCCACTCTGCATTTGGGGTAAGCTTGCTTAATGCTTTCCTCAGTCTCCCAAGTACAGTCTCTAGGATCACTACTCCACTGCACTTTAACTAAATGAACCTTTTTGCTTCTCAGTTCTCTAGTTTCTTTGCCAACAATCTTTAATGGCTCTCTTCCGACTGCTAAATCTGGAGTTATGTCTATATCCTGTTGCGCTGCTTCTTCTACAACAAGATCCGGATCATGCACATGTCTTCTAAGTTGAGATACGTGAAATACATCATGCACTCCAGGCAATCAATCTGGTAATTGAACCCTATAAGCAAGAGTTCCAATTCGTTCAAGTATAGGAAAGGGACCAATAAATCTCAGTGCGAACTTCCCCGTTTTTCCAAATCTGATTACTCCTCTCATCGGAGAAACTTTCAAATAAACATGGTCACCAACAGCAAATGTCAAATCTCTTCTTCTAGAATCTGCATAACTTTTATGTCGGCTTTGTGCGGTTCTCAATCGCTTTTTGATGAAGTCGACTTTATCAGATGCTTCTCGAATCATATCAGGTCCTAACACAAGTCTGTTGCCAGGTTCTACCCAACATGCTGGAGATCTGCACGGTTTGCCATATAATGCTTCAAATGGCGACATTCCCAAACTTGCTTGATAGCTATTGTTATATGAGAATTCTGCCAAATGCAAGTGATCTTCCCATGACCCACCAAAATCAATTATACAAGCCCGCAATAAATCTTCTAGAATTCTATTCACCCGCTCAGTTTGGCCATCTGTTTGAGGGTGATAAGCGGTGCTCATATTCAGTTTCGTTCCCAAATTTGTCTGGAAAGCCTCCCAGAATTTGCTAGCAAATATTGGGTCTCTATCACTGACTATGCTGATGGGAATTCCATGCAGCTTAACAATTTCTTTGAAATATATCTGTGCTGGACTTTGAGCGGTTCTATTGGATCTGACAGGTATGAAATGGGCAGTCTTCGTGAAGCGATCTACGATTACCCAAATGCTGTCATTACCTTTCCTGGTTCGCGGCAAACCATCTATGAAATCCATGGAAATCTGTTCCCATTTCCAACCTGGGACTTCCAACGGTTGCAACAATCCAGCTAGCTTCTGTTGGTCGCTCTTGACCAATTGACAAGTAGGTTATCTGCTAACATACAAAGAAATATCCCTCTTCATTGCCTTCCACCAGAAAGTGCGTTTGATATCGTTGTACATTTTACTCACACCAGGATGAATGCAAAGTTTGGATTTATGGCATTCATCTAGCACTTCTCTTTTGAGCTCAGGAATGTCGGGAACACATATTCTTCTATTCAATCTCAGAACTCCCTCACTATGCACTTGGAAACTGGAGCCTTCGCCCCTTTGAATCCTTCTTATCATCTCTTTCACAAAATTGTCACTTTTCTGAAGAACAGATATTTTATCAATCAATCCTGGCGTAATTATAAGATTGGCAACGATTGCGGTTTTTCTACTAAGCGCATCCGCTACAACGTTAGCATTCCCCGGCGTATACAGGATATCAAGATCATACGCTGCAAGAAATTCTAGCCAATGCTGCTGTCTCAAATTCAGATCTTTCTGGGTGTATAAATACTTTAATGATTGATGATCTGTGTACAGCACAAATTTCTCGCCCAATAAATAATGTCTCCAGATTTTCAAAGCAAAAACGATGGCTAGCAACTCAAGATCATGAGTTACATAATTCTTCTCATGTGGTTTCAGTTGGCGGCTTGCATAAGCGACTACTTGGCCTCTTTGCATTAACACTGCACCAAGACTTCTAATAGAAGCTTCTGTCCAAACCGTCAAATCCTGATTGCCATCAATAATGGTTAACACTGGAGCAGTTGTCAGTTTCGATTTCAGTTCCTGGAAAGCTTCTTCACAGTCGGAAGTCCACTTAAGTTTCTCATGCTTCTTCGTGAGCTTCGTTAACGGACCGGATATCTTCGAAAAATCCTTAATGAACTTTCGATAATAACTAGCCAACCCCATAAAACTTCTAACCTCTGTGGGTGTAGTGGGTTGTTTCCAGTCTTGAATCGCTGTTATTTTGCTCGGATCTACAGAAATCCCTTTCTTTGACACGACATGGCCAAGAAACTTCACTTCTTCTTGCCAGAAGACACATTTAGAGAATTTGGCTTTGAAGACGTTCTTTCTTAGAATCTCCAATACTTGTTCTAAGTGTTTTTCATGCTCGGGTTTTGATTTGAAGTAGATTAAAATATCATCGATGAATACGAGGAAAAATTTATTCAGAACTCCCCTGAACACTCTATTCATTAGATCGACAAAGTATGTTGGAGCGTTGCACAGGCCGAACGACATTACTAACCATTCATAAAATATGTTTGGACCTCTGAAAGCTGTCAAAGGAACACACTCCTCTGCTATTATCAATTGATGAAAACCTGTAGCTAGGTCCATTCGGGAAAATACTCTCGCCCCATTTAATTGGTCTAGCAGATCATCGATGCGGGGTAATGGGTATTTATTTTTGAGCGTCTGTTTGTTGAGGTCTCGGTAATCAACACACAATCGAAGAGTACCGTCTGACTTTGGGACAAACACAACAGCTGCACCCCAATTAGAAAAGCTAGGTCTGATTAGACCCTTCCACAACAGTTGACGAGTTTGATCGCCTAATTCTTTTTTTTCCTTGGGAGTCATTCTACGAATTGGATGAACCACTGGTCTGGCATTGGGAATTAGATCAATTCTGAATTCTATTTCTCTTTGAGGAGGTAAGTTTTCGACTTCTTCAAACACATCCGCATAGTTTCTGACAATCGGAATCTTTTCTAAGGAAGTGGGGATAACTTCTAACGCCGACCAAAATTCTTCTCTATCTGGATTCAAACCATGACATGGTACAGTAATATATCCAAGCTTCGTTCGAATTTTCACTATTCGTTCTGCACACTTTACTTCGGCTTCATATTTCGTTAACCAATCAAGCCCGAGAATGATATCGAATTCGGGAAAATCCATGATGATTAAATCAAATGGAAACTTGTAGGAAGAATAAGAGACCGGCACTCTACAATATGAACTGAGAATAAGAGATCCTCCTATCGGGTTATGTACTTCAACCGATTCTCTAAGCTTTCTCTGTTTTAACTTTAATTTGTGCACTGTGTTACTAGCAATAAAACTACGTGATGCACCCGTGTCAAACAATACAGAGACAGGAATATTTTTAATTGTAAGGGTACCTCCCAAAACATCGGGTTTACCTGCTCCTTTGGAAGCAGCTGGCGGGCTCGACCCGTCATACACGTGAGCTACTGCGGCCTTCTTCAGCAAAGGAAAGTCTTTGACAAGATGATCCGTCTTGCGGCAATTAAAGCAGGAGCGAGGGTTCTGAGAGCCCAGGCTTGAACCTTTTGAATTTGTCTTCTGCCTCTTCGGGGCTGTGCACACATTAGAGAAGTGCCCCATTTTGCCACAATTATAGCATCTCCCTTTTGGCGGCCTGCCAGTCTGAGGTTTCGAGGATGCTGCTTGGCTTGACTCAGCTTGATTCACAGCAGGCTTGCGTTTGTTTCCGGCTTGGTTTTTAGCGCGTTCCTGCTCCATATGCCTTTGGTCAAGGTCTTCGTAGTTGCATGTCATTTCCACCAGTTCATTAAATCCCAGCTTGACGTGGGCCATTGCTCTATCATGATACTGCCGCTTCAGCCCGAGGATGAACCTCTTATTCTTGGACTTTTCAGTGGCGACGAGCTCCGGAGCATAGGGGGACAACTGTGTAAATTTATTCAGATAATCCTACACTGAAAGATCCCCCTGCTGGAGGTTGGCGAAGTCATCGTGCATGCGTTCTAGGGCTTGTTCTGGGACATATTTCTCTTTGAAGAGTTCTTTGAATCCGTCCCAGGTTCTACCAGCTTCTCTATTCCCGGCGGTGAGAGATTCCCACCATAGTTCAGCTTGTTCCTGCATAAGCCAGGCACCCATAATAACTTTATCTTGATCTCCAAGCCTTAGGCCTTCTAGTACCTTCTCGCATGTTTTGAGCCATGCAAGGGCCTCTATTACTGTGCCAGTTCCCAAAAAGGTCTTGCCTCCTAGGTTTTTGTATCTCTTAGCTACGCTGTCCAGCTCGAAGTATTGAGCGGCCGGGGGTTGTATCAAGGGTCCTTCTTCAACTGGGACTTCTCCCCGTCCTCTGCCACGGCCAGCACGGCCTCCTCTAGCGGCGGCTGCTCGGGTAGCCATTTTTCAAATTCTGTATAAGCAAGGAAAGAGTCAGCTTACAGAAACGATAATTTATTGCATTGATAAGGAGAAAACTTAAGGAAAGATAACGATGGACTGATCAAATTGTTTTTGCTATACTGCTTGGCTCATTCTAGGACTTTACTAGTCCTATCTCTAATGAGCTACTCGCCTTAGAATACTACTGATTATATTTTGACGAAGTGTTTAATGTGTTAGACTCCAGAACTAAGGTTAACCAAAGCTCTGATACCAGCTGTGACGATCCCAAAACCCCGTTACACGGTGTTAAGGATAATCATTGGAATATAACACATTAACCATCATTAGCAGATCACAGATAATAGCATAAACATAAAATAGAATAATTTACACACATATGACAGCAGAATCATATAGATATCACCACATCAGAGAGCACAGTGCAGGATACAACTTTGTGCATAATAATACATAATCAGTCACCATCGCCAGAGGGGGAATCATACATAAAGATTATACAAAATGAATATCAGTCTACATCGCCAATGGCGGAATCATAATACATATACTATAATGGCGGAGAGATTCAAAGTCAGCATGGTGTAGTCAAGCCTCGCCATGAGCCAAAAGTGCAACAGATACCTGTAACTAGGCTACCCATGTGAAAATGAGGGCACCCGAGTTTGCAAGGTGAAACAAACTACGAGTCAGTCATGGGACTGGTATGAGAAATCTACTTAACTTATTAACAACAATAATAAGGCAAATCAAAGGACCACGCCTCTTTCGCGGAACGGGTTTACTCCAATGAGTGCTAGTGCAAGAAATAAAGTAAATGATTAAATCATCGCAATGCTTTTTATAAAATGAAGCCATTATAAGACTCAGGTCCCATCACACAATGCAACGCAAGCCGGAGGATAGAGTTTTACCTTATAATGGCCAAAAATGCTTCATACAAATAAAACAAAAGTGTTTGATATTATTACTAGTGCATATATGTTTCAAAAGTGATTTCAATCATAAATATCAATCATAGGCGGCATAAATGACCCATACCACTATGTCGTCGTACTAGTAATACAATCACATCCGAAATTTCGTATTGGAAATTGGATTCCTTCATGAGTCGAGGCAAGGGGCAAGCTCCTCTCCGATTCGAGACACTCTAGCAAATGTCCCAGGACCCCACTATGATCCTTGGATCTTCAGGGACGGTCCTCTCTTACTTTTGAGGATTGGCAATTCCTGAGCACACGTTTCCCGGTCCTTATAGACCTATACCGAGGCGCCTCGTATTCCAACAACCACACAGGTGAAAAGTATATGTAATGTCAGGGCTGCTAGGTCACTAACACCGCCTTAGCTAGAAAGAAACGTCGTGCTCTCCCTGCAGTCACTATCCCGTTTTTGACTCATACCGAGGTGTGAGGCTCGCGAATCCACGTTATACACAAAGCTACGTCACACAGACAATGCTTTGATCATCAACCACAAGACTTTGCTTTGCAACAGAAGCCTTGATCATATGCCACTTAGGCGTGCCACATAGGCAATCCACTCCATGCGACTGATTTCTATCAATACATAACCTCTGAGCTCGTACGTCTCAGAGAAGGGCGTTAAGCAAGAGAATAAATTCTCCGCCGCCAAACAGATATATATTTAACAGAGATCAATCAGCATAGAACAAAATCCAATGTCAGACACACAGTCCATTTACAAGTCCGTTCTGGGTTTGAACGAAACCGGAGGCACCAAATTCCTCGCATATCCGAACAATCAACGGTATGTTTGGACGGCTACTACTTCAGCTCCTTCACGGTAGCTACTCCAATCATGAGCATCAGTAGCGCCCATCCATCCAATGTGAAGATCATCGGTCTTCAACCATCTTCGACTTCTCAACGTCGATCGATTATTTGAAATGAGATGAACTCGGCCTTTTCAAATAACCCACGTATATTTAGATTTTCAAATCAATTTATCACATGGTTGGACTATTCAACATTCACATTTCAGTTCTTTAGTTATAATTTTCATGTTAAATACATTCAACCATCACATATCAAGCAAACACAATAAAATTGGTTTATTTCCACTCTATATCGTCTATAGTATTTTATAACGATATATCGGCATTTTTATTTATTTAAAACGGCCATATTTAATTAAACGACGATTCAGGTCGTGCCGATGCACTGGCGCTGTTTTTCACTAAATTTGTTTTACACATATCTGAAAATCTAACCATTGGATCTTCACAAATTTTATGTCATTAGAAAGATCATTTCAAAACGAATCCAACGGTTTCAGTTTTTGGAAAATCTGATGGTCGGATCTTCCACACTAGCCATTTGAAATTACGATTTCAATTTACGAACTACAGCGTCGTTATTCGATTTAATTTAATTATATTTATATATATAAATATAATCGTTTCTAGCGCTGTTTTTCTTCAGATTTGAATTAAACATTCCAGACAATCCAACCGTCGGATCTTCACAAAGTTGGTGTCGTTGGAAAGATATTTCCAAGGCGAACCCAACGGTTGCAGTTTCGGGAAAATCCAATGGTCGGATTTCCCGCACTAGTCGTTTGAAATCACGGTTTCAAAACACGAACTACACGGCCACGTTTCGTTTTAATTTTATTTATATTTATATATTTATATAAATGTAGTTCATTTAAAAATTCCTATATCGTCTTCACTTCAAATATTTCACTAACGCCTTTAAATTTTGGAAAATTTCGCCATAACCTCCTTTGTACGGGAGGGGCTGGGAAAATTCCCAAATAGCCACATGGGCGTCTCATGTCAAAAAGAAAATGAAAAAGCCAAGCGGCTAGCCAACAGGATCATAAAATCATCACCCAAACAAAATAGTAAACGTGTACCTATTTGTCGGGCACAAAATTTTATTCCTCTTCTCTAGCCTCTTTGCTATAACCTGTTCAATAAATATGCATGTACATATATACAATTCTTATCACTTCTCATTTTCCATTCAACTTCATATTTGATTCAATTTGGTTTAAAAACACCATTCATTCTAATGTTGCATGCATAGGCAAAAATCATATCATTAGCTAATTAATGAATATTTCAACTCATGCATATTTATTTGAACAAGTGGCTATTTTTATCGCTTCACATTTCAAAATTGATAATTTTGGCGAACTAAAATATATTTCAACACATGACTATTTTATTTAGTTCCTACGCATGTTAAAAATAATATTCCTTTCACAAATATTTATTTCAACGCTCGCATATCTTTAGCATATCACATATACGATAAAATGATATTTTTATCATTTAAAATATTTATTCAACACATGAATGTTTTTAACACTTCATAGTTTCAACGAAAATGTAATTTTTATTGTTCGTTCTTTTTATTCAACACATGAACTTTTCCAATACACACATTTCTCAACACATGAGCACCTCCACACATGGATATTTTATATATGTTGTTCATATAAGAAGGATGAAATTTTTATTGTTGAAACTATTTATATATAAGGCGAATATTTTACATACTTCATATATATTTTAAAAATGTGATTTTTATTGTTCAAACACTTCATTCACTCACACATGAATTTAATTTTCACACATCACTTCTCAACACATGAGCATTTCCACACATGGATATAGTTTCAACACATGACTTTAATTTCAACGCATGAAGATAATTTCAACATATGAAAATAATTCTAACACATGAATATTATTCAAAATTTCGGCAGCATAACGGCAGGGTAGTTAAAACCGGCACCGTCCCTAGTACGACTCCTCGCTCTACCTTAAAACCTCGCGGTTTTTGATAATGGGGATTCATGCATCTAATTCGCACGCAGGCGGCATGTTTTATTTTTATTTCCACAATTATTTCCAATTCATTTCAATCACCAATGGGTATTTTTCAACCACAACCAAACAATATCAACCACAAACAATTATTCAACCATTCGTATTTTTCATCCAATATTTCACACCAATACACAACAATAAATATCGTCCATGGTTTGTGGACGAGGGGAGTGTGTGTGTATATATATATATATATATATATATATATATATATATATATATTATTGCTATATTTCACTTGCATTTCAACACATATATCAATTATACTATGCATGTATAATTCATACTTCGCTTATATAGCTTACACATCGCATGTACATGAGATATACAACACGTGTGTAATTTATATTTCGCTTATATAATTTATACACGACATTTTCCATTCAAATTCATTTAATTTAGATTTCTCACATTGGTTTTCAGAGTGCTAAAAATCGTAGATGACTCAGAAAAATCCGCGGTCTCTTCTATGTGGTAGAGAGCTTCCTTGCGGTCCCGATGTTTCTTGTTTCATCGAATTTCATCAACACACCATAAAGATATGATTTTTCAAAGTTCAAACATCAAAAAGAACTCACCTTTATCGATGGTTCAAAACTAGGGTTGCAGTTTTCGCGAGAACCGAGGCACGATAGGACGATCAGAGGTGATGACGTGGAAGAGGGAGGAAAGGGGAGTCGGCGCAGGGTGGTTTGAGGTGGTTCGGTGGTCTCTGGCGCACGTGGCGGTGGTGGGAAGCGTCGGGGTTTGGGTCATCGATTCTGGCGATGGCGGAGGCGATAGGGGTCAGGGTAGGGTCGGATTGGAAGAGGAGAGGGAGGCGCGTCGACTGGTGGTGGTGGCACAGGCTGGAATCGCCTGTGGCGGCGGCGATTTGGCTGGGAAGGGGCGAACGACGTCGATCGTCGATCGGGAGAGGAAACGAGGGTTTTCTGATATTTTTTATTTTTAAAAATAATGAAAGGAAAATTCTGATTGGCCCATAGTTTTAATAAATTTTTAAATAGTGTTTCTCCACACGGACACCAATTCAAACCCAACGACTGTCGTCCCTAGCTAATTACCCCCATCCCGGACACAATGGGATATGTTTCGTTGGCCAATTCGACTGTTACAGTCAGTTATTCTTCAAATTAAAGTATAAAACATTTAATTTTTAACTTTGAACGTACATTTCAATTTGCCAGGGCCACTAACTGATTCGAAAAATTCCAGAAAAATAAATCTAGCTATGTTTTGACGCTACGGTCCCAACAAAACTAGTTTCGTCGAATTCTGAGATCGTTTGAAAAATGGCCATTTTCTGGTCGATCCAATTTAACAGAAATTGACCAAACACGTTTTCTTTTGCCACGCTCACATACTAGCTTCAAAAATTATGAAATTTGAAACTTAGCAATAGTTTGACATCCTGGACCCAACAAAAGTGCTTTCGTCGAATTCCGAGGTTGTTTGCAAAATATCTATTTTCCAGGGCTATATATTCTATATAGTGACCTTTCTGAAAATTCATTCGGCCATAACTTTTGATTCCCGTTATGAAACTTCGATTTTTCAGATTCGTTAGAAAGGTATTAATAAACAGATTTAAATATTTTTGGTTTCACTAAAATCCGTTATATTTTCCACCCTGCACAGTCAGTCAAAGTTTGAATTCAAATTTTCAAGCTGACTCACTATTTCTAATTCACTATTTTATTGAAATATCCTATTTCAATTGTTCAAATTCCTTTGAAATGACCAATTTAAAAATTTTAAATTGGCTCGTATTTTCCGGGTTGTTACAAGTATTCTTGGGGATAAACCCGTTACATGTTATACGGTGTGGTCCCTTGATTTACCTTATTATAAAGTAAAGTTTTAATAACTATTTTAGTTCTCACACCAGTCCCATGACTGACTCGGAGTTTATTATTTCTACCTAAACTCCGAGTGCCCATATTTTCCACATGGGCAGCTACTAGTTTTGGTTTTCATAGATATTTCTTTTCCTAGGATCCTGGATTATAGTTGGAGCTATATTCAGAAAGCTTTGTATCCATATATTTCATTCAATTGTGTTGTAGATGTATTTTCCGCTGTACATTGTATTTATACATTTAAATTTCCGCTGCTTTGTAATTTAAAACTCTGATATTTTCTGTTGTAAATTATATATTCATACTCTGATATATTCTTATACTCTGATGAAATTGTTGTAATAACAATGAAATGTTCTATTGTTTGTGTCTGATGAGTCGTGTTCTCAATTCAATCCGGGCTTTCCCGTAAGGGGAAGTTTGGGTTGTTACTATATATATATATATATATATATATATATATATATATATATATATATATATATGACACTTAGCTCTTCAATACGATCTTCATTTATCTTCATTGCCATGTTGCCTTGAATCAAAAATATCGTGAATCAACAGGTTATTGCCATTTATGACCATAACGGTCATATTTTCCTATAGCAACAAATTATCGCTTAATTGTTACTTACTGCCATTAACTATAGTTAATGTCACTTATGAACCTAACGGTCATAATTCCCTAAGAAATTAATTATCCTTAATTACCAGTCTCAAAATATCTATTTTTTATACCCCAACAGACAATGCTAATTTATTAATTTATTGTCTATTGTGTGTATATATATATATTTATATATATTTAGCTCCGGATCCCTCACATTAAGCCGACCACTTGTGGATGTTGGATTTGCCGGGCGGTTCCAGGCATAATTCTACCACAAGATGAGCTTCATCTCATGTCTTAGTGCAGTTGAAAATTTACATCTTCCAAATTGGGTTTTACAATAATAATCCTAGCCAATTCAGAAATTATAACCTTAGGCTTAACATCCAAATTAAATTTGTTTTCCCCAATCAGTGATGATTACAATATTTATTTATTTATGGCCCTATTTATAGAAATCAATTACACTAATTGCTACAACGGTCTCCACAAATATTTTCATTTAATATGGATTACATTTACATGTATAATTTCACAAAATAAAAACCATTAAAATATTCATTATAATATACATATTTCGTTGTTTACGTAGATTTGGACGAATAATGTATATATGAATATGTTTATATTTTTGCATCGTTAACATAGTTATTTTCTTTTATTATCATTGTTGTTAAATTTTAATGTTTTGGTTCAACTTATATCCAAACATTCCTTTTTGCACTAAATTTTAAAATAAGGTTCTAAATCTTTGTGAAAAGCCCGTTAACTATAATTATTGTAAATTATGCCATCAACTATAGTTGTTGTAAATTATGCCTGAATATTTGAACAAACACATTTCAAACCACAAGAAATATATATTATGTATGTTTGGGAATAATTGATGTGAACTATGCACACACACAGACACACATATATATATTTATATGTAAATTTACACAACTTTTCCCTTTTTTGATATTTATCATATTTCTTATTGGTTTCAAATAATGTCTTTTTATTTCAAAAGAGCAAAAAGGCATATTTACAATAACTAAGTTAAAACCCCAACAAAATTGAGTACACAGGTTTATATCTTTTTGATCTAAACTAGATGAATCACTGTTTAGCACCGACACTATAGATCTGGAATAAAACTACATCTTAACTGTGTATTGAGGGACTGATTTCTAGGTTTATGGTGTTTACAGTAAACATTATATATATATATATATATTAAACACAATTGTAGGAAATAATATAATCAATTAAGTAAGCCTACAAATTATAATATTATTCAAACTACAAATTTATACTCTTAGATTTTGACAACATCATAAATATATATGATAGGTATCATTTCAGATTTTACAATATTATAAAGAGATCTGATAAATGTTAGGCAAAGATTTGAGATCTAATACAAACGAGATAATGAGTTATTGTAACTTTGTATATAAATTTTCCACTCACCTGAAAGCATCCGAATCTAAAATTCGAACAATCTTTTAGGCCTACAGTTCCCAAATTCTTACAGATCTATAGTTATTCTTAAAAGGGGATACTTTCAGATTTGTAGATTTGTAAGAAAATGGGGAAAGAGTAGAGAATCTAATGAAGAAGAGCTTAGGCGTCAATTCATACCCTTTTCCACTTGAATCTGATTATTCCTTTTAAATCCATATGGTTTATGTTTGATATATGAATCTATTTTTGATTTAGAGTTTGTTTGAAGAGAAAAGGAAATGACAAAGCTTTGCTGCCGCCTACAAATTTGTATGGCAAAGAATTAGGCCTTACCTCTTTATTTATAGGAGTTTAATTGCCATGAACCGTTAGATCTGATTAAATAAACATCCGTTCGGTTATATATATATATATATATATATATATATAACTAAACCCTTTTAACCTAGCCGTCACTGGGTTGTTCAGGCTCGAAGTGGTCGACCGCTCCTATCAAGGTGTCGACCACCTGTAACACCCCATAATTTTAAAATATTAAAATTAACAAATTAAATAATACTTAATTTTTAGAGGAAGAACTAAGGGAAATGGGTTGTGCCATTGCGTTCATCTCGGAATTCTACTTGGGATAGAGTCCGGGTTTGCGTAAATTGGATATCGTATGAAGAAGTTATAAGCCTTAGAAGTTTGTATACGCATAAGGAGGAATATATATATATATAATAATTCCAGGACCCTCAAAACAGTTCAAAAATTAAAATCCGACCAAAGCGGGCTGAGAGGGAAAATTCCCGCTCATGGGTGTCGACCCCCCTAGGGGATGTCGACATGGGTGTCGACCCCCCTTAGATGGTGTCGACTAGGGAGTCGACCCCCCTATAAAGGTGTCGACCCCCCCGGGCAGATCTGGGCAGAATTCGTTTTATATATCTGGACTTGATTCTGGGTCTGATTCATTGGTTCTAGGCTATAAATATGGTCCTCTATTCTCCTATTTTCTTCATTGGAGATTATGGAGGCCATATGCTGATGAGTTGCAAACTAAAACAGAATCAAATTCTACAACAAGGGTTTAGCTAATCAAATTCCGAATTTAGAATTCAGATCCATTCTCTTTCAATTCTCTAAACCTAACGCTGTGAGTTTCTAGTCACTTTTAGGTTTAAATAAATAATAGTGAATTATGAAAGACTATGAATTGGATATGTTGTAAAGTATGAATCTATGCCAATATTAAACCCTATACTATGTAGATCTTGATAGATCTATTTCTCTAGATTTGATATAATTTTGGTTATTCTACGATGTTGCCTATGTAGATCTTGATAGATCTGATATAATTGTGGTTATTCTATGATGTTGCCTATGTAGATCTTGATAGATCTATTTCTCTAGATCTGATATAATTGTCGTTATTCTATGATGTTGCCCATGTAGATCTTGACTTGTAATTGTATTATGGAAAAGGTGAATACGTTAATTTGGGACAAGTTATGACATTGATTAGATCTAGTTCTTTATGTAAATCACCTTTCACCTGTCATATTGTGATAAATTTGGATATGTTATAAATTGGACATGTGAATTTATCCTTAGATCTAAACATGCTACTATGCCACCCTTACTATGCTAGATCTGAATTGCTGGACATTTAAATGATTAGTTTAGATCTCATTTTTGTTCTTTTTGACATCATAGAAATTGTCACAAGTTCATGTGACAACCTTATGACTATGTTAATCTATGCTATGCCAAATCATATTAAATGATCACTTGTATTACATTCCTATTAGCTTTCCTTTTCATTGCTTATCGGTAGGCTAATTATTTAGCCTAGGTATGCCGTCAATTTTGTGAGGACGTTAGTTAGAAACGGGGGAAAATGTAAATATTGGCATAATTGGTAAATAAATATTTTTGGACTAGTAATTCAAATTGTTGATAGAATGGGCAATAACACCCAAGAAGGTAAGATTAATTAATTGGTAAATTAATAAATGGAATGTTTAGCAATTACAATTAGGAATTATATTTAACACTTATGATACGAGTAGATTACATTAGCGGTGGAGGTCTGCCCGGAACCGATCGGCATATCCAGCAGCCACTAATGTTGAACTTAATGTGAGAGGTCTAAGTGTGTAAATACGACTTGGGCTAAGACATGAGGTTAGGCCCAACTATGGAATAAGACTGCCCGGACCCGACCGGCATATCCCGCATCCACACGTTGTAGGCCTAATGTGGGAGGTCAAGCCGAATATAACCATAATTGGACATGGTAATGAGAAAGGACTAATTAACATAATTTAATCCATAAGAACTGTATGATTATGAACATAAGTTAGGGTCAAGTAAAATGGATTAGATAGTGGGTGGGTTAAGTATAACTGAAGGGGGTGGTTAATATTTATATATAGGCCCACAAACTTAACCCGGTAAAGTTATGTAATTAAAGGTCACCCTTTTAGGGTAAGCATAACTGGTATAGGGCTATGTAATTAAAGATCGCCCTTTTAGGGTAAGTATAACAGGTATAGGGCTATGTAATTAAAGATCACCCTTTAGGGTATACATAGTCAGTGGAAAACCTAGTGGGGGATACAAGACAAAAGGGGAGAGCTTGTATCATATTGTGTGGGACCCATTTCAGTCAGTAACCCGTATTCGGTATCAGAGTAGTGAACTCCGTACTAGGCCGAGAAAGGGAATGCTTACTGATTGATTATACGAGATCCAAAACGTGATGGGTGGTGTAGACGGCGCAAACCGACCGGGGACATGTGCGTGCATGCGCCGGGCATAGGGGGACAAGACGACCGTGACATCAATAGATATGACTATGCACATCTTGGGTTGCCACTTTAGGGAAGTGATACCCCCTACTCTGGGCCAACATAGGGTATCTACAGAGTAGGGAGTCGATCAATTAGGGTAGTGGTTAGGGTACACTCGAACGTGTGCCCTAAGTCTACCAACTTATAGTGGAAGGGATCATTCCATTTGTATAGTGATCTCTCTTATCCACTTTATGCCCGTCATGATTACTTTTATTTATTTATTGGCTAAAAGTAACTAGACTCGCCAGACTTTATGTCTGGCCCTTTTTGTTTTTCCTTCTCTCTTCCGTTTCCCCCCAGGTTATCAGGGATTAAACACTCAGGCTTGACCGTGATTTTGCTTGATTGCTAGAACTGCTGATATGTATGGATCAAGCTCCTATTCTCGTTGCAATGGCTATATTTCATTATTGGGGAATTTTCTTTCTTTTATGTACTCTGATATTTCTGAAGTACAAGACAGTGGTTTTTATGTTGTAATATGTTTTTATATTTCAGAAAAATGATGCTTTGGACCACGGTATTTTGTTGACTAACAAAGTTGTTTATTTCCGCTGCAATTTTTTTTTTATTTGTCTTTAATATTTTGTGTCTGTTTACCTAAGCGGTTCACGAAACTTAATGCATTCCCTTTGTGAGTGACATTAATGGACATGGGGTGTCACACTTGGTATCAGAGCTGAAGGTTACCAGATTAGATAAGAGTTTTTGAAAAATATTTTCAAAATGAGTTTTAAAAGAAAGTATTTTCAAAAAGAAAAGTCTGTTTTGGAAATATTCCCCAAAAAGCCATATGAAATAGCCTTCGGTCCTTTATCTAAATCTCTTCCTCTTTTTCTTTTCAGCGTGTCTAGAGATCAAAACATTCCTAATATCCCATAGGGTGTTACGATACCCAGATGGTTCCATAGGTACTTGGAGGCCACGGCACCTGCCAAAGGCCAAAGAGACGTTCCTCCCCCAGCTGCGCCAATCATTCCTCCTCCCCCTCCAAAGGCAGATAACTTCGCAAAAATTTGCAAGGACTTCCGTGCTATGGGAGAGAATCCATTCTATGGGAATGATACATTCGTAGAAGCACGAAATTGGCTCAAGGAAACCGAGGACTTGTTCGTGATCTTTGAAGTAGAGGATAGAAGGAAGGTTCAGTTAGCCGCCTGGCTACTGAAGGACGAAGCCTCTTTTTGGTGGGAAATTACCCAAGTTGGATGACCGGTAGAAACTTGGGGAGATTTTAGGTAGAGGTTCGAAATGAAATTTCTTTCCCAAGCTGAGAGAAGCATACAGATGGAGAGGTTCTTGGCGCTCAAACTAGGAAACTTGACGGTGAAGGAGTATGTGAACAAGCTTAACCAGCTGGCACGGTTCGGCTTAGAGTTGGTGGATATGCCATACGAAAGGGCTTTGCGGTTTGCTAAAGGGCTGAATGAGCCTTTGCATGGGCTAGCGATGTCCCATATTCTAGTGGGGACCACGTTTGAAAAGCTTGTTGATATGGACCTAATGCATGAGGAGGACAAGGGAGAAAAGAATGAAGTGAAACTGAAGAGTCATCGCAGAATAAGAAGATGCGGCCCAAGAAGGGGCAGCAGCAGCATCAATGGTAGCAATAACAACAACAGCAGAAGAAAGGAGGGAAGAATGACAAAGGCATGGATAAGATAAAATGTCACCATTGTGGGAAGGAAGGTCACTTGGTTAAAGATTGTAAGAAAAGGAAGATCAGTTGCTTTAACTGTGGAGAGCTTGGACACTACTCTAAAGAGACAGGGACCTCAGGGATAAGGTCAAAGAGCTGGAACTTATGGAGGGCATGTGCATGCTCTCACGATCAGTGCTCCTGAAAGAGCTAGAAAGATTTCTGTAGAAAGTTTAGTTTCTATTTCAAATCATCCAATTAGAACACTTTTTGATTCTGGTGCTTCACACTCGTTTATATCTAGTTCTGTAGTTGAATCTCTGCACTTAGTTACTAGTTTGTTAGTAGATTCCGTAGTAGTTTCAAACCCCATTGGTGGTTCGGCTCATTTATCGATGATTTATCAGGGTTTTAAATTATTTGTGTTAGGCATCAAATTTGAATGTGACGCTTATGTGCTCAGGTTTATGAGCTATGGGTTGATTCTAGGAATGGACTAGCTTACTATGTATGGGGCCGTTCTGGATTGTGAGAGGAGGGTTGTTAGGCTCCTGACTTGTCATGGGAGGACCATTGAAGTTTCTTGTGACCCACAAGGGTCTGTTATGCTTAGTTTCTTAGAATCTCTTGATGCATCCATAGAGGATTTGCAATATGTCCCAGTAGTCCAAGATTTTTCTGATTTTTTTGATGAGGTACGGGGTTTACCTCCAAGGCGCGAGATTGACTTCCATATATATCTGGTGGATAATGCAAAACCACTTGCATTAGCTGTGTGCCACATGGCTCCAAGGGAAAGGAGGGAGCTGAGTAAGCAAGTAGGGGAGCTGCTTGAGAAAGGGTTTATCGAATGAAACATATCTGAATGGGGTGCTCCAGTAGTATTCACAACCAAGGAAGATGGTTCGCTTCATTTGTGTGTTGACTACCGAGAGTTGAATAAACTCACCAAGAAGAGTAGACACCCGCTTCCGAGGATTGATGATTTATTTTATCATCTTGTTGGTGCCTTGGTGTTTTCTCAGTTAGATTTGTCTATGGGGTTCCATCAGCTGAGGGTGGCTGAAGACAGCATAGATAAAACTGCTTTTAGAACTCCGGACGGTTTCTTTGATTGGCTAGTGATGCCTTTTGGGTTGACAAATGCACCCGCCTATTTTGTTGATTTAATGAGTAGGGTGTTTCGGGAATTCCTAAACAAATTTGTCATAGTCTTCATTGATGATATTTTGATCTTCTCCAAGAACGAAGAAGAGCATGCCCAACATCTGAGAGAAGCCTTGAAAACTCTCCATGACCATCAGCTTAAAGCAAAGTTCTCCAAATGCCACTTTTGGAGAAAGGAAGTGAGATTCTTGGGGCATGTAGTCTCCAAAGAAGGGATAGCTGTAGATCCTGCGAAGGTGGTTGCAGTGAAAGATTGGCAGATTCCTAAAAGCGCAACCGAGGTGACAAGCTTCCTTTGGTTGGCAGATTACTATTGGAAGTTCATTAAGGACTTCGCAAAGATATCAACCCCTCTCACCAGGCTGACAAAGAAGAATTTGGTGTTTTCATGGGATATAGATTGTGATGATTCTTTCCAACGACTGAAGAGGGCTCTGACAACAGCCCCAGTCTTGACCTTGCCCGATGGAAGTAAGGTATTTACCGTTTACACTGATGCGTGTGGTACATGGCTTGGTGCGGTTCTAATGCAAGAGGGAAGGTAATATGTTATGGAGGTAGGCAGTTGTGAGTTCATGAAAAGAACTACCCCACCCATGATCTAGAGCTAGCTGCCATAGTATTCGCATTAAAGACATAGCGTCATTATTTGCTTGGAGAAAGGTTCTGTACACCGACCATAAGTCTCTCAAGTATTTATTCTCACAGAAGGATCTCAAATTAAGGTAATAACGGTGGATGGAGTTCTTAGCTTCATATGATTTTGAGATTACTTATACCCTGGCAAGGATAATGTGATGGCAGACACACTAAGTAGGCAAAGGGTGGCTCTGAGTCCTCTGTTTGTGGAAAGAAAGAACTTGGAGTTCATATCGGCTTTTGATTTTAGACCCTCCAGTGAGATTTTGCCTGATTCGTTTGCATCCTTGGAAATACGGCCAACTCTTATGGACCAGAAAGGAGCTGCATAACAAAATGACCCACATATTTTGGACATCATGGAAAAACTTAGAGGAGGGGAGACTTCTAGTCACCTCAGTAGACATTCCATAGATGAAAAGGGGTGGTTGCGACGAGACGGAAGGCTTTGTGTTCCTCGGACTAGAAGCTTGATAAAGGTAGTCCTAGAAGAAGCCCACCATTCTAAGATGATTATTCATCCAGGCGGCGACAAGATGTACAAAGACATGAAAAGGGTTTTCTTTTGGGCTGGGATGAAGAAAGATGTAGCCGAATTTGTTTCTCATTATTTAGTTTGCCAGCAAGTTAAAGCTGAGCAAAAGAAGCCTGGTGGTCTACTTCATCCTTTGGAGGTTCCTTAGTGGAAATGAGAGAGCATCTCTATGGATTTCATAGATGGTTTGCCTAGATCGTAGAAAGGCAATACCAGCATTTGGGTGATAGCTGATAGACTCACGGAGAGCACTCACTTTGTTCTAGTTAAGAGCAAGAGGACGACATCATGGTTGGCAACGATTTATGTTCGTGAGGTAGTTCGTCTTCATGGAGTGCCTTCTAGCATCATAAGCGATCGTGACCCCATCTCTACCAGCGAATTTTGGAGGAGTTTGCAAGAAGCATTGGGTACACAGTTGTGTTTGAGTACCGCTTATCATCCTCAGACCGATGGCCAGACGGAGAGGGTGAACATAATTCTAGAAGATCTTCTGAGGCTGTGTATCCTAGACTTCGGAGGGACTTGGGAAGAGCATCTTCCTCTAGTAGAGTTTGCCTATAATGATAGCTATTAAGCTAGCATCGGTATGGCACCCTTCGAAGCATTGTACGAGCGACCTTGTAGGTCTCCATCTTGTTGGTGGGAATCTACAGAAAGATTGTTACTTGGGCCTGATATGGTTAGGGAGACGTCTGAGAAGATTGACCTTATTCGACGATGAATGAAAACAACTCAAGATAGGCAGAAGTCCTATGCATACAAGAGGAGAACCGACATCGAGTTTGAAGTGGGAGACTTGGTTTTCATCAAAGTATCGCCTCTGAGAAATGTGGTCCGCTTCAATTCAGTAGGGAAGTTCGCACCTAGTTTTGTGGGACCCTTTCCCATAACTGAGAGAATTGGCCAAATGGCCTATAAAGTAAAACTCCCAGAGAATTTGTTCGGTGTTCATAATGTTTTTCTTATTTCATCCGCGGAAGTGCCTGCATGACACCGCAGAAGTCGTTGAGCCGAGTATGTTGGAAGAAGTGGAGGTGGAACAGGAGGCGACAGTCAGATGAGTCCCTACCCGTATTCTTGGATCGGAAGTTAAGAAGCTGCGCAACAAAGAAATCAAGTTGGTGAAGGTTCAATGGGGAGACAACCCAGAAGACGCAACTTGGGAAACCGAAGATAGAATTCGTGCTTCATACCCTTTCCTTTTTGAGGGTATGTTCTTAACTCCTTTTTTAAAGCTTTATCTATGCCTATTTTTGTCAATCGAGCATATCTTATCCCTAGTGTTTTCGACATTTAGATAGGAGTCCTATGGATGAAAACATGTGTTTGAAGCATGTTATGTTTGATGGATGCTAGTGGATGCAAGTTTTTGCTAGTGGTTGCCTATGAACGCATATACACACATATTAGGCACTAGATCGGCTCAATCACTCTCTCATACTGCATATGAATGCGTGTGCATTTTCTTTTCGTTTATGGATGAAAATGGATGAGTTAGCATATGGATGTTGCACTTGGACGAATGGATGTGCACACATATAGAACTTACATGTTATAATAGGATTATTTGCATACATATTGGATTCAAGGCACTAATCATACATCGCATTAAGGAGGTCAACTGAATCAGTAGACCGCCTGATTTTCGCATTAGTATTGGGACATATACACACAGCTCTACATATACTCATATAAGCATTAGAAATCTTTTAAGGACAATGGATGTTTGTGGATGATGGATGAGTAGATGGGTGATGAATGGTAGGATACATTCTTCTTAACTTGAAGATTTCGCGGACGAAATCCTTTAAGGAGGGGAGAATGTAACACCCCGTAATTTTAAAATATTAAAATTAACAAATTAAAGAATACTTAATTTTTAGAAGAAGAATTAAGGGAAACAGACTGCGCCATTACGTTCGTCTCGGAATTCTGCTTGGGATAGAGTCTGGGTTTGCGTAAATTGGATATCGTATGAAGAAGTTATAAGCCTTAGAAGTTTGTATACGCATAGGAAGAATAAATATATATATAATAATTCCAGACCTTCAAAATAGTTCAAAAATCAAAATCCGACCAAAGCGGGTTGAGCGGGAAAATTCCCGCTCGTGGGTGTCGACCCCCCTTAGGGGTGTCGACCCCCCTTAGGGGGTGTCGACTGGGGAGTCGACCCCCCCCCCCCCCGGGAAGATCTGGGTAGAATTAGTTTTATGTACCCGGACTTGATTCTAGGTCTGATTCATTGGTTCTAGGCTATAAATATGGTCCATTATTCTCTTATTTTCTTCATTGGAGATCATGGAGGCCATATGCTGACGGCTTGTAAACTGAAACATAATCAAATTCTACAACAACGGTTTAGCTAATCAAATTCATGATTCAGAATTCAGATCTATTCTCTCTCAATTCTCTAAACCTAACGCTGTGAGTTTCTAGTCACTTTTAGGTTTAAATAAATAACAGTGAATTGTGAAAGACTATGAATTGGATATGTTGTAAAGTATGAATCTATGCCAGCATTAAACCTTATACTATGCAGATCTTGATAGATCTATTTCTCTAGATCTGATATAATTATGGTTATTCTATGATGTTGCCTATGTAGATCTTGATAGATCTATTTCTCTAGATCTGATATAATTGTGGTTATTCTATGATGTTGCCTATGTAGATCTTTATAGATCTATTTCTCAAGATCTGATATAATTGTTGTTATTCTATGATGTTGCCTATGTAGATCTTGACTTGTAATTGTATAATAGAAAAGGCGAATACGTTAATTTGGGACAAGTTATGACGTTGATTAGATCTAGTTCTTTATGTAAATCGCCTTTCACCTGTCATATTGTGATAAATTTGAATATGTTATAAATTGGACATGTGATTTTATCCTTAGATCTAAACATGCTACTATGTCACCCTTACTATGCTAGATCTGAATTGCTGGATATTTAAATGATTAGTTTAGATCTCATTTTTTTCACTTTGACATCATAGAAATTGTCACAAGTTCATATGACAACCTTATGACTATGTTAACCTATGTTATGCCAAATCATATCTGATGATCACTTGTGTTATATTCCTATTAGCTTTCCTTTTCGTCGCTTATGGGTAGGCTAATTATTTAGCCTAGGCATGTCGTTAATTTTGTGAGGACGTTAGTTAGAAACGGGGGAAAAAGTAAATATTGGTATAATTGGTAAATAAACATTTTCGGACTAATAATTCAAATTGTTGATAGAATGGGCAATAACACCCAAGAAGATAAGATTAATTAATTGGTAAATTAATTAATAAATGGAATGTTTAGCAATTACAATTAGGAATTATATTAACACTTATGACATGAGGTTAGGTTACATTAGTTGTGGAAGTCTGCCTGGACCCGACCGGCATATCCAGCAGCCACTAATGTTGAACCTAATGTGAGAGGTCTAAGTGTGTAAATATGACTCGGGCTAAGACACGAGGTAAGGCCCAACTATGGAATAAGACTGCCCGGACCCGACCGGCATATCCAGCATCCACACGTTGTAGGCGTAATGTGGGAGGTCTAGCCCAATATAACCATAATTGGACATGGTAATGAGAAAGGACTACTTAACCTAATTTAATCCATAAGAACTGTATGATTATGAACATAAGTTAGGGTTAAGTAAAATGGATTGGATAGTAGGTGGGTTAAGTAAAACTGAAGGGGGTGGGTAATATTTTTATATATAGGCCCACAAACTTAACCCGGTAATGTTATGTAATTAAAGATCACCCTTTTAGGGTAAGCATAACTGGTATAGGGCTATGTAATTAAAGATCACCCTTTAGGGTATACATAGTCAGTGGAAAACCTAGTGGGGATACAAGACAAAAGGGGAGAGCTTATATCATATTGTGTGGGACCCATTTCAATTAGTAACCTGTATTCGGTATTAGAGTGTGAACTCCGTACTAGGCGGAGAAGAGGCATGCTTACTGATTGATTATAAGAGATCCAAAACGTGATGGGTGGTGTAGACGGCGCAAACCGACCGGGCACATGTAACAACCTGTATTTTTATAACATGTTAAAACAAGGAATCAAGGCAGAATTAAATTTTAAATTCAGAATCAGGGAAAACGGGTTACCCCATTGCGTTCGTCTCGAAATTTTACATGAAATAGAGTCCGAGTTTTCGAAAATCGGAGTCCGTATGAGGGAGATATGACCTCTAGAAGTTTCAGAAATTTTCAGAATCAAAGACAGCTCGAATTTCGAATTCGAAATTCGAATTCAAACCCCGCAGCAGGCAGGGCGGGAAAACTCCCGCCTATAGGCCAGGTCAACCTGGGGGTCGACCATAGTGTCGACCTCCCAAGGACCAGGTCGACCATAGTGACGACCTGGGGGTCGACCATAGTGACGACCTGCCACCCGAACCCACTTCTTGAACCAGATGCATTCTGATGTATTTAGACTCGTTTTCTAACCAGATTCGTCTGCCTAACCCTATATAAACAGCCCCCTATCCTCATTCTCTCCCCACCATTTCTTTCTATCCTTATGCTGCTTCTAAGATAATCAAAATAATAAGATAAAAAGGAAGAAAAAGGACTGCTCCTTCTCCATCAAGACTACGCTTAGGGATTTACAAATTGGGGGATTTCAATTAGAACACGATCGATCAAATAGAGATTCAACAATCAATTTCTGCTATCTAATCCACGCACTGTAAGTTTTAGTTACTTTGAGATTGAAACTTGTTAAATTTGATATGGACATGGAATAAAATGAAATTGGACATAAGCTTGATTATCTATTTGGATCTGTTCTTGTCTCTTCTTGAACCTATGATTTTGGGTTATTTCTTATCGACTGAATCATGCCCATTCCTATTGTTGAACCTAGTTTATTATTCAAACGCTAGATTGTAACATAAATTCTTGGATCTTGACATGTGGGAATATTTCTATTTGGGGCCTATTCATGTTGTAAATCAAATTCTTTCATGTCTATAAACCTTAATATTCCTATGAGACTATGGACACAAGGTTTTGCCTATGCCTATGACTATGATGATGAACATAAGACTATGCCTATGCCTATGACTAAGAACATAAGACTGTGCCTATGACTGTGAACATAAGACTATGCCTGTACCTATGACGGTGAACGTAAGACTGTTGCCTATGACTATGACAAGGACAATTGTGGCTAATCAACTATGACTCTTGACTATGAGAATTATTATCTATGATTATGAACATAAGGCCATTATCTATGACCACGACTTTGAAACTATTACTGTTAATTGCCTATGACTATTGCCTAGAACTATTTTGGATAATTAACCATGACTATTGTGATTAATCGCTTAGGATTCTTAATTATGAGATTTCTACCTATGACCATGACTATGACTATCGGTGTTAATTACCTGGGACTATTATAGTTTATTGAAACCCATGTTGTATACCGAATTTGCAGTTTGTTGGATCTCATACCGAGGGTGTGACTTGCTTAGTTTATTTCGCTATTATGTACACCGAAACCATTGGATCCATTATCCTTGTATTTGGCTTGCTTTCGCATACCTATTCTTTTATGTCCGCGTTTACCATGACTATAGTCTTATCTTGCTAGATTTGAAATCCTTTATGCCAGTGATGTTGTAACCAATTATCTCAAGTTATAGCATACTAATCTTGTAACCCCTTTTATTGCTTTATGCTCGTCTCTTTTGCCTATCATAGTTTTGATGTTATTCCCTTTATTCTGAGGTTTGGGTTTATTTGTAGTATGGATCGATTCACGTTTACGTGCGATGGGAGTACGATTTGGGTAGAATAGGCAAAACATGAATTGGTTATGAACATGAATTATGAACCTGATAAAAAGGCAAAACTTGAAACATGAACGCTGTTATAACTTGAACCTGGATATGGACACGTACTTGACATCGACTTGACATGAAACTTGCCTTGAAAACTTGACACGAACTTGGCATGAAACTTGAAAATGGTCATGACACTTAGAATAAACATGAAAATGGCCAACTCGAGGTTGGGTTGAGTTTGCAGTGTAAATCTGCCCGGAACCGCCCGGCAAATCCAGTTACTGCAAACAATAGGATCCAATGTGGGTAGTTGGTCATATCGCGCTTGAAACCTGAGGTCAGACTGAGTTGTGGTGTAAATCTGCCCGGAACCGCCCGGCATATCCAGTGACCACAACAACAGGTCTGATGTGAGAGGTTGGGGTGTATTAATGAATTAATGCCACATGATAGGGTTAAGTCATGAACCGCTTGAATATACTTAACCAATTTAACACGATGATTTGGTAGGGTTAAGTCATGACCACTTGAATATACTTAACCAATTTAACACGATGATTTGGTAGGGTTAAGTCATGAACCACTTGAATATACTTAACCAATTTAACACGATGATTTGGTAGGGTTAAGTCATGAACCGCTTGAATATACTTAACCAATTTGACACGATGATTTGATAGGGTTAAGTCATGAACCGCTTGAATATACTTAACCAATTTAACACGATGATTGATAGGGTTAAGTCAAGAACCGCTTGAATATACTTAACCAACTTGACACATAATTCGTAGGGCTAAGTCAAGAACTTGAATGACAACACTTAGCCAATTTGACATGACACGTAGACGGGTTAAGTCTCGAATTTAAATGACAACACTTAACCTGCTGGACGGAAACCCTTGTTACGCGGTCCTTTTCAGCAGTAACCCACTGGTTGTATCATGGTACCCTGGAATTAGGCAGGGTAGGGCACGATTACTGGGCTGATTGTAAGCGACCAGAACGACGGCTGAGTTGGTGCGCCATTGTAGGTTCAGGCGGACTATGGTCGTGCACGTGGTCCGGAGTTTAAAAAGCAGGCATTGGGCACTAGTAGGTTTACACTGTGCGTGCTTGATTCGTGTCGATGGTTGGCACCATAGGGCTTGATACACCCTATGGTGGACCTAGAACAGGTAACTACATTTCGTGATTGGGCCGTATGACACAGACACATAAACGAGCTAGGACTTGTAGAGAGCCGATCGATTAATAGATCGTTAGGTGGAATTCGTTAGGTAGCATAATTCCTAATGGTCCTAGGTGGCATAAACCCTAAACGAATCTAGAAAACGTTCAATAGGTAGCATAATCCCTAGCGGTCCTAGGTGGCATAAATCCTAGTTGAACACGCGATAGCTCATGATAAGGAAACCTAGCTAGAACAAGGGTGGTGGTCCCAACGATTTCAAGAATGGTGGCACTACGTTGAAGTAGTATAGAAATACGTGATGAAACCCGTGCGATATACGACAAGGGACTGTACATATACATGGAAAGGATGATACAGGTTGGGATACTAGTACGGTTGGTGCAGAGAATATAGGAAATCAAAGAAAATAGTGGAATGGTGAAGCTTAGAAATCTTGCGATGTTATACTCAATAGAAACCTTGCAATATGATACTTGGTAGGAACCTTGAGATGATACTCTTGATAGGAAACATGGAATGTTATACTTGATTCACCGTGCCTATAGCTTATCTTGTCATCATGCTTATGTTTATTTTCAGTTTATTCGTACCATGTTATCTTTACCTATTTTTATGTTGAAAGTCACTAGGACTTACTCAGTCTTTATGACTGACCCATTTTGTTTCGCCTCTTTTTCTTCCGTTTCTCCCCCTTAGGTTCGCAGGGTGGGAATACAACTTAGTTCAGATCTTACCAAGCTCCAAGGCTCTTTCATGTACTGCTTGGATTCCTCTTGGCTATGGCTTGCTTTACTGCTTTATTGGGGAATGATTTATGACTATGGTTTTATGCTTCTTTACTATTGCAAGATAGATTTTGATGTAATGGGTTTAATAGCATTTTGATGTAAAAGGCTTTAGACCTTTCTAGATTTTAAAGAAATGAAATTTGTTTTTTCTTCCGCTGTTTTATATATGTTATGTCTTGTAATATTTCTGTGTATGTTTACCTAGATAATGCTCCACCAAAGCTAGTGCATTCCCCTTGTGAGTGACCCTAGCGGAGGTGGGGTGTTACATTTGGTATCAGAGCAGAAGGTTACCAGACTGTGCATAAGTTTTTAAAAACCTTTTGAAATTATTTTCAAAACCATTTACAAAGAAGCATTTTTCAAGAAAAGATTCGTTTTATGAAAGGCATATTCCCCAAAGCCATATGCACTATCTTTTAATTCTCTCCTTGAGTCTCTTCTCTCTTTCTTTTTCACCATAGTTTGTAGGCATGCGACACATGTCAGAGGGCAAAGGAGTGCCCAACCTCCATCTGTAGCCGCAGTAGATTTACTTGCGGCTAATCTTATCTCAAGCTTTGATTAGGTTGCTGTGCGATGGAAGTAGCTTTCGAGAAAATTTTCAACAAGCTATACAAGGATAGTAGGAATGAGGATAAAGAACACAAGTCTAAGGATGAGAAACTCGTTGATATGGCTTAATCCACGAAGAGAAAAAAAAAAGGTGAAAGGAAAGAGGCCAAGTGAAAGAATAATAAAAACCCATGACAAGAGAGAATATCTTTAGTATGGTAAAAAGGGGATATGTAATAATTATTATAGGACAAGGACAAGGGCAAAGAACAAGATCGTCGAGAGGGCAATTGTATGCTCTCACTACTAGCGTACCTAAGAAGAGGTGGTAACGTTTCTGTTAAAAGTTTAGCTTTTCTTTTCTATCATACCGTGGGAACTTTGTTTTTATACATCACATCCTTTTAATTCTGCCTCAATAGTTGAGTCTCTGCACCTTAGTACTAGCGTAGTAGAGGATCCCGTTTTTGTCTCAAACCCTGTGGGGAATCGGCTCATTTATTCATGTCTTGTTTGGATTTGAGAATGTCTATGATAAGTAGTAAAGCTTATGTTTTTGGGCTATGGGTTGATTCTAGGGATGGAGTGGTTGTCTAGAAATGGTACCATTCTCGAGTATGAAAAGAGGGTAGTTAGATTCTTGACTTGCCTTGGTAATGCCCTCGAAGTCTAATGTAACCCTTAGGGTTCTGCCATGCTTAGTTACCTAGAATCTCTTGACACATTTGTTGGTCCGCTCGAGTAATGTTCGCCACTAAGGCGGATGGTTCATCTCGCTTATGCATGAGTCATAGAAAATCACCTTAGTAAGTACATTTGGCAACATGGTTGGCATTTGTTTGTTTCCAAGAGATAGTTCTTCTGCGTGGAATACCTTATAATAAGTGAATGAGATCCAAGATTCACTGGTTAATTTTGGAGAGCTTGCACGAAACCATGAGTACGCAGTTATGTTTAAGCCGAGTATACTAGAAGAAGAATAAGTAAAAGTGGAATGAGTTCCAACTCGTATTTTGGAAACAAGAAGATACGAAATTGTGAAGTTAAAGATGGTGAAAGCACAATGGAGTTAAGCTCAAGGAAATGCGACTTAGAAGATTGAAGACTAGACACGCGCATCATCTCTTTTTAAGAGTATATCCTTGATCCCTCTTTTCCTGTAGAGCTTACTTGCATGCTATCTTTTATATATATCCTCTCGGTCC
Organism: Allium sativum; assembly: GCA_030737875.1. Lineage (NCBI taxonomy): Eukaryota > Viridiplantae > Streptophyta > Magnoliopsida > Asparagales > Amaryllidaceae > Allium > Allium sativum. The sequence goes on from CM060909.1 coordinate 476,036,164, forward strand.
TATTCTCAATCTTATTTCTGTTGCAAACCCCATAAGGAGTATGACTCATCTGGTTGTAATACATGTTGGGGTGTGAGGGTGTCCGTTGTGTTGACTAAACTTTTTGGGTTTTGGGCTGGTGCTTAGGGAATTCTTCTCCTATTCAGTATATATGTGACGTAGATTTCCAGCTTTGACATTGCCTAATGGGCACAAAGTTTTTACTTGCTTCTATCATTCGGCTATATCTTTAGGTAGGAACAATTGGGTGAAACATGTGTTTGAGACATGTTATGATTGATGGTTGCAAGTGGTCGCAAGTGGTTGCTCGTGGTTGCATAACACACATTAGGCACTAGATCGGCTCAGACACATTTTCATATTGCATATGCATGCGTGTTTATACTTGTTTATGGATGAAATTGAATGTGTTATCATGTGGATGTTGCATATGGATGGATGTTTGAGCACACATATAGTGTTTATGTGATTAGGGCTATTTGCATACATGTTGGACTCATGGCACTAAACATATTTTGCATTAAGAAGATCAATCAGGCATGATCATTTGCATTAGATAAGAAACAAATACACACACTTTCTGCATATGTTCATACAGCATTAGAAATCTCTTAAGGACAATGGATGCCTGTGATTGATGACTGAGTAGATGGATGATTGGATGGTAGGACACATTCTTCTTAACTTGAAGATTTCGGGGATGAAATCCTTTAAGGAGGGGAGAATGTAACAACCCGTATTTTTGTAACATGTTAAAACAAGGAATCGAGGAAGAATTAAATTTTAAAATCATAATCAGGGAAAACGTGTTACGCCATTGTGTTCGTCTCGAAATTTTACATGAAATAGAGTCCGAGTTTTCGAAAATCGGAGTCCGTATGAGGGAGATATGACCTCTAGAAGTTTCAGAAATTTTCAGAATCAAAGACAACTCGAATTTCGAATTCGAATTCAAACCCCGCAGCAGGCAGGGCGGGAAAACTCCCGCCCATAGGCCAGGTCGACCTGGGGGTCGACCATAGTTCGACCTCCCAGGGACCAGGTCGACCATAGTGTCGACCTGCCTCCCGAACCCACTTCTTGAACCAGATGCATTCTGATGTATTTAGACTCGTTTTCTGACCAGATTCATCTGTCTAACCCTATATAAACAGCCCCCTAGCCTCATTCTCTCCACACCATTTCTTTCTATCCTTATGTTGCTTCTAAGATAATCAAAATAATAAGATAAAAAGGAAGAAAAAGGACTGCTCCTTCTCCATCAAGACTACGCTTAGGGATTTGCAAATTGGGGGATTTCAATTAGAACACGATCGATCAAATAGAGATTCAACAATCAAATTCTGCTTTCTAATCCATGCACCGTAAGTTTTAGTTACTTTGAGATTGAAACTTGTTAAATTTGATATGGACATGGAATAAAATGAAATTGGACATAAGCTTGATTATCTATTTGGATCTGTTCTTGTCTCTTCTTGAACCTATGATTTTGGGTTATTTCTTATCGACTGAATCATGCCCATTCCTGTTGTTGAACCTAGTTTATTATTCAAACGCTAGACTGTAACATAAATTCTTGGATCTTGACCTGTGGGAATATTTCTATTTGGGGCCTATTCATGTTGTAAATCAAATTCTTTCATGTCTATAAACCTTAATATGCCTATGAGACTGTGGACATAAGGTTTTTCCTATGCCTATGACTATGATGATGAACATAAGACTATGCCTATGCCTATGACTAAGAACATAAGACTGTGCCTATGACTGTGAACATAAGACTATGCCTGTACCTATGACGGTGAACGTAAGACTGTTGCCTATGACTATGACAAGGACAATTGTGGCTAATCAACTATGATTCTTGACTATGAGAATTATTATCTATGATTATGAACATAAGGCCATTATCTATGACCACGACTTTGAAACTATTACTATTAATTGCCTATAACTATTGCCTAGAACTATTTTGGATAATTAACCATGACTATTGTGATTAATCGCTTAGGATTCTTAATTATGAGATTTCTACCTATGACCATGACTATGACTATCGGTGTTAATTACCTGGGAATATTATAGTTTATTGAAACCCATGTTGTATACCGAATTTGCAGTTTGTTGGATCTCATATGACTTGCTTAGTTTATTTCGCTATTATGTACACCGAAACCATTGGATCCATTATCCTTGTATTTGGCTTGCTTTCGCATACCTATTCTTTTATGTCCGCGTTTACCATGACTATAGTCTTATCTTGCTAGATTTGAAATCCTTTATGCCAGTGATGTTGTAACCAATTATCTCAAGTTATAGCATACTAATCTTGTAACCCCTTTTATTGCTTTATGCTCGTCTCTTTTGCCTATCATAGTTTTGATGTTATTCCCTTTATTCTGAGGTTTGGGTTTATTTGTAGTATGGATCGATTCACGTTTACGTGCGATGGGAATACGATTTGGGTAGAATAGGCAAAACATGAATTGGTTATGAACATGAATTATGAACCTGATAAAAAGGAAAAACTTGGAACATGAACGCTGTTATAACTTGAACCTGGATATGGACACGAACTTGACATCGACTTGACACGAAACATGCCTTGAAAACTTGACATGAACTTGACATGAAACTTGAACATGGTCATGACACTTAGAATAAACATGAAAATTGTAACACCCCGAATTTCAGTTAACACTGATATTCACTAATTACAGAATTAATAATCTCAGATGTGAGAATCAGGGGAAACGGGTTATGTCATTGTGTTCGTCTCGGAAAAATACGCGAAATAGAGTCCGAAATTTTGTAAATCGGAGTCCGTATGACCCGGTTAAGGCCCAAAGAAGTTTTCGGGAAATTTGAATTTCGAAACGTGCAGAAATGGGGGCCAGGCGGGAAAACTCCCGCCCAGCCAAGTCGACTTGGCTGTCGACAGGGCTGTCGACTTGCCTGTCGACATGCCTGTCGACTTGGCAGTCGACAGGGCTGTCGACTTGCCCTGTCGGTTGATTCTGGCCTGGGTGCACCTGGTTGAGTTTTGGGCTGGGTTGGAGGGCTTGGGACGAAATCTGACGGACCTAAACTAACCTAGGGTTAATCTAAGGGTCTAAAACATATCCTAATCCTATAAATAAGACCCTAAGCTAGCCCTAAATGATCATAATCCTATCCTCTAACTAAACTATGCCAAAATTTTCTATGATCATGGCCTCCACTCAAAACCCTAGCCTCCATCCTCTTTCTAAACTATTTCTATAAAGGCTTTCATGTTCATACAAGCATTTTTAAGTTGTATGAGTGATCATTAGCTTGCATTCATCATCAAGTTGCAAGCTTTATTTTCAAGGCTAGAGTTTTTGGGTGATTTTTGGCAAGGGTTTGCTTATTGGAGTTTAGTGGTGAGTTTCTATAGCCTTAATAATCAATTGTTAAATTGATTATGATAGGATATGATAAGATATGGCTATGTTTGTGGATCAATGTGTTTATGCAAGTTTAGTATAGTGTATGTTGTGTGTTTTGCGAGTTTTATGCTATATGTTATGCAAGTTTAATGCTATGTTTTATGATGCTCATTATGCAAAACACTATGTTGAACATTGATTCATATGTAACATGTTATGCAAGCTATATGTGAGATTATATGCAAGTTCATATGTAACATGTAATGCAAGTTATGTGCATGATTATATGCAAGTTCATATGTAACATGTTATGCAAGTTATGTGTTTGGTTATATGCAAGTTATGTGCATGATTATATGCAAGTTCATATGTAACATGTTATGCAAGTTATGTGTTTGGTTATATGCAAGTTATGTGCATGATTATATGCAAGTTCATATGTAACATGTTATGCAAGTTATGTGTTTGGTTATATGCAAGTTTTGTGCATGATTATATGCAAGTTCATATGTAACATGTTATGCAAGTTATGTGTTTGGTTATATGCAAGTTAACATGTGACATGCTATGCAAGTTCACACCTTTGTATGACATAAGAATCATATGCAAGTTACCCCCTTTGTGACATATGTGCTTCATGCAAGTTTGGGTTAAATGTTAGTTGGGTTTAATGTATGCTCATATATGCAAGTTGACACCTTTTAAACCCATGATAAAGTTATATGCTATGATTGGTTAAACCCATGGCATTTGTGATGAATCTTCCCTTTATTATGTCATGTTATGAGAACGAATTACGTGGGGAACGATGGGGTTAATATGCATGTTAATAAAATGGTGTGAAATGGGTATGCTTAAGCATAACATAAAGTGAATGGACATAATTGGGAATTTACCTATTAAGTTAGGTCTACCCATATTATGGAATTGGGAATTTACCTATTAAGTTAGGTCTACCCATATTATGGAATTGGGAATTTACCTATTGAGTTAGGTCTACCCATATTCTTGAAATTGGTAATTAATTAGGGATAATTAATACAAATTATGGGGGTGATTAATTAGGTGTAACTAATCAACTAAGACACGAGGTTGGACCCTTTTGTAGCATAAGACTGCCAGGAACCAACCGGCAAATCCAGCGGCTACAAATGATTGGCCCAATGTGAGAGGTCTTAGTCATAAACTAAATACGTGACAAGTGTAAAGACACGAGGTTAGACTCTGTTATGGTGTAAGGCTGCCCGGAACCAACCGGCATATCCAGCTGCCATAAAAGACAGTCTAATGTGAGAGGTCTTTACAAAGGTTACGATCTTAATTAATTAAGAAACACTTAACCAAATTAGCATGTAGTGGGGCATGAGGGGTTAAGTGGGTGCCTTGGGTGGCATGTAATAACTAGTGGGGGTGCCTTGGGTGGCATGAGGAAACTAGTGGGTTGCCTTGGGTGGCAATAGAAAATACGATTATAATACTTAACCAAAGTGGAACATGTAATTAAACATGATTAAAGGGTTAAGTAAGTGCCTTGGGTGGGAATCAAGTAAGTGCCTTGGGTGGCATGTGGAAATCTAGTGGGTGCCTTGAGTGGCAATTAAAATATGATTAAAAGACTTAACCAAAATTTATAACATGTAAGTGGACATGGTTAAAGGGTTAAGTGGGATTCACTAGAAATGACAAGCTTAGGTGGGTAGCTTGTGGGGGCCCATTTCAACCAATATCCCAAACGTATCTTTGTGGGCTCGACCCAAGTCGAGGACGGGACACGCATATTGGGCTTGACTGTAAGAGGCCAAAACGGGTTAGCGGTGGCAACGCAAGTCCAACGGGTTTCATATGCGTGTGTGGACCCGGGCTGGTAAGTAAGACGTTGTTGCATCGTGTAGGTATAAGCCGTGCACCGTTGATATTATCAGGTTGCCACTTTGGGGAATGATACACCCCACTGTGGGGCCTGCACGGGTATCTACGTTAGGGAGCCGATCGCTTGAGGAGTAGTGGGTACACCTAGTGGAGATAGGGGCAGACGGCACCTATGTAGTCAGCTAGGGGTACACGAAACTACTATTAAAAATTACTAAGTACACTTAGTGGGATCAACCTTAAGTAGGAATTACCCTTGGGTGGGTAGAACTGGTGTGGTGCAGTGTAGGAATTACCCTTGGGTGGGTAGATCTGGTGTGGTGCAGTGTAGGAATTACCCTTGGGTGGGTAGATCTGGGGTGGTGCAGTGTAGGAATTACCCTTGGGTGGGTAGATCTGGGGTGGTGCAGTGTAGTAATTATCCTTGGGTGGGTAAATGCGTCTTTTCGGTTATCTTAGTACATCCTGTGTTTAGTTGGCTACTTAGTGTAGTCATTATCCCCAGAGGTACCGTACCTTGTTTATATCATACCCTAATTACTTTAATGATTGTATTGTTAAGGTTATAGGACTCGCTCAGACTTATGTTTGTCCCCGTTGTTTTTTTATCTTTTTCCCAACCCTCAGGTTTTCAGAGTGGGCCTAGCACTAGTGGGCTTTGATCAGACTGCTTTATCTATCTTTTGGAGCTTGGACCGTGGATGTAAAGCTCAGTTTATCTTTTCTATTATGGCTATTAAGTTATGTAGTGGGATTATGTACTTTTGTTTTATCAGGATGGATATTATGTACTTGACTCTTGTTTATGGTTTTGGTGTAACCAAACATGTTTTACTTTCCGCTGCAATGAAATGATGTTTTAAATTCTCAAGTATTACTTATATCTGTCTTGTTGTAATTTTTCTGTTCTATATTCACTTAAAATACTCCACCGATGTTATGGCATTCCCATAGTGAGTGACCATAGCGGGTGTGGGGTGTTACACGTGGTATCAGAGCTTAAGGTTACCAGAACAGATAATTTTTTTAGAAAAACTATTTTCTAAGAATATTTTTGAAAGGAGTATTTTCAAAAACATGTCTTTTAAGAGAAAAGTTTTTGAAAGAAAAGCATAATCCCCAATAGCCATATCTATATCTTTCAAATTCTCCGTTTTGAATCTCTTCCTCTCTCGTTTTGAGTTTCCCCTCCGCGTATAGATGATCTTTCTAAGATAGATAAGAATGGAAAACCACTTCAAGGGACTTAGACATTAGTCGGATTAGAAGTTGGTTCATGAAGGAGGAGGACTGGTAGGTACCTATTGGATAGACGATGGGAGGAAGGCTCAAATAGTTGTTTGGTTAATGAAGGATGAAACCTCATTGGTGGGAGGTTACGAGTGGAGAATGGGAAGAAGAAGGCGAGTAGTTATCCTTTTGGGAGGAATAGGACACCTTATTAGGGTTGTCCAAAGGGGCAAGGGCAAGGTATGGAATCTTCTGGAGGGTAGTTGTATTCCCTCACGGCTAGTGTACCAGATGGGGATAAGACCGTCTAGGTTGGAATTTGGATTTCTTTATTATCCGGTTCGAACTTTATTTGATTCTGACACATCGAGTTCGTTTATCTCATCGTTGTTAGTTGAGTCACTGCACTTAGACACCAGTTTAGTAGATGATCCCTTAGTTGTTTCAAACCCAATTGGGGGCTCCATGATGTGTTTGGGTTTGAAAGTTTCTATACTTAGCGTTGAGTTTAGATGTGATGCTTCTTGGGCTTCACGGGTTATGGGTTAGTTTTGGGCATGGACTGGTTATCCAGTAATGGTGCCGTTCTTGTTTGTGGAAGGAGAGTTGTTAGGCTTACGACCCGCTTGGGTAACACTCTCGAGATCTCTTGTAATCCCATGGAATCTGTTATGCTAAGTTATCTAGAATCGCTTGACACGTCGGTCTAGAGTTTGCGATCTGTTAGAGTGGTCCGGGAATACTCGGATGTGTTTGAGGAGGTGATGGGCTTACCTCCGGAGCGGGAGATTGACTTCCGAATATATCCGGTAGACAATGCCAAACCAGTATCTTGGCTAGTGTGCCACATGGCTCCTCGTGAGAGGAGGGAACTCCATAAGCAAGTAGGCGATTTGCTTGAGAAGGGGTTTAGAAGACGAAGTATATCGGAGTGGGGTGCTCCAGTAGTTTTTGCTATGAAGGCGGATGGGTCCCTCAGACTTTGTGTAGATTATAGGGAGTTTAACAAGATAACAAAGAAGAATAGACACCCATTGCCGAGGATTGATGATCTCTTTGATCAGTTGGTTGGCGCCTCAGTGTTTTCGTAGTAGGACTTAGCCACGGGGTTTCATCAGTTGAGAGTGGATGAGGATAGTATAGAGAAGACTACCTTTAGGACTCCGGATGGTTTTTATGAGTGGCTGGTGATGCCATTTGGTTTGACGAACGCCCCTGCATACTTTGTTGATTTGATGAGAAGGGTGTTCAGGGAGTACCTAAATAAGTTCGTGATGGTCTTTGTAAATGACATCTTGGTCTTTTCTAGGAGCGAAATAAGTTTTCGTATGTGCTCAATAGGTTGAGCAAAGCCAGTTATGGGATAAACGGTGGTTTTGGAGCGAGACTGGCGAGGACATCCAGAGTTGGACAAGGGCTTAATTATTTAGCCGTTTTTACTAGTATCATCTCACGTAGGTCGTCTGAATTCGAAGGAGGTATCCCTTGGGTGTTTGTCTGATATTGGTTTAGGCCTTTGGGGCTTGCATTTGGGGGATGTCGAGTTCGACTAGGGTGGTCTGCGTAAGAGATGGACAGTTGTGATGATTTTGGATGGGGTAATATCCTGGTTTTCTCTAAAAGTGGAGAAGAGCATGCCCTACATCTTAGGGAAGTGTTGGAGACTCTTCGAGCGCATAGTCTTAGGACAGCAAAAGTGGATGGGATTCTTAGCATCCTATGAGTTTGAGATAGCGTATACCCATGGCAAGGGTAACGTGGTAGCGGACGCCTTAAGTAGAAAAAGGTTGTCCTTGAGTTCATTGTTCGTTGAACGACGGAGCTTAGAGTTTATTTCTATGTTTGACTTTAGACCTTCCGTTGACTTTGTACTCGGTTTGCTAGCCTCCTTGGAGGTTAGGCCTACTCTTTTGGGGCGGATTGGCGGAGCGCAGCGAGACGACCCACAGTTGGTTGAGTTAGTAGAGAAGCTCATGAGGAGGGGGAGTCGTCCAGCCATTTGAGTAGGTACACTCTAGATGGTAAGGGGTGGTTGCGTAGAGACGGTAGACTTTGTGTACCGCAAGACGAGGGTTTGAGGAAGGCTATACTTGATGATGCACATCGTTCGAAGATGACCATTCATCCCGGTAGGGACAAGATGTACCAAGACATGAAGCGAGTTTTCATTTGGGCCGGTATGAAGAAAGACGCGGCCGAGTATGTCGCTAGATGCTTGGTGTGCCAACAAGTAAAAGCGGAGCAAAAGAAACCCGGTGGGTTGCTTCACCCATTGGAGGTTCCGCTATGGAAGTGGGATAGTGTCTCGATGGATTTCGTCAATGGATTACCAAGATCGAGGAAGGGTAATACGGGAATTTGGGTTGGGGTAGACAAACTTACTAAGAGTGCCCATTTTATACCCGTGAAGTGTAAGAGGACTGCTCAATGGCTAGCTTCAATCTACATTCGAGAGATTGTTAGATTGCATGGTGTACCTTCCAGCATAGTGAGTGATCGAGATCCTATCTTCACTAGCGAGTTTTGGAAGAGTTTGAAAGAGGCGGTAGGGACTCAGCTATGTTTGAGCACCGCAAATCATCCTCAGACGGACGGCCAGACCGGGAGGGTGAATCGCATTTTAGAAGACCTTTTGAGGCTATGTATCTTAGATTTTGGAGGTACATGAGAAGAGCATCTTCCATTGGTGGAGTTCGCATATAATAACAGCTTTCAGTCTAGTATTGGCATGGCTCCTTTCGAAGCTTTTTATGGAAGGCCTTGTCGATCACCTACATGTTGGTGGGAATCTACAGATAAGATCTTGCTTGGGCCCGATATGGTTAGGAAGACTTCGGAAAAGATTGATTTGATTCGAAGAAGGATGAAAGCGGCGCAAGACAGACAGAAATCTTATGCGGACAAGAGGAGAACAGAGCTTGAGTTTGATGTTGGGGACATGGTCTTTGTCAAAGTATCTCCGTTACGGAATGTGGTTCGCTTTGGATCTGTTGGGAAGTTAGCACCAAGGTTTGTTGGACCGTTTCCTATTAAGGAAAGGGTTGGACAGATGGTCTATAGAGTGGAGTTGCCCGACAGACTTAGTGGTGTACATGATGTATTCCATGTGTCACATTTGAGGAAGTGCCTACATGAGACCGCAGAGGTGGTAGAGTCGAGCTTGCTTAGAGAAGTAGAGATAGAGCATGATGCGACTATTCGACGAGCTCCTACACGCATCCTTGGGTCAGAGATTAAGAGGTTGAGAAACAGGGAGGTTCAACTAGTCAAAGTGCAATGGGGAGAAGATGAGAGCAACGCTACTTGGGAGACGGAAGCGAAAATGTGTTCATTATACCCATTCCTTTTTTAGGGTATGTCTTTTAACTTCTCCTTTATTGTTTGTCTAGTACTTATCTTATCTTTATATGTCCTCTTGTTAGTGCCTTTGACCTTTAGATAGGGTAAACCTATGGTTGAAACATGTGTTTGAGACATATTATGATTGATGGATGCATGTGGATGCAAGTGTTTGCTAGTGGTTGCTCGTGGATGCATATACACACACTCTAGACACTAGATCGGGTCAATCACTTCATATTGCATATTGCATATAATTGTGTGTAGGTAGCTATATTTATGGATGTATAATGGTTGTGTTATCATATGGATGATGCATTTTGGTGAATGATTGTGCACTCATGTAGATATAGTATGCGTCGATAGGGTTCTTTCGCATACATATTGGATGCATGGCACTATCACGGTTTGCATATGTTCATACATTAGATAGGGAACATATACACACACTTTTTGCATATGCTCATACATCAGTAGAAATTGTTTTAAGGACAATGGATGCCCATGTTTGATGGATTGAGTAGATGGTTGTTTGGATGGTAGGATATGCATTCTCCTTAACTTGGAGATTTCGGGGACGAAATCCTTTAAGGAGGGGAGAATGTAACACCCCGAATTTTAGTTAACACTGATATTCACTAATTACAGAATTAATAATCTCATATGTGAGAATCATGGGAAACGGGTTACGTCATTGTGTTCGTCACGGAAAAATACGCGAAATAGAGTCCGAAATTTTGTAAATCGGAGTCCGTATTACCCAGTTAAGGCCCAAAGAAGTTTTCGGGAAATTTGAATTTCGAAACATGCAGAAATGGGGGCCAGGCGGGAAAACTCCCGCCCAGCCAAGTCGACTTGGCTGTCGACAGGGCTGTCGACTTGCCTGTCGACAGGGCTGTCGACTTGCCCTGTCGGCTGATTCTGGCCTAGGTGCACCTGGTTGAGTTTTGGGCTGGGTTGGAGGGCTTGGGACGAAATCTGACGGACCTAAACTAACCTAGGGTTAATCTAAGGGTCTAAAACACATCCTAATCCTATAAATAAGACCCTAAGCTAGCCCTAAATGATCATAATCCTATCCTCTAACTAAACTATGCCAAAATTTTCTATGATCATGGCCTCCACTCAAAACCCTAGCCTCCATCCTCTTTCTAAACTATTTCTATGAAGGCTTTCATGTTCATACAAGCATTTTTAAGTTGTATGAGTGATCATTAGCTTGCATTCATCATCAAGTTGCAAGCTTTATTTTCAAGGCTAGAGTTTTTGGGTGATTTTTGGCAAGGGTTTGCTTATTGGAGTTTAGTGGTGAGTTTCTATAGCCTTAATAATCAATTGTTAAATTGATTATGATAGGATATGATAAGATATGGCTATGTTTGTGGATCAATGTGTTTATGCAAGTTTAGTATAGTGTATGTTGTGTGTTTTGCGAGTTTTATGCTATATGTTATGCAAGTTTAATGCTATGTTTTATGATGCTCATTATGCAAAACACTATGTTGAACATTGATTCATATGTAACATGTTATGCAAGCTATATGTGAGATTATATGCAAGTTCATATGTAACATGTAATGCAAGTTATGTGCATGATTATATGCAAGTTCATATGTAACATGTTATGCAAGTTATGTGTTTGGTTATATGCAAGTTATGTGCATGATTATATGCAAGTTCATATGTAACATGTTATGCAAGTTATGTGTTTGGTTATATGCAAGTTAACATGTGACATGCTATGCAAGTTCACACCTTTGTATGACATAAGAATCATATGCAAGTTACCCCCTTTGTGACATATGTGCTTCATGCAAGTTTGGGTTAAATACTAGTTGGGTTAAATGTATGCTCATATATGCAAGTTGACACCTTTTAAACCCATGATAAAGTTATATGCTATGATTGGTTAAACCCATGACATTTGTGATGAATCTTCCCTTTATTTTGTCATGTTATGAGAACGAATTACGTGGGGAACGATGGGGTTAGTATGCATGTTATTAAAATGGTGTGAAATGGGTATGCTTAAGCATAACATAAAGTGAATGGACATAATTGGGAATTTACCTATTAAGTTAGGTCTACCCATATTATGGAATTGGGAATTTACCTATTAAGTTAGGTCTACCCATATTATGGAATTGGGAATTTACCTATTGAGTTAGGTCTACCCATATTCTTGAAATTGGTAATTAATTAGGGATAATTAATACAAATTATGGGGGTGATTAATTAGGTGTAACTAATCAACTAAGACACGAGGTTGGACCCTTTTGTAGCATAAGACTGCCAGGAACCAACCGGCAAATCCAGCGGCTACAAATGATTGGCCCAATGTGAGAGGTCTTAGTCATAAACTAAATACGTGACAAGTGTAAAGACACGAGGTTAGACTCTGTTATGGTGTAAGGCTGCCCGGAACCAACCGGCATATCCAGCTGCCATAAAAGACAGTCTAATGTGAGAGGTCTTTACAAAGGTTACGATCTTAATTAATTAAGAAACACTTAACCAAATTAGCATGTAGTGGGGCATGAGGGGTTAAGTGGGTGCCTTGGGTGGCATGTAATAACTAGTGGGGGTGCCTTGGGTGGCATGAGGAAACTAGTGGGTTGCCTTGGGTGGCAATAGAAAATACGATTAGAATACTTAACCAAAGTGGAACATGTAATTAAACATGATTAAAGGGTTAAGTAAGTGCCTTGGGTGGGAATCAAGTAAGTGCCTTGGGTGGCATGTGGAAATCTAGTGGGTGCCTTGAGTGGCAATTAAAATATGATTAAAAGACTTAACCAAAATTTATAACATGTAAGTGGACAAGGTTAAAGGGTTAAGTGGGATTCACTAGAAATGACAAGCTTAGGTGGGTAGCTTGTGGGGGCCCATTTCAACCAATATCCCAAACGTATCTTTGTGGGCTCGACCCAAGTCGAGGACGGGACACGCATATTGGGCTTGACTGTAAGAGGCCAAAACGGGTTAGCGGTGGCAACGCAAGTCCAACGGGTTTCATATGCGTGTGTGGACCCGGGCTGGTAAGTAAGACGTTGTTGCATCGTGTAGGTATAAGCCGTGCACCGTTGATATTATCAGGTTGCCACTTTGGGGAATGATACACCCCACTGTGGGGCCAGCACGGGTATCTACGTTAGGGAGCCGATCACTTGGGGAGTAGTGGGTACACCTAGTGGAGATAGGGGCAGACGGCACCTATGTAGTCAGCTAGGGGTACACGAAACTACTATTAAAAATTACTAAGTACACTTAGTGGGATCAACCTTAAGTAGGAATTACCCTTGGGTGGGTAGAACTGGTGTGGTGCAGTGTAGGAATTACCCTTGGGTGGGTAGATCTGGTGTGGTGCAGTGTAGGAATTACCCTTGGGTGGGTAGATCTGGGGTGGTGCAGTGTAGGAATTACCCTTGGGTGGGTAGATCTGGGGTGGTGCAGTGTAGTAATTATCCTTGGGTGGGTAAATGCGTCTTTTCGGTTATCTTAGTACATCCTGTGTTTAGTTGGCTACTTAGTGTAGTCATTATCCCCAGAGGTACCGTACCTTGTTTATATCATGCCCTAATTACTTTAATGATTGTATTGTTAAGGTTATAGGACTCGCTCAGACTTATGTCTGACCCCGTTGTTTTTTTATCTTTTTCCCAACCCTCAGGTTTTCAGAGTGGGCCTAGCACTAGTGGGCTTTGATCAGACTGCTTTATCTATCTTTTGGAGCTTGGACCGTGGATGTAAAGCTCAGTTTATCTTTTCTATTATGGCTATTAAGTTATGTAGTGGGATTATGTACTTTTGTTTTATCAGGATGGATATTATGTACTTGACTCTTGTTTATGGTTTTGGTGTAACCAAACATGTTTTACTTTCCGCTGCAATGAAATGATGTTTTAAATTCTCAAGTATTACTTATATCTGTCTTGTTGTAAATTTTCTGTTCTATATTCACTTAAAATACTCCACCGATGTTATGGCATTCCCATAGTGAGTGACCGTAGCGGGTGTGGGGTGTTATAAAAATGACCAACTCGAGGTTGGTTTGAGTTTGTAGTGTAAATCTGCCTGAAACCGCCCGGCAAATCCAGTTACTGCAAACAATAGGATCCAATGTGGGTAGTTGGTCATATCGCGCTTGAAACCCGAGGTCAGACTGAGTTGTGGTGTAAATCTGCCCGGAACCGCCCGACATATCCAGTGACCACAACAACAGGTCTGATGTGAGAGGTTGGGGAGCATTAATGAATTAATGCCACATGATAGGGTTAAGTCATGAACCGCTTGAATATACTTAACCAATTTAACACGATGATTTGGTAGGGTTGTCATGAACCGCTTGAATATACTTAACCAATTTAACACGATGATTTGGTAGGGTTAAGTCATGAACCGCTTGAATATACTTAACCAATTTAACACGATGATTTGGTAGGGTTAAGTCATGAACCGCTTGAATATACTTAACCAATTTAACACGATGATTTGGTAGGGTTAAGTCATGAACCGCTTGAATATACTTAACCAATTTGACACGATGAATTGATAGGGTTAAGTCATGAACCGCTTGAATATACTTAACCAATTTAACATGATGATTGATAGGGTTAAGTCATGAACCACTTGAATATACTTAACCAACTTGACACATGATTTGTAGGGCTAAGTCAAGAACTTGAACGACAACACTTAGCCAATTTGACATGACACGTAGACGGGTTAAGTCTCGAATTTAAATGACAACACTTAACCTACTGGACGGAAACCCTTGTTACGCGGTCCTTTTCAGCAGTAACCCACTGGATGTATCATGGTACCCTGGAACTAGGCAGGGTGGGGCACGATTACTGGGCTGATTGTAAGCGACCAGAACGATGGCTGAGTTGGTGCGCCATTGTAGGTTCAGGCGGACTATGGTCGTGCACGTAGTCCAGAGTTGAAAAAGCAGGCATTGGGTACCAGTAGGTTTACACTGTGTGTGCTTGATTCATGTCGATGGTTGGCACCATAGGGCTTGATACACCCTATGGTGGACCTAGCACATGTAACTACATTTCGTGATTGGGCCGTATGACACAGACACATGAACGAGCTAGGACTTGTAGAGAGCCGATCGATTAATAGATCGTTACGTGTAATTCGTTAGGTAGCATAATGCCTAGTGGTCCTAGGCGGCATAAACCCTAAACGAATCTAGAAAACGTTCAATAGGTAGCATAATCCCTAGCGGTCCTAGGTGGCATAAATCCTAGTTGAACATGCGATAGCTCATGATATGGAAACCTAGCAAAAACAAGGGTGGCGGTCCCAACGATTTTAAGAATGGTGGCACTATGTTGAAGTAGTATAGAAATACGTGATGAAACCCGTACGATATACGACAAGGGACTGTACATATACATGGAAAGGATGATTGTAACAACCCTGATTTTTGGGGCCAATTTAAAATTTTATTTTAAGTGATTTTAATGAGTTTTCGATATTTAAAATAATTTATTTAAAATAAAAATGATTGAAAGTTGATTTAAATCGAATTTAGAATGAATAATTTAATTATAATTATAAAAAGAGTTAGAAATAGCGCGGTAGTTTGAAAAGTCAATCTTGAAGTTTGACTGACCATACAGGATGCAAAATTTAACGGATTTTAGTAAAACCAAAAATATTAGAATCTATTTAAAAATATCTTTCTTATGAATCTGAAAAATCGAAATTTCATAGCGGGAATCAAAAGTTATGCCCAGTTTAAAATTTAGAAAGGTCGCTATGAAATTTATAAAGGTCAAAATGCTACTTTTTGCATATGAAGGAATTTGGACTCGAAACCACTTCCATTGAGTTCAGAATGATGTTTCTGCATTGAAAAACAGTAAACACTTATATATTTCGAGTTTTAGAAATTATCTGTTTAAAAATATATTTTTAATATTAAATATATTGGCCTTGAAATTAGCCATTTTTCAAACAGTCTCAGAATTTGACAAAAATAATTTTGTTGGATTCGTATCGTCATAAGAAAGCTAAAAATATTTTTATTTTTTTTAGAATTTCCTGAGGTCATATGTGGCCCCGGCATATTTTAATGTACGGTCAATATTTAATTAATTAATTTTTAATGCAATTTAAAAAAAAAAATCGTACAGATTTCGGAATTGGGTCACGGGACCAATCCCATTGCGTTCAGAAGGTGTCAAAACCTTAAGAACGACAGTAAGCAAGCCCAATTCGGAGACAGCCCGCATTTTCACCTTTATAACACTTTTTTAATAATAAAATAATAAAATAATCCGAAAATTAAAACCCTAACCCTAATTTCAGCCGCCGCCTATGGCTTTCAATGGCCAGAATTTCTCCAATTTCAAACGCTCATAACTTTTGATCCGCTCAATGAAAATCGACAAACTTGGTACCAAATCGAAGCTCTCGGAGAGATCTTTCAATCCATACGGTCAAGATAGGGTTTTGGTTCACGGATTTCACGAATTCTGGGCTGAAACGTGGCGGGTTTGGGTTCGATTTTCGAGGCAAGGAGGAGGCCGAGTTCGGAGCTTTTGGGGGCGGTGGTGGCTCGCAGGCGGGGCTACGGAGTGGTGGTCTCTGATCAGCGGTCGGTTGGCCATAGGGGGGGCGCGCGCAGAAGGGGTGCGGACGTGATTTTGGGTTCGGCCAAAACGCAACGACGAAGAAGAGAGAGTAATATTATATTATTATTCATTTATTTAATATTTAATTTATCTGATCTTTAAAAATCAATATCTCTTTCATACGAGGTTCGATTGACGAACCGTAAGTTGCGTTGGAGTCGTCTTTCCGAGAGCTTCGCGATGGCGCAGACCAGAGCTGAACCTGAGACAGTCGAATTTTCAACCATATCAATGTGAGAATTCTATTCCCACTTTAATAATTAAAAATAAATTAATTATTACCGTGTTATATTTTAACTGTATGCTGCTTGAATGTTCGTGATTTGAATTTAACTATATGATGCTGTTCATTGACCTGTTTATTCGATAGAATATTTTTGTTGTATATGAAATGAAAATCAGAAATAACCAGATCTAGTGAGATTTCTATTTTTTAAAATCAAATTTAATTATTTATTTCAGATATGAAATTATATTTATTTCATGTTTATGTTGTATGTATAATCGTTGAAATGTTGATTTATGTTGTAATTGCTTGAATCGTTGAACTGAATTGTGTGTAATCATGTTTGACATGACTTTGTGTGTACGACGAAACAACATTTTATTATAAGTATAAAATATACAATATTCATGTTGTCAAAAATTTGCGTACGAAATAAAAACAACATTTTTATTTGAAATGTGTTATGCCAATCAAAATAACATTTTTGATTAGAAATTTGCTAGAAAAATATGAGCGAACATTTTTATCTCATTTTGTTGAACTAGTTTTTCAACAAAATATGTATACATATTTTTGTGTAATATTGTTTACGTAAAAAAAAAAGAACCGATTTGTTAGCAAATATGATATGAGAATAAAAATGCACATTTTGTTAGTAACGTCATATGAGAATTAGAATGCACATTCTGTTGGTAGCGTCATATGAGAATATCATTTTTATGTCAACATGTTAGAATATCATTTTTATGTCGACATGTTAGAATTATCATGTTAATGTTAACATAGTAGAATTTGTCATTTTAAGGTTGATATAATAGAATTATCATTTTATGAAATGCCAACATAAAATATTCATTTTAGGTTATGTTGGAACCGTCAACGTAAAATATTCATTTTATGTTATGTTAGAACCGTCAACACAAAAATCACAATTTAGTTAGAATATTTTTGTGTAGAGAAAAAGTACATTTTTAATATAAAATGTTGCATTAGATAATAACATCATGTTATGTTATTTAGAAATGAATAATTTCACCGTCATGTTATATTATTTAGAAATGAATATTTTCACCGTTATGTTGTGTTAATTAGAAAAACAATATTTTTACCGTCACGTTATGTCAGGTAGAAATGAACATTCTTGCCAATGTAAAGTAGTAGCGACAAAAATCATATTTTTGTCAATGTAAAATGGTAGTAAATGAGATTTACATTTTTATGATGTAAACAAAAATTATGAACTTGCATTGTAAATAAAATTTACATTTTTATATGCGAACAAAATTTATATTTTTCTATGTAACTATGTTATGAAATTTACTATGCGAACAAAATTTACATTTTTCTATGTAACTATGTTATGAAATTTGCTATGCGAACAAAATTTACATTTTTCTATGTAACTATGTTATGAAATTTGCTATGTGAACAAAATTTACATTTTTCTATGTAACTATGTTATGAAATTTGCTATGCGAACAAAATTTACATTTTTCTATATAACTATGATATAAAATTAATAAAGAATGATAAAATATACATTTTTATCGAATGTAAAAGAATGACAAAAATATTCATTTTGTCAAATGTGAAAGAATGATAAAAATATACATTGTTATCAAATGTAAATGGAGGACAAAAATATTTATTTTGTCAAATGCAAAGAATGAAATAAAACACATTCATTTTTGTTCGTAATAAATAGAAAACATTCATTTTGTTTGTGTTTTGAAAGTTAACACACAATTTTCATTTTTGATGAAAGTTAAAAAGAATATTTTTAATATTCTTTTGTTAAAAATGAAAGATCATATTGTTTATCACCGTTTTTGTCAAATTAAAAGATTTAACTTTTGTTTATACTTAAAAAGGTGAAAGTTACATTTTTGATGTAAAAAGAAAAGTATGCATTTTAATGTGAACAAAAGAAGGAAAATTACATTTTCATGTAAATGGAACTTAAAGTAAAAGATTTACATTTTAGTCAATTGAATTTTTATTAAAAAGGATAACGGTATGAAATTTACATACCCATGTAAAAGAATTTCAGTAAAGATTATAACGATGAAATTTATATTTTAATGAATTAGTTTTTCATTAAAAAGATTAAAGATATGGAAATTTCATTTTCATGTAAATAGATTAGTACACAAAATTATCGTTTTGTTTGTAATGTAAAATTATTATTTTTGTGTTTTGCATTGAAAAGATAACAAAATTATCAATTTTGTTACATAGAAATAAACAAACAAAAATACTCATTTTTGTAGAAGTAAAAGTGGATGAACAAAAATATTCGTTTGTTGAAATTGAAATGAAATACAAGAATGCCTATTTTTGTTGGAATTGGTATGATACACAAAATATACATTTTGTGTAATTCGAAGGATGAAACAAGAAAATGTACATTGTTATGTATAAGATGTGTATGTGTATTAAAATTTAGATAAACATTATGGTGTGTACATTGTACATTAATATTGTACATACGAATAGGAATGTTTTCGTTAGCAAAATGTAATGAAATAAAATAAATTTCATTACACATTATAAACATTTCGATAGGTTGTGAAGCAAAACATTCACTACTTGTTATGTAATTACGTTAATGAAATGGAATTTAATTATTTATATATATATAAAAATAAAGATAAATCGTTACAAATTACTAATAACGATATGAAATGATTTCCAACTTATATATATACGAGAATTATTTGGAAAGTCCGAGTCTATCTCATTCCAAATAATTTGAACGACGTTTAAAATTCAAGAGTTGAAGACGACGATTGAAGACCGACGATCTTCATATCGAATGGACGACGACTGCTGATGCCCGTGATTGGGGTAGCTACCTTGAAGGGGCTACAGTGGTGGCCGTCCGGACGTAGTGTTGATTAGTACGGATTTGGCTTTCGCTCAGACCCAGAGCATAAGCTTATAAATGGATTGTATGTCTGACGTCGTACTCCATTAAATATCATGTTATTAATCTTCTGTCGAATGTATGGATGTTTGGTGGTGGAGAATTTATTCTCTTGCTTAACACCCGTTCATATATTTCGGCAAAGAATTGGTAGTGTGATATGGAGTGACGATGTAGCATGCTAAGATGCATATGATCAAGGCTTTTGTTGAAAAGCAGGCCTTGTGGTTGATGATCAAAGCACGGCCTGTTTAGGCATAGCTTTGTGTATAGCGTGACTTCGCGGAGTCTAAAACGGGAGAAGGGAACGCAGGGAGAGCAGCACGTTTCTTTCTAGCTAGAAGTGGTGTTTGGGCTTTAACACGGCCCGACATTTTACTTATGTGGATGATGGAATGAGGCGCCTCGGATGATAGGTCCTATAGGACCGGGAAACGTGTGTTCAGGAATAACTAATCCGCAACTCGTATGGTGGACCGGCCCTGCAGCTATCCAAGGGTTCACTGCGGGGGATCCTGATACATTTGCTAGAGTGTCTCGAATCGGTAAGGAGCTCCTCCCTAACCTTGACTCATGATGGAAACCCAATTTCCAATACGACCTCATGTGGTTTTGATTGTATTACTAGTATGGCGACATAGTAGGATGGGGTACTATGCCGTCTAGGATTGATACATTATGATTGAAATTGTTTTTGAAATATATATACACTAACAATAATATCAAATTCGTTTTTATCATATCAAGCATTTTTGACCATTATAAGGTAAAACCCTATCCTCCGGTTTGCGTTGCATTGTGTGATGGGACTTGGGTCTTATGATGGTTTCATTTTTCTAAAAAGCATTGCGTTGTTTTAATGATTTACTTTAGTTTATGCACCGACAATCCATTGGAGTAAACCCGTTCCGCGTTATTGGCGTGGTCCTTGGATTTGCCTTACTATTATTAGTTAAATTAGTTAAGAATTCTCACACCAGTCCCATGACTGACCCGTTGTTTGTTTCCACCTTTACAAACTCGGGTGCCCTCTTTCCACACGGGCAGTCGAGTAGTTTGTCTACAGGTTCTTATTTCGAGCAGGATTCTGGATTGAAGCCTAAAGCTGTGTCCAGAGCATAGTTGTTTCCGCTGCCTTAGTTATTTTATTTCCACTGCAATGTATTATAATATTGTAATTTATCTTCCGCTGTAATTTTATTTAATGTACTCTGATATTTTGTACTCTGATGTTACGTTATTATGATGTAATAAAAGTCTGTTGTTATTGTTCTGATGTTGTTGTATTCCCAAAGTTAAAGTATTCGTGGATTTCCACCTTTTGGGTCAGACTTGTGTGGTTTATGGTCGATCCAAAGAGCGGGAATTTACGGGTTTTTACAGTTGGTA
Organism: Allium sativum; assembly: GCA_030737875.1. Lineage (NCBI taxonomy): Eukaryota > Viridiplantae > Streptophyta > Magnoliopsida > Asparagales > Amaryllidaceae > Allium > Allium sativum. The sequence goes on from CM060909.1 coordinate 476,057,203, forward strand.
TCAGAGCTTTGGTTAGCTCAAATCTTTGGGGTACAACTCATTAGAACTGAACAAAAGGCTCATCAGAGATTGGATTAGTAATATCCAATAAGAATACTCATTAGAGATAGGATCAGCAGTATCCTAGAATGAGAAAACTCATTAGAGATGGGGTTAGTAATGCCCTAGAATGAGTTGAGAGTAGCAAGCCTATAATATACGTATTTGTAATTATACTATATTTTGGAAAATATGATTTGTGAATATATAAAAGGTTATATATTTGAACGTTAATCAACTAATAAAATTATTTAAAGAAATGGAGAAAAAATATATATAAATTAGTTAGTTAATTAATCAACTTTTAGCTTCGTTCCTTTTCGAGGACGGAAAGTTTTTAAGTGGGTAAGACTGTAACAACCCTGATTTTTGGGGCCAATTTAAAAATTTATTTTAAGTGATTTTAATGAGTTTTCGATATTTAAAATAATTTATTTAAAATAATTTATTTAAAATAAAAATGATTGAAAGTTGATTTAAACCGAAGTTAGAATGAATAATTTAATTTTAATTATAAAAAGAGTTAGAAATAGCGCGGTAGTTTGAAAAGTCAAACTTGAACTTTGACTGACCATACAGGATGCAAAATTTAACAGATTTTAGTGAAACCAAAAATATTAGAATCTATTTAAAAATATCTTTCTAATGAATATGAAAAATCAAAATTTCATAGCAGGAATCAAAAGTTATGCCCAGTTTAAAATTTAGAAAGGTCGCTATGAAATTTATAAAGGTCAAAATGCTACTTTTTGCATATGAAGGAATTTGGACTCGAAACCACTTCCATTGAGTTCAGAATGATGTTTCTGCATTGAAAAACAGTAAACACTTATATATTTCGAGTTTCAAAAATTATCTGTTTAAAAATGTATTTTTAATATTAAATATATTGGCCTTGAAAATAGCCATTTTTCAAACAATCTCAGAATTCGACGAAAATAATTTTGTTGGATTCGTATCGTCATAAGAAAGCTAAAAATATTTTTTTTAGAATTTTCTGAGGTCATATGTGGCCCCGGCATATTTTAATGTACGGTCAATATTTAATTAATTAATTTTTAATGCAATTTTAAATAAAAATCGTACAGATTTCGGAATTGGGCCACGGGACCTATCCCATTGCGTTCAGAAGGTGTCAAAACCTTAAGAACGATAGTAAGCAAGCCCAATTCGGAGACAGCCCGCATTTTCACCTTTATAACACATTTTTAATAATAAAATAATAAAATAATCCGAAAATTAAAACCCTAACCCTAATTTCAGCCGCCGTCTATGGCTTTCAATGGCCAGAATTTCTCCAATTTCAAACGCTCATAACTTTTGATCCGCTCAACGAAAATCGACAAACTTAGTACCAAATCGAAGCTCTCGGAGAGATCTTTCAATCCATATGGTCAAGATCGGGTTTTGGTTCACGGATTTCACGAATTCTGGGCTGAAACGTGGCGGGTTTGGGTTCGATTTTCGAGGCAAGGAGGAGGCCGAGTTCGGAGCTTTTGGGGGCGGTGGTGGCTCGCAGGCGGGGCTTCGGAGTGGTGGTCTCTGATCGGCGGTCGGTTGGCCATAGGGGGGCGCGCGCAGAAGGGGTGCGGACGTGATTTTGGGTTCGGCCAAAACGCAACGACGAAGAGAGAGTAATATTATATTATTATTTATTTATTTAATATTTAATTTATCCGATCTTTAAAAATCAATATCTCTTTCATACGAGGTCCGATTGACGAACCGTAAGTTGCGTTGGACTCGTCTTTCTAAGAGCTTCGCGATGGCGCAGACCAGAGCTGAATCCGAGACAGTCGAATTTTCGGCCATATCAATGTGAGAATTCTATTCCCTCTTTAATAATTAAAAATAAATTAATTATTACCGTGTTATATTTTAACTGTATGCTGCTTGAATGTTCGTGATTTGAATTTAACTATATGATGTTGTTCATTGACCTGTTTATTCGATAGAATATTTTTGTTGTATATGAAATGAAAATCAGAAATAACCAGATCTAGTGAGATTTCTATTTTTAAAAATCAAATTTAATTATTTATTTCAGATATGAAATTATATTTATTTCATGTTTATGTTGTATTTATAATCGTTGAAATGTTGATTTGTGTTGTAATTGCTTGAATCGTTGAACTGAATTGTGTGTAATCATGTTTGACATGACTTTGTGTGTACGACGAAACAACATTTTATTGTATGTATAAAATATACAATATTCTTGTTGTCAGAAATTTGCGTACGAAATAAAAATAACATTTTTATTTGAAATGTGTTATGCCAATCAAAATAACATTTTTGATTAGAAATTTGCTAGAAAAATATGAGCGAACATTTTTATCTCATTTTGTTGAACTAGTTTTTCAACAAAATATGTATACATATTTTTGTGTAATATTGTTTACGTAAAAAAAAAATGAACCGCTTTGTTAGCAAATATGATATAAGAATAAAAATGCACATTTTGTTAGTAACGTCATATGAGAATTAGAATGCACATTCTGTTGGTAGCGTCATATGAGAATATCACTTTTATGTCAACATGTTAGAATATCATTTTTATGTCGACATGTTAGAATTATCATGTTAATGTTAACATAGTAGAATTTGTCATTTTAAGGTTGATATAATAGAATTATCATTTTATGAAATGCCAACATAAAATATTCATTTTAGGTTATGTTGGAACCATCAACGTAAAATATTCATTTTATGTTATGTTAGAACCGTCAACACAAAAATCACAATTTAGTTAGAATATTTTTGTGTAGAGAAAAAGTACATTTTTAATATAAAATGTTGCATTAGATAATAACGTCATGTTATGTTATTTAGAAATGAATAATTTCACCGTCATGTTATATTATTTAGAAATGAATATTTTCACCGTTATGTTGTGTTAATTAGAAAAACAATATTTTTACCGTCACGTTATGTCAGGTAGAAATGAACATTCTTGCCAATGTAAAGTAGTAGCGACAAAAATCATATTTTTGTCAATGTAAAATGGTAGTAAATGAGATTTACATTTTTATTATGTAGCCAAAAGTATGAACTTGCATTGTAAATAAAATTTACATTTTTATATGCGAACAAAATTTACATTTTTCTATATAACTATGTTATGAAATTCGCTATGCGAACAAAATTTACATTTTTCTATGTAACTATTTTATGAAATTTGCTATGCGAACAAAATTTACATTTTTCTATGTAACTATGTTATGAAATTTGCTATACGAACAAAATTTACATTTTTCTATGCAACTATTTTATGAAATTAAGAAAGAATGATAAAATATACATTTTTATCGAATGTAAAAGGATGACAAAAATATTCATTTTGTCAAATGTGAAAGAATGATAAAAATATACATTGTTATCAAATGTAAATGGAGGACAAAAATATTTATTTTGTCAAATGCAAAGAATGAAATAAAACACATTCATTTTTGTTCGTAATAAAAAGAAAACATTCATTTTGTTTGTGTTTTGAAAGTTAACACACAATTTTCATTTTTGGTGAAAGTTAAAAAGAATATTTTTAATATTCTTTTGTTAAAAATGAAAGATCATATTGTTTATCACCGTTTTTGTCAAATTAAAAGATTTAACTTTTGTTTATACTTAAAAAGGTGAAAGTTACATTTTTGATGTAAAAAGAAAAGTATGCATTTTAATGTGAACAAAAGAAGGAAAATTACAGTTTCATGTAAATGGAACTTAAAGTAAAAGATTTACATTTTAATCAATTGATTTTTTATTAAAAAGGATAACGGCATGAAATTTACATACCCATGTAAAAGAATTTCAGTAAAGATTATAACGATGAAATTTATATTTTAATGAATTAGTTTTTCATTAAAAAGATTAAAGTTATGGAAATTTCATTTTCATGTAAATAGATTAGTACACAAAATTATTGTTTTGTTTGTAATGTAAAATTATTATTTTTGTGTTTTGCATTGAAAAGATAACAAAATTATCAATTTTGTTACATTGAAATAAACAGACAAAAATACTCATTTTTGTAGAAGTAAAAGTGGATGAACAAAAATATTCGTTTGTTGAAATTGAAATGAAACACAAGAATGCCTATTTTTGTTGGAATTGGTATGATACACAAAATATACATTTTGTGTAATTCGAAGGATGAAACAAGAAAATGTACATTGTTATGTATAAGATGTGTATGTGTATGAAAATTTAGATAAACATTATGGTGTGTACATTGTACCTTAATATTGTATATACGAATAGGAATGTTTTCGTTAGCAAAATGTAATGAAATAAAATAAATTTCATTACACATTATAAACATTTCGATAGGTTGTGAAGCAAAACATTCACTACTTGTTTTGTAATTACGTTAATGAAATGGAATTTAATTATTTATATATATATAAAAATAAAGATAAATCGTTACAAATTACTAATAACGATATGAAATGATTTCCAACTTATATATATACGAGAATTATTTGGAAAGTCCGAGTCTATCTCATTCCAAATAATTTGAACGACGTTTAAAATTCAAGAGTTGAAGACGGCGATTGAAGACCGACGATCTTCATATCGAATGGACGACGACTGCTGATGCCCGTGATTGGAGTAGCTACCTTAAAGGGGCTACAGTGGTGGCCGTCCGGACGTAGTGTTGATTAGTACGGATTTGGCTTTCGCTCAGACCCAGAGCATAAGCTTATAAATGGATTGTATGTCTGACGTCGTACTCCATTAAATATCATGTTATTAATCTTCTGTCGAATGTATGGATGTTTGGTGGCGGAGAATTTATTCTCTTGCTTAACACACGTTCATATATTTCGGCAAAGGATTGGTAGTCTGATATGGAGTGACGATGTAGCATGCTAAGATGCATATGATCAAGGCTTTTGTTGAAAAGCAGGCCTTGTGGTTGATGATCAAAGCACGGCCTGTTTAGGCATAGCTTTGTGTATAGCGTGACTTCGCGGAGTCTAAAACGGGAGAAGGGAACGCAGGGAGAGCAGCACGTTTCTTTCTAGCTAGAAGTGGTGTTTGGGCTTTAACACGGCCCGACATTTTACTTATGTGGATGATGGAATGAGGCGCCTCGGATGATAGGTCCTATAGGACCGGGAAACGTGTGTTCAGGAATAAATAATCCGCAACTTGTATGGTGGACCGGCCCTGCAGCTATCCAAGGGTTCACTGCGGGGGATCCTGGGACATTAGCTAGAGTGTCTCGAATCGGTAAGGAGCTCCTCCCTAGCCTTGACTCATGATGGAAACCCAATTTCCAATACGACCTCATGCGGTTTTGATTGTATTACTAGTATGGCGACATAGTAGGATGGGGTACTATGCCGTCTAGGATTGATACATTATGATTGAAATTGTTTTTGAAATATATATACACTAACAATAATATCAAATTCGTTTTTATCGTATCAAGCATTTTTGACCATTATAAGGTAAAACCCTATCCTCCGGTTTGCGTTGCATTGTGTGATGGGACTTGGGTCTTATGATGGTTTCATTTTTCTAAAAAGCATTGCGTTGTTTTAACGATTTACTTTAGTTTATGCACCGACAATCCATTGGAATAAACCCGTTCCGCGTTAGCGGCGTGGTCCTTGGATTTGCCTTATTATTATTAGTTAAATTAGTTAAGAATTCTCACACCAGTCCCATGACTGACCCGTTGTTTGTTTCCTCCTTTACAAACTCGGGTGCCCTCTTTCCATACGGGCAGTCGAGTAGTTTGTCTACAGGTTCTTATTTCGAGCAGGATTCTGGATTGAAGCCTAAAGCTGTGTCTAGAGCATAGTTGTTTCCGCTGACTTAGTTATTTTATTTCCGCTGCAATGAATTATAATATTGTAATTTATCTTCCACTGTAAGTTTATTCAATGTACTCTGATATTCTGTACTCTGATGTTACGTTATTATGATATAATAAAAGTCTGCTGTTATTGTTCTGATGTTGTTGTATTCCCAAAGTTAAAGTATTCGTGGATTTCCACCTTTTGGGTCAGACTTGTATGGTTTATGGTCGATCCAAAGAGCGGGAATTTACGGGTCTTTACAATGATACGGGTTGGGATACTAGTACAGTTGGTGCAGAGAATATAGGAAATCAAAGAAAATAGTGGAATGGTGAAGCTTAGAAATCTTGCGATGTTATACTCAATAGAAACCTTGCAATATGATACTTGGTAGGAACCTTGAGATGATACTCATGATAGGAAGCATGGAATGTTATACTTGATTCACCGTCCCTATAGCTTACCTTGTCATCCTGCTTATGTTTATTTTCAGTTTATTCATACCATGTTATCTTTACCTATTTTTATGCTGAAAGTCACTAGGACTTACTCAGTCTTTATGACTGACCCGTTTTGATTCGCCTCTTTTTCTTCCATTTCTCCCCCCCCCCCCAGGTTCGCAGGGTGGGAATACAGCTTAGTTCATATCTTACCAAGCTCCAAGGCTCTTTCATGTACTGCTTGGATTCCTCTTGGCTATGGCTTGCTTTACTGGTTTATTGGGGAATGATTTATGACTATGGTTTTATGCTTCTTTACTATTGCAAGACAGATTTTGATGTAATGGGTTTAATAGCATTTTGATGTAAAAGGCTTTAGACCTTTCTAGATTTTAAAGAAATGAAATTTGGTTTTTCTTCCGCTGTTTTATATATGTTCTATCTTGTAATATTTTTGTGTATGTTTACCTAGATAATGCTCCACCAAAGCTAGTGCATTCCCCTTGTGAGTGACCCAAGCGGAGGTGGGGTGTTACAGGACATGTGCGTGCATGGGTCGGGCAGAGGGGGACAAGACGACCATGACACCAATAGATATGACTGTGCACATCTTGGGTTGCCACTTTAGGGAAGTGATACCCCTACTGTGGGGCCAACACAGGGTATCTACAGAGTAGGGAGCCGATCAATTAGGGCGGTGGTTAGGGTACACTCGGACGTATGCCCTAAGTCTACCAACTTATAGTGGAAGGGATCATCTCATTTTAGATTATACTGGTAATAGTGCAGAGTAGTCATTAGTGAAGCATGTATACACCATATCTTATCTGCCTTGTCATACCTGCCATTTGTATAGTGATATCTCTTATCCACTTTATGCCTGTCAGGATTACTTTTATTTATTTACTGGCTAAAAGTAACTAGACTCGCCAGACTTTATGTCTGACCCTTTTTGTTTTTCCTTCTCTCTTCCGTTTCCCCCCTCCCCAATGTTCTCAAGGTGGAAACACTCAGGCTTGACCGTGATTTTGCTTGATTGCTGGAGCTGCTGATATATATGGATCAAGCTCCTATTCTCATTGCAATGGCTATATTTCGTTATTGGGGAATTTTCTTTCTTTTATTTACTTTGATATTTCTGAAGTACAAGATAGTGGTTTTTATGTTGTAATGGGTTTTTATATTTCAGACAAACGATGCTTTGGACCATGGTATTTTGATGATTAATAAAGTCATTTATTTCCACTGCAAAATATTTTATATCTATCTTGTAATATTCTGTGTCTGTTTACCTAAACGCTTAACGAAACTTAATGCATTCCCTTTGTGAGTGACATTAACGGGCTTGGGGTGTCACACTACCCTTTACCCGATTTTCCTAGTGAACACATGTTATAAAAAGGAATAAATATTTTATTTCTTATGTTTTATTATTTCTGTCAGTTTTTCGTATTTTGTCCGTAACTTTTCATATGGACTCTGTTCGCAAAACTCCAAACATAAAAGTTGACTAGAATTCCGAGACGAACGCAACGGTTAAAATTTCATGGTCAAATTCCATAGTTTGTAGAAATTAATATTTTTGAAATCTAATTAAATAACTAGTTTATTTACTGTTAAAATTTCAGGTTGTTACATTCTTCCCCCATAAAAGGAATTTCGTCCCGAAATTGTAACACCTAGTAATGCTATACTACACAACCAATTTATGGTACATCCTTTTTGAAACCATGTTCGCATGTGCATAGTGTAAATAATGCAGTTTAACTACAAAACATGTATGCACAATGATACTAAGTCGGATCCTCCTTTATGTATGCATTAAATCTTTTAAAACACTTTTGGAAACATGATGCAAAATATCCTAAATATACTGGCAGTTCTAAATGATTGCAAAATTTTGAAAATATTTTTTCATCCATAACCCTCATAAGACTACGAAAAGAAGTGTGAAGCAACCAATTTTTCATCCAAAACCAACCATCCAAAACATCAACGCATCTAATTGCTTCCTATTGATTTTCTCCTAAACCGGAAAATGGAAATCAAAGCGAAGAATTTTAGTGTTCTCTTCACTTATAAATATTTCATTTCCTGTTTTATAGTGGAAAATTTACCTCAGTTCCCCAAAAATTCCCGTGTGTAGACTGCAAAGGAGGCTTAAAACAAGCTCTAAAACTTAAAACGAGTTAATTAGTAACTCACGCGCATCGCTGATAAGGTATGGAAACAACATTTTCAAGGCTATATCAGCCTTTTCCTTCTCGTTGTTAATGTTTTTATCACATCGTTGGTCCTTTTGCACTGCTAGTTTTTGCGACCAATTTACCCCCAATATTATCCCAATCCCTGGATAATTTAATAAATGTAAATATGCTGAAAATGTGTGTCCACCTATATTTAATTTTAGATCCACACATTTCATTTCCATAACACATGAGCTTCCTATGGGACTCTTTATAAGCAAAGCTTATCCACACACAAAAAAGTATTAATTTCTAAACTATGTCATGAGATATTAAAGAATGTGTGGCTCATGTATCAATACCACAGTTATAGGTAAGGTTTCAATGAAAAGTATATCTTCTACTTGACCAAATTCTTCTTCATGCCATGTTACACCTGCCTTGTCTTTTCCTTCCAAAGCTCCTACCTTAGCAAGCTTCTTTTTCTCAGGACAATACTTCTTAATATGTCCTTCCTTTCCATAATTAAAACATTTGAAAGTTGCCACTTTTCCAACCTTATAAGTAGCTCTCATGTGCTCCTCTTTTCCACAATTACAACAGATAATTTTCTTCTTAGCTTCAGAAGTTGCACCAACCTCCACTTTCTTAACATTAGGGTCTGTTGGCTTTTTGTCATAGTGTTAAACCATATTTTTCCCTTTCTTATTAATGTTCTTCATATTTCTGGATTTTTCCCTAGCATTATCATGTCGCTCAAACTTCAAAGTTAGGTCTAATACTTGATCAAATGTTATCTCTATATAGGGTAACATTTCCCTACTTAAACCAGCATTGAGCCCTTGTATATATCTCTCATTCGTGGTTGTTTCATCTGCTATTAGAACAGTACCGTACTTAGACAAGTTATCAAATTTTTGTGTGTATGCAATTACACTCATATTAACCTGCTTTAGTTTGATGAATTCCTCCAGTAATGTGGCATTGTCTGAAGCTGGTACAAATCTAGCTTTAACACTTCTTTGAACTGGTTCTAAGTAATTTCATTCTCAGGTCTTCCAACAAACATTACCTCCCACTAGTCTAAAGCAACCCCCTTGAATCTTCTTTAAGCTATTTTCCTTTTTCTTTGATCATTTATTTGCATATCAGCGAATACTCTTTCCAAGCTTCTCAACCATGTTTCTACCTCAATGACTCCTTCAGTCCCTTTAAAATCTGTTCCACCTAGATGGGATAGGTCTTCAATAGTTTGGATTGCTCTTCATGGAGATTTTCTTGCCTTGTCCCCACCCTATCTCTTAAAGCCCTCATAAATTCTTGAACATTAACCATGGGAGGTTCATTTGAGCTTCCAGCCCCCTGGTGTAATCCTCTACCTACCATGGATCTCTAATAATAATTCAGATCTTCAAAACAATTTATTTATTCATACAATTGTTCACAACTACACTGGGACAAAACAATCAATTCAGCCATAAACTAATCATTAACTACTCATCTTTGCCATGTTTTTATTCTAAACATAGCTTTGGTACCAAATAAAGTGACCTCCTTCATTCTCAAATTAAAATACAATTAAATTTACTAATTTGAAATCAGTTCATTGCTTGAGTCACTCCGTTCATAGGATTCCCCTGTTAAGTCCCTAAGACCTACTATCCACAATATAAAAATATTAGTTTAAATAGAGTTTTTATTCTATATATAGGATGATATATAGTAACAGTTTGCATGTGCGGAATACTAGAAAAATAAGTTTCACAAGATAAATTAGATTCTAGCTATATCTTGTACAAAAACATGGATAAATGCTATTTAACTCATTATCTTTTGTTCTTAAAAACGAGGAAAATATGATAAATTAAACATTTTATTCCCTTGAACTTTAAACTGAATATCTAACCTATACTTGAGTAGTTCGTAAATGTTGCTATAATTTTATGCAAGTTAAATCTAGAGAAATAGTGTAATACGAAAGTGGGATTTGGAAATTGCTTACTTCGGGAATGTGTACATGCACAGGGTCATGCACACCCCTTGTGTATCTTTGCTTCAAAAAATCCCTATTTCCCTTTAAACACACTTGGCTACCCCGAGTTGACATTTAAATGCCTCAGGTGCATAAATTTAATCGAAGTTTAAGTACACAGATTTTTTTTTATCATAAGGAAAATACTCACAAAAGTCATACTTTTATTTGATTTTATAAATGCTTGGCAAGGTATATGATGAAATGCCCCATCATTCTGGGTTACTCTTAGGATATATGTTCACACATTATTTGTCTGAAATACCTCCTTTAATCCATACCACATGCCAATCTTTTTCATCAAGAGGTTACTTCCAGTTTTTATGTGCATTGGCACATTACGCTCCAGTGGCAAAATACATATATTCTTTTATATGCTCTACCACTATTAGCATTAATTTACCATAAAATGTATTATTAGAAAAGTAAAATATAAAGACACATGTAAGATATAGTGCAGCTTCATATAAACATAGTTTTCAAAACACACACTAGCAAAAGATTATCACCAGTTCTATACTTAAAAGATATGGTTCATTACATATATTTCAAATCTCATAAAAGATAACTTAAGAGACTTCAATCACTACTGGTTTTCAAAGTACTTAGACATTACATCAATTCATTCAAAGAAGCATACAAGATTTTAAAATCATTTAGCAAATATACTTCATACGCTTTATTCGAGCATTAAACTAATTAGATTTTAGACACTACAACAGCAAATACCTTGCACATTTAGCACCTTAAAACAACATCATCACATCAGCTTACTTATGCTTCCATTCCTAAAGTAAATCCTTGAGGTGTCTCACCAAAATGAGGCACTCCAAAAGATTGGAAATACAAGCTAATAGGGTTAAAAAAAACAGTCCGGTATGAGTATAAATCAATAATTACTAGTTATATAAATCATATTTACTACAGATGGTTAGTGGTTACTCATTTTTAATTAGATATATTCAATCAACAACACATCATGTAACTAATGAATATTAACCCTAGTCCTTTATTATCATGTTATTTTTTCTCTACATTGTTATATTTAACATTACTTTTTTTCTTTCTATATTATTATATTTAACATAAACCTGGACTGATCTGTAATATTATATTGGGTCAAAAACCTAAATAACCATACATTAAACACAAGTGTACACACTACAAGAAAGCGGGTTGATTTCTGATGCTAAATAAAGATGCCTTAACGACGCAGCGATAGCTCGGCATGGCCAATTTTTGTGTGGTCACCATACCGTCATTAAAGCATTAGTATCAAAAACTCCTTAGTGATGCCACTTTGATTAGAGACACTTTATACATGGCATCGCAGTGGCATCACTATAGTGATGCTAAAGAAAATTAGCAATGCCTTAGTAATGAAATCGTCCTTTCTCTAATTTTTAGATTTTCACTAGTCTCTCTCTATTTCCTTACTGTTCACTTACATTATTGAAATTAGAAATTAAATTATGTATGTAATGCTTATTTATAAATTAAATTACAAAATTTCTATCATTTCTAACTTGTTTAATTTGTTACTTCATTTTCTTATAATGAACTTTCAATGATAAATAGTTGAATTTAACTATATGAAATGTCACATTGAGATTATAGAATCAAATATTTTACTTTCTCATATAATTTTAATATAAGGTAGGAATTTGAAAATTTTAAAAATATCTTAATTAATATCTAAAAACAAATTTAAAAATAAAACATAGTTATAATAATACTTAACAAATTTAAAAAATGTATTACTATTTAATTACGCTACTACGTTATAATATTTTTTTATAATAATACCCTTGATTTTAATCGAACTTATAATAAATAGCATGAAGGTTTAAAATTTTAATGACATTTCCAAAATTTATCTATTTTTTTTCTTTAATAGCATTCAAAAGGGTTAAGCAGACAAACTCTCTTTAGTGGTCCACATCAACATTAGAAAGTAAATAGGAAATGTTGATTTGAAATCCAAGCATGGCCTAATTTATGACATGGATTGAAACAATCTCTAAAGTTTCCACAGTCCAAAGTTTCGTTGAAACGAAAAAAAAATCTCAGATCGTCCCCAAAATAGGCCATCAAAATCCACTTTTATCCACTCCCCTCGAGCTAAACTCCACAAAATCCAACAGATAAACAAAGAATCAAAATGTTAAGAAGAGGAAAGAGATTGGGGAGGAAGGAGCGGTCTTTCTCAAAATTTCACAAATCATAAATCCATTTGCCATCTTGCTCGCCATGGTGGCATCAAGCATATCAAATCCTCATCTAATTTTTGACATTACATTAAAAATGATTATTTTTTGTGCAATCCACAAAAGCTTGAGATACCAACGATCTTTCTCTTTCCTCTATGCTCGCTTCCCTAACATTGTTAGATTTGTTGCCATCTTGCTTAAATTAAAATCATTATTTAATTAGGAGCCAAAGAAATTTCTTTATTTGTTTCTATCTACCATCCGAATTTCAAAGAATAATATCCAAATGGTTTCGGATTCAACCTGATAATTTTTTGGGTGATTCTGACTCTTCTCATGCTTTGATTTTCCACTATGGATAGGTGCACTTGTTCTACTGTTTATCTTCTGATTTGGGAACTTGTTATTGAAAGATAAAATGTTATGTCATATTTTTTACATTGTTGTTAGTGTTTAAAAGCCCAAAATCATCATATTATTGATTTGTACTAAAATAAGACAATGCAGAAAATTTATTAACAAAACATACGACATTAGGGTAGATCCTAATGACATAAATTTTGTTATACATCGTCATGAATTACCAAAATTAATGGTGCATGGGTGATTATGAACTTTTTGCTCAACTTTTCCTAAAACTGAGGTATGCTTATCCACAACGTTAGGTAGTATTGCTTTTGTTTTGTTATTTCAAACTCATTCTCAGTTCTCGTCGTATAATGATTTTGCACTGTTATCAGTATACTTAAAATTAGAGTGATCCTGAAAATGGCATCAGTATATGAGTTCATCCAATTAATTTATTTATCTATTTTCTTCTTTTTGGAATTCAGTATCCTTTATATTAGCCGATGAAATTCCATCAAGTCAATTTTCTAAAGGGATAACAAGTAACGAGATAGTGTGTAACCTCTTTGTGTATCTATATTTTTTTTCCTTTATTAGTAGTCAACTAAATTATTCGATATCTAAAGAAATTAAAGCGAAAAAATGATGTCATTAGCATTACCTCTCTATTTTTAATAGACTATGCAGTCCACATCTCACATACACTATTTTTTATCATTTGCATCTCTTAAATATAAATTAAAGCTTTGATCTTATTTTTTCAACACACAATAAGAGTTAAAGAAGCTTGGTGTCTTAAAAGCTGGTTTAACGACATGAACTAATCATAGTTGATGATAATATCTATTGAGTTAATGATTCATATCATTTAGCTAAATATCTCATTTATATATGAGGAAGAAAATCGAGTAGAGATGACGAAAGGTGTGACTTGAGTTGTTGTATGATTATGGAGAGTGAAAAGCAGTTTTTTTAAGAATGAGTAAATTAGAACTTTCTGAACGGGATAAAATGGAATCCAAAGTGCGTCGAAGAAGGATAGCTTGATTGAAAATGATGTTTCTTTGATCTTAGTTATTAACATCTCTTCATTGCTTATGAAAGGGACTTCATTGGACATTTTTATTTCTTTCTTTGATCTTGAACGACTATTTTAAAGTTATATTTATTTGAATTTTTGTAGCCGAGTTGCGTACTAAGTTTATTTCCATTGCTCTTAGTAAATAGGAAAAGGTGAATGAAGCATGGCTGCAAGAATATTCTTCCTCTATGGGTCCTCCAAAGTTGGTAACATTGTTTCCTTTTTCAAAAAAATTATAGCATTAGTAGAGTCATTGATAGTCATAACTTTCCTTCCTTTGTTTTTAGCACTGGGCAATTAATGAATGCTACTTACATACATACATACATATACATATACATATATATATATATATATATGTTCCTTTTCTAGAACATAAGGGGTATTGGCAATGATGAGTCTGTAGCGAGACTCAAGCGCATTATCTAGAATCATTATGTCTATTTAGTAGCGCTGCTAGAACCTATAGTGGGTTCGAACGCGCTTACCTCCTCGGTTTTTTCGCTTAGCTTTGGTGGTGCCATAGCCAACGTTCCAGACAAGATTTGGATCTTATGGTCTGAAGGACTTGTCGTTCACCCTATTTTCGATTCGAACCAGTTGCTTTCCGTTGTCTGTTCGTATGCCCCTTTCTCGTCATCCTTTTTATTTTCTGCGGTTTACGCTAAGTGCGATAGGATCGAGAGACGTGTCCTCTGAACCGACTTTCTTTCCCTATCCAACTTGGGTTTCTCTATTTTGGTATTAAGTGGTGACTTTAAGGTTATTGCTAGCCAAGCAGAAAAATATGGAGGCAATGTCGTAAACCGTCTTGCGATAGCATATTTCAATGCTTTCATTATCGCCCGGGTTTGTCTGAAGTGTCATTCCTCGGATCTGCTTTCACTTGGTGTAACAACCAAGAAGGCCCTAACCGGATTCTCTCTAGGCTTGATAGAGTATTATCTTCGGAAGGGTGGCTCAGCCTTCCATTCACATACTCCACCTCCCACCTACATCGTAACTTTTCCGACCATGCCCCTATGCTACTTAACTTCTCCTCTCTTTCTCTTTCTGGCCCGTCCTCTTTTCGTTTCCAAAGTATGTGGAGATCTCATAACTCCTTCCACGACCTTGTGGAAGAATCTTGGATTTCCCCTTTAAGCGGTTCCCCTGTGTTGTCTTTTCTCTCAAGCTAAACCGTCTTAAGATTTGTCTAAAGACGTGGAATCTACAAGTTTTCAAGAATATTTCCGATCGCATTAGAGAGGCTGAGGAAACTCTTGTTCTCACAGAAGCGACTTTTGTTGAAGATCCCGCTGCTGCCAACAAGGAGGCTTGGGTGGCAGCCCAGCTTTCCTTCTCGTCAGAGCTTCGTATTGAACAAGACCATTTGCGCTAGAAAGCCAGGACAAAGTGGGTTGTTGAAGGTGATACGAACACCAATTTTTTTCATTCGTCTATCCAAAAGAAGAATAGACTTCTTTCCATTCGCCAGATCCTCCGCCCTGATTCTTCCTTGGCTACAACTCCTATAGAGGTCAAAGATACTATTTTGTCCCATTTCCAGTCTTCCCTTAGCTCTCCGTCGTATTTGGTATTGGACCCGTCCCTTATTGATTTCATTCCACGCATGATCCTCCTATCGGATTGTTCTGACCTTGCCGCACTTCCTACCTCAGATGAAATACGTGCCTGCGTATTTTCTCTAAGTAAGGACAGTGCGGCTGGGCCGATGGTTTCAACGGGGTTTTCTACAGGAGTGTGTGGCCTGTTATTCAGGCAGACTTCTGTCTCGCCATTCAGTCATTCTTCTCTGGTGAAGAACTCCTTTAGGGGTGGAATTCCACCAACCTGATCCTTATCCCTACATGTGACCTCCCTAACACTTGTGCAGACTTTAGGCCTATCATCTTACGTAATTTTTCTAACAAAGTCATCTCTAAGGTTCTGACCTCTAGGTTAGCTCCATTTCTTGAGCGTCTTATCTCCTCTTCTCCGGCTGGGTTTGTAAAAGGACGTTTAATCACTGATAACATCCTTTTAGCCTAGGAGCTTATTTCGCAGATCGATAGGAAAGTTCACGGGTCCAATGTCGTTGTCAAGTTCGATATGGCTAAAGCTTATGATGGCATGTCGTGGTTCTTCATCACCAAGATTCTTAGGGGTTTCAATTTTCCGGAACCCCTAATTGATGTTGTTTGGAGACTCATATCTAACTGCTGGTTCTCTGTTCTCATCTACGGATTTGACACCGGTTTCTACAAGTCCGGTAGAGGACTTCGTCAAGGAGACCCTATCTCCCCTACCTTGTTTGTTCTTGATACTGAGGCTTTTATTCAAGGCTTGCACTCCCTTATGACAGTGGGGCAGATCCAGTGGTTCGAGACCCGCGGGGGATGCCCTCTGATTTCTTCCTTATCCTTCGCTGACGACATAATCATTTTTACTAATGGAAATCGTTGATCTTTTAGTGGGATTTTGAGCCTTATTCGGCAGTCTGAGACTAATTCGGGCCAACTCGTTAACTCTTCTAAGAGCTGCTTCGTTTCCGCAAAAGACCTGTTCGCTATTAGATCTTCCTGGATTGAGACATCTACAACCTTTAAAGCGGTAACATTCCACTTCCTTATCTGGGTATTGTTCTATATCTAGGAAGGAAGCTCAATGCCATTTTCGATCCTAACTGATAAAGTCAGGGGAAAGATTCTGCGGTGGAATGCTACTCTTCTTTCCCAGGCCGGTAGGCTTGTTCTTATTAGGTATGTTCTTGATTCCATGGAATCTTATCTTTTTTGTCATGATTCTGACCGCTTCTTTCTTCCGTTCGTAGCGATTCTTGGCTTCGTTTTTTCTGGGGATCCAAGGAGAATGCTATTCTCCACCATTGGATCTCTTGGAGCTCCATTTGTCATTCCAAAAGGGAGGGAGGCCTTGGCCTCCGAAACCCTTAGGACATCTGTGTGGCCTTTGCTTGCAAGCTTTGGGAGATGTTTTGGAGCGAACAACTCCATATGTTCAACGTTCCTCCACGCCAAGTACCAAATAATGGCAAGTAAGAATTGCACCGGCGTCCCGTCCTACGCTAGTGAGACGTGGAAACGGATGCAATCCGTGAAGGCCTTATCGGATGCTCATGGGGGTGTACCTCTTGGGACGACAACCCCTTCTCATTATCGGCTACATGGAATTCTGTAAGGACTCCCATACCTATGCGACCCTTGTTTTCTTTTGTCTGGAATGTCCGCATTTCCCCAAAGGTCTCTTTATTTATGTGGAAAACCTAGCATAATGGTTTACCAATAGATGAGAACCTTCAGAGAATCGGCATCCGGTTCGTCTAAAGATGCAGGTGCTGCAGTGCAGGAAGCACCAAATCTTATTTTCATTTGTTACTTTTTAGAGATTGTGCCAGGTCTGTTTGGAATTACTTCGGGAATCTGATGGGTTGCCGAAGAAATGCCAGTTCGATTGATGATCTCCTCACCTTCTAGTGGTCTGGGATCTCCACCAAGAGTTTTCGTGCAATACTTTGTCGTATGATTCCTTGTTTGATCTGCTGGCACACCTGGTGCTCGCGTAACAAGGCAGCATTCAATGAAGTATCTATGCACCCTCCGGCTATTATCCAGAAGATTAGGAACGATGTATTCCTAGCTCGTTCAGGGATGTTATCCGCTCCCGCTCTCGGAGTTTGGCAGTTGCCTTTGATGTTTCAGGGCGGTCCGCCACTCCCAGAGCAGGTATTGGTTGATTCTTTGTTTTTTTTCTTAGGTTTTTTGTGTTTTCAACCCTCCCTGTTTTCTCCTTCAACCCCCCCTCCGGTGACTGATTAAGGTCTCTAGTTGTGCAGGATTTGGTTTTTAGGCTACTGATCAACGATGATTGATGCTAGGTGATGCTTTCCTCCCTCTTCTCTAGCGTGGATTACTATACTCCATTTGATAGGCAATGGGTAATGTCTTCCTTTTTTCTACCGTCGAGAGTACATGGAGTTGGTTTGCCGGAGCATCGGAGCTTTAGGTGGAGTTGGCTTTGTCCTGAATTTCGCCGACTAATCTATCATCGGCATTTTCAGGAGGCTTTCGCTGAGAGGCCTTATAGGATCTTCATGATTTTTCTTCACCACACAACGACGATCATCGCCTCTTTAGTCAGTATTGGTCATCTTCTGGGGCTCCTGGAGCCTTCACTGTTGTTTCTCTTTAGTATTATACCTTAGATTGTATTGGGTTGTTTTGTTCCTCTGTTTTTTTCCTTTGTTCAGTTTCTGTTGTTCGTGTGTGTGCACGGTTTCTGCTGTGGTGGAAACCGTTATTGTGAGTCGTTGGAGAATAGCTAGTTCTCCTTTTTGGTATATTACATTATTTTTTATTAAAAAAAGGCTACTTATATCATTTATACATGTAAATCATAATGTAAGCAACATATATGAGTTATGGTCATTTGGCAGCCATTTACTGCTTTTTGCTCATAACAGTAAAATCCATGCTATATGAGAAAGTTTAAATGTAAGTGCATAATAGTAGAAATAAAGTAAGTGATAAAAATAATGGTAACCCTTGCTATTAAATTATTCAGTTCTATTTACTTGTTCTTTTCTTTTAGTTTATGCAGATAGAAGCATTTGTTTATAATTTGCAAATCGACTAAGCCCTATGTATGATTCCATTAATATGATGACATTTATTAAGTTACATTCCAGTTTCTAGTAGTTTTAATATTATGCAAAATTATATTGTGGTTTAGGAACAAGTATGCTAAAAAGCGGGTTAGAGTAGACATAATTCTACTTTTGGGACTTAAATCATGAAAATTATATATCTTTAATAGATGGCAGTAATGAACTTATGACTATCTACGATGTTTTGATAAATCATAATATTTTAATTCTAAATTACTCCACTTTATTCCTGCCATATTGTTTTATCAAACAAAAGTTTCCCAAACCATTTTAATGGACGTATAAAAAATATTCCTTCTTATATTTTAACTCTTTAAATTTCAGTGATAAAGGTCTAAAATGATGACAAGCTTACCAGTTATTAGATGATGTTTCCAATACTTACCACAACCTTGCTTTGAGTTTGAATCATGGTAGACAACAATCTATGTAGATTTCTTCTTTTTTACAAACTTTCCTAGGATATTACATTTGTGACTTTTTACTACATCACTGATATAATTATTGACCATAACTAGCTACAAGGAAGGACTAAAACTGGCGGAAGTATCTACTTTTAAAATTATTCATAATACCAAGAGAAATGAAGAGAGGGATGGGAGATTCATTTGGCAAGTCTCATAAGAGGTGTCCAGCGATGTCTACTTATCACTTCCACTTTCATATAAGAGGCGTATTAACAGAACTTCATGCAAATAATCTTTCTCATTCTTTTCAGGAGAAGATCTTTTATCTGACAAGTCAAATGGTTCCCTCTTACATTCAACAACAGTTACTACAGATCCACCTTTTAAACTTGTTCTCATAACTATATGCTTCAAATCTTTTAAAGACACGTGTTTCACCCACAATGGATATGTCCGCAGTGATGTTTCTACATAAATCAGTTGTGATTAGAGTAATAAATGAATTCTTATTGAAGCAAAATGGATTAGAAACAAGAATGGTAGATGCGATGAAGTTTGGCTAAGAATATAAATGACATAAGAGTGAGGACGGTAGTCGGCTGTCGCATGATGTACAAGTTGCTTTATTTGAACATGATTTGTCTTACATATGGTTTTATTTTATTAAGTATTATTCAATCATATTGTATTGGAACTATAATTGTCATGTGGCTTTGTAATTCTATATTAGCAATTATTATGTTTGGTATGTTTAGACACAAATTTTATTTGTCCATTGTTGTTTATTGTTGATAAAATTATCAATTTGGCACAATCAATTAGTGTATATTGTAATTTAGTTTGATCTACGATTGTAGGAAGTAAATAAAGAGATATGCTATTGGAAAACATTTAGGAGACATTAAAGCATTGATAAAATTATGTTGCAAAAGTCTACAGATGCCTTTAGAACGAAGGTTCCGCAATGACATTATTAATATTTATCGATGCCATTATGACAAAATATCTACTGTAAAATATTGGCATTGTAGTAGCATCATTAAAATTTAACGAAGCCATTATGATGAATTTTTGTTGTAGTACACCTACGCCACAATGACGTCCTTAAGATTTAGCGATGCAATTATTCTGAAGTTAACCTACGTCGTTATGGTGTCACTAAATTTTAGCGACACCATACTGACACCCGCTTAGTGACATCATAGAGACATCATAAAATTTAGTGATGCCTATTTTTCTGTCGGTGCTTCTAGCGCTATTATGGCATCATTAAAAAAATTAGTGATGCCATAGCGGTGCCAAGTGCATGTCAAAATACTATAGATTTCTAGTAGTGACACTGTCTGAGTCATCACTCAGTTATCCCAGCACACAAAGGCCTTTAAAGCTTTTTATTAAGCCATGTGCATACATAACATCCTCATTAATGTTAGATAGATAGATCAATGCAACATGGTGACAAGCACCATAACTAGACTCGTTTTCATTGTTACTAGTTAGGAATTTAAACTGTGTTAACCTAACCTCCCCGTGCACCAAACCACATGCATGAAATCCCTATCACAATTGATGAACAAACTTATACATATATTATATAACTGATGTAAACAAGTATTTACTAAAACAGTTATATTCATACGTCATCCTCAATCAAACCAAACATCCAAATTTATATTAAAAGATGGTAATAAGAGCTATATATATATATATGTATGTATGTATGTATGTATGTATGTATGTATCCTAACATCAGGTGTTCAGTTTAAAGTCATAATGATTTTTTCTACTGCCATGAGCATAAGATAGAGATACCAAGGATATCTCCAACCTTTATTATTCCCCCTTACCAAATGTAAAGATCTGGCTTAGAGAAATACTCATGATAAATAGATCAGCACATGAATTCTTTCATTGCTCTATTTATCCTTATCATTTAAACTCAAACATAAGCTCAAACCATCTTGTTTAAACTACTTTCTCCTAAATGCTTAAACCTCACCACATAGCAATATTTTCTTGTAACCTTCTTTGTTTATATTCAGATCTGTAGTCATTGATATGATATTACAACATTAATGCATACACACTCAAACTGCGAGAATAAACATAGTAAACCATTCATTGCATCTAAAAGATTTTTAATATATATAATATAGGCGGCCTTAATAGGACTTAATGCCTCAGGGATATTGAAATATACTCACCAAAACCCTCTCTTCTCTTGGCCCAAAATTTTCCAGCTTTCCTTGTTGATTACTACTACTCCATTACTGTAACAACCCAGAAAATCTAAGCCAATTTAAAATTTTTAATTTGGCTATTGTAGTGGATTTTTAATATTTAAAATAAAATATTTTAAATAATAACAACGAAAAGTATGTTTAAATCGACATTTGAAAATAAATATAATTATTTTTAATTATAACCAAGGCCTGAAATGGCGCGGCAGTTTCAAAATTTGAATTTGAACTTTGACTGACTGTACCAGGTGCAAAATAAAATGGATTTTAGTGAAACCAAAAATATTTAAATCTATCAGTGAATATCTTTCTAACGAATCTGAAAAATCGAAGTTTCGTAGCGGGAATCAAAAGTTATGGCTAAATGAATTTTCAAAAAGGTCGCTATAGATAATATATAGCCCTTGAAAATAGACATTTTGCAAACGACCCCAGAATTTGACGAAACCACTTTTGTTGGATCCGATATGTCAAATTATTGCTAGGTTTCAAATTCCATAATTTTTGAAGTTAATATGTGAGCGTGGCAAAGGAAAATGTGTTTGGTCAATTATAGTTAAATTGGATCGACCAGAAAATGACCATTTTTCAAACGGCCTCAGAATTCGACGAAACTAGTTTTGTTGGGACCGTATCGTCAAAACATAACTAGATTTATTTTTTTGGAATTTTTAGAATCAGTATGTGGCCCCGGCAAATTGAAATGTACGTTCAAATCAAATATTGAATGCTTTATATTTTAATTTGAAGAAAAACAGACTGAAACAGTCGAATGGGCCTACGAAACATAGCCCATTGTGTTCGGAATGGGGGTATTTAGCTAGGGCGACAGTCGTTGGGTTTGGATTGGAGTTCGTATGTGAAGAGGGGTATTTTCGGATTTAAAATAAATTATAAATTAAAATAAAACCTCGACCAATCACTTTCTTCCACTTCATCTTCTCTCTCCCGTAACCCCCTGCGCGACGGTGGAAATGAACACCTACCTTCTCTTTTCAAATTCTCCGCAACCACTCAATGAAATCGCGTGATTCTTGGTCCATTTTGAAGCTCTAACTCTCCTCTTTAAATCCATCTAATATTTGTCGGCTATCATCAAGAGTGGAGTGAGAATCGCGTCCCCGAAGTTGGGCACTTTGGAGCGCCGTCGTGACCTCTAGGGGCCACCGATCAGAGTGCAACCATCGGGCGCGGGAAGCCCTGAATCCCCTCTTCGACGTTTTATAACCTGATTTCGACCTCGTGCTTCGATAGGAGCTGAAAATTGAAACCTAGTTTTGAACAGGTTTGAAAAATATACTGCTTTATTTATTTTGAACTATTTTAACACTTTAAAGTGTTGCAAATTATGATTAACTTATAAAAATCATACCTTTTTCGTTTCTTATCGAAATCCAGTGAAATAAGAGACAGTGGACTCGTGTGGACGTCTCCTACATTCTAGAAGAGACCGGATATTTTTCTGACCCTTCTACAATTTTTGGTGGAGTGGAACCCAATGTGAGATTTCTGAATTATAAACGATATGGAAACAACGATGTATAAGTTATATAGTCGAAGTATGAGTTATATAAGCATTGTACACCTCATGTATAAGCGTTGTATAAGTTGTATGTTCGATGTATAAGTTATATATGCATTGTAAAAGTGATATATGCGTTGAAATAAATTGAAATGATATTGAAATGAAATCGAAATATAGTTATATACGTATCTATATATATACACTCCCCTCGTCCACAGACCGTGGACGATATATATTGGTTGTGATATTGTTTGGATTATTGGTTGGTGTGAAATTTGGTGAATATCATGAACGGTTGATTTGAAATGATTGATTGTGATTGAAATCCCAATAGGAGTAGTATATGGGAAAATTCGTCTGCGTACGAACTAGATATTGAAAATCCCCATTGTCAAAATCTGCGAGGCTTTAAGGTAGAGTGAGGAGCCGTACTAAGGACGGTGCTGGTTTTAATTACCCTGTCGTTATGCTGTCGAAATTTTCTGAAATATTTCTGTGCTTGATTCATATTCATGTGTTGAATAAAATTCATGTGTTGAAATAAAATTCATGTGTTGAAACAAAATTCATGTGTTGAAATCAAATTCATGTGTTGAAATAGAAATTCATGTGTTGAATAAAATTCATGTGCTGAATGAAGTTCATGTATTGAATAAATTCTTTGAAAAATAAAAATAACATTTTTATCATATATATAGATTATATAAAATATTAGTGTTTTAAATAAATTGTTTTAACACCAAAAATAACATTTTTACCTTACGTATAAACTATATAAAATAATCGTGTTTTGAAATAAATTGTTTTACAATAAAAAATCACATTTTTATGATATATATGAACTGTTAAAAATAGAAATTCATGTGTTGAAATAAAATTCATGTGTTGAATAGAAATTCATGTGTTGAAATAAAATTCATGTATTGAATAGAAATTCATGTGTTGAAATAAAATTCATGTGTTGAAATAAATAGTTGTTGGATAAAAATATCGTTTTTATCAAATGTGTGGAATGAATACGGTTTTGAAATCGAAAAATGAATTATATATATAAATATAATTGAAATGAATTGAATAACGAAGCTGCAGTTCGTGTTTTGAAACCATGATTTCAAATGATTAGTGCAGGAGATCCGACCATCGGATTTTTCCGAAACCGAAACCGTTGGGTTCGCTTTGGAAATATCTTTCCAACGACACCCACTTTGTGAAGATCCAACGGTTGGATTGTCTGGAATGTTTAATTTAAATCTGAAGAAAAACAACGCCAGAATCGATTATATATATATATAATTAAATTAAATCGAATAATGACGCTGCAGTTCGTATTTTTAAATCGTAACTTCAAACGATTGTACCGGGAGATCCGACCGTCGGATTTCCCAAAACTGAAACCGTTGGATTCGTTTTGAAAATATCTTTCTAATGATGTAAAATTTGTGAAGATCCAACGGTTAGATTTTCATATATGTGTAAATCAAATCTGAAGAAAAACAGCGCCACGGCCACGTTATGGCCTAAAGCGTCGTTTGAATGAAATGGCTATTTTTAAATAAATAAAATAGCGATAAATCGTTATAAAATATTATAAACGATATGGAATGGAAATAAACCGAATTTACCCAGTTTAGTGGATATTTGATGGTTGAATGTGCTTGGCGTGAAAATTACAATTAAGAACAGAATTATTGATGTCGAATAATTTAACCATTGAAATGAATTGATTTAAATTCTAAATATACGTGAATTATTTGAAAAAGCCGAGTTAAATCTCATTTCAAATAATTGATCGGCAATAAGAAGTCGATGATGAAGACGGTGGTTGAAGACCGGATATCTTCACCTCGATTGGTTGATTACTGATGTCTTGATTGGGAGGCATCCCGAAATATAGATAATAAGTGGTGATCGTCCAGACGTACTTGGAGATCGATGGATATGTGAGGTATATAGTGCCTCCGGTTTCGTTTAGACCCAGAACGAACTTGTAAATAGACTGTTTGTCTGACATTGGATTTTGTTCTGTGCTGATTGATCTCTATTAAATATATATATCTGTTTGGCGGCGGAGAATTTATTCTCTTGCTTAACGCCCTTCTCTGAGACGTACGAGCTCAGAGGTTATATATCGATAGAAATCAGTCGCATGGAGTGAACTGCCTGTGTGGCACGCCTAAGTGGCAGATGATCAAGGCTTCTGTTGAAAAGAAAAGTCTTGTGGTTGATGATCAAAGCACGGCATGTGTGGCATAGCTTTGTGTATAACATTGATTCGCGAGCCTCACACCCTGGTATGAACCTGAAACGGGAGAGGACCTCAGGGAGGACATGCGTTTCCTTCTAGCTAGGGTGGTGTCAGTGACCTACCAGCCCTGACATTTATATTATTTTCACTTGTGTGGTTGTTGCTGTTGCGAGGCGCCTAGGATATACCGGTGACTATGTGGAGCCGATGGAGTCATAGGACTCATTTACGCCCCAAAGGGCGGGGAAACGCAGTGTTCAGGCATTTTAATCCACATCGGTGGACCAGCCTTGACGATCCAAGGGTTTGACTGAGTACTTGCCCTGAGGCTCGGGCTAGAGAGTCTCAAATTCGGTAAGGACTATCTTTTGCCTTGGTTCATGACGGAAATCCTATTTCCAAGTACGACACCGTGCGGTTTTGATGGTATACCTATATATAGCGACATGATATATGGTACTCATGCCGTCTATAATTGATAGTTATGATTGAAATTGTTTTTGAAACATATAAACACTAGTAATAATATCAAATGCTTTTGTTTTATTCATATCAAGCATATTTTGGCCATTATAAGGTAAAACTCTATCCTCCAACGTTGCATTGTGTGATGGGAACTAAGTCTTATAATGGCTTCATTTTTATAAAAAGCATTGCGATGTTTAAAAGGTTTACTTTTTTTAAAGCACTGGCAATCCAATGTAGTAAACCCGTTCCGCGAAAGTGGCGTGGTCCTGTGATTGGCCATATTTTAAAATGTGTTAGGTAGATTTCTCATACCAGTCCCATGACTGACTCGTAGTTTGTTTCACTTGCAAATTCGGGTGCCCCTTTTTCTACACGGGCAACCTTGTGTTCAGGTTTTAGCAGGCTCTTTCTAGATAGCTGGAGCTGAAGATGGATTCTACCATTTATCTCTTTTTATGCTGTTTAGCTCCTATTGTACATATTATGTTTTGTTTTCCGCTGTAGACATTTATGTATAGCTGAACTGCATTTTGTACTAAGTATGATCCTGTATACTGTGTAACTCTGATGATTATGTTTATCCAGTGTATTAAATTGTACATTATCTGATGTATTTATTTATTTCTGTTCTTCTATTATCTGTTTATGTGTTATATTCCAAAGATTACCCTTGCCACCGTCGTACGGGGTTCTGGGGTCGTCACAATTACTAGTTATTATTCGAAGAAAATATTTTTGTACTATTTCCCTTAAAGGCTGTAACCTGGGTTATTTATACCCAGCAATATTCTAGGGTTTTCTCTTGCATAAAATACCTATATTATCACTTCCTTATAACTGTAATCCCTTTGTTTTTGCCCAACTATTATAGTTGTACATTCTACAAAATGACCCTTCCGCATATTCTTTTTGGTTACCTTGCATGCTACAGGCTATATATAGAAATATACATATCACTTTATTTGTGTGACTATGAGGGTTAATTGATCCCTTCCCTCCTTATTTGAAAGAATTAGTTATTTTGTTAACATAATTGAAATGGATTTTTTTCCAAACATTATCCCTTGGGCATTATTTAAACCTTAGATATAAATGTCACATATCTTCATATCTCACGCTGTGTCCAACTCATGTTAGTTATTTAACTATAGAACTATTTAATATTAATGCCCTCCAGAATTATTATTTCACATTTATAAGTCTCAAGCTACACGTATACTTACATACAATATTATCTTCTATTCCATTTCATATTGTTTGTGTGCAAAGAAATTAGTAAACATAAATATATTTAAGGTTAAAAACTTAGGGTTACCAAAATTAGCCTATTTCTTCGGCCTTTATCATTTTCTGGAAAGGGGGAAAAGTAAACAACGATGTATTTTTTCCATCCTCCTTCCTCTTAGCCGAAGCTTTTTACAGTGGAAAATCCATGGCCTCTTGGCCCTTTTTCCTACCAAAACTCAAATCAATTCTCACAAGAATCAAGAGAGAGGCTTAGGTCCTCCTTTCCTTCACGTAATATACATCAATTCTAGGGATTTTGTTGTAGTAGAAGGCTTAGGGTTTCTGTTTATTCCATAGTTGCTACATGTTGACATTTGTTCCTCCAGAGTTGTGCATGTCTCAAATCAGTTTCTTTCAGCTCCAACTGAAGAGAATTCATCTTATAATCCAACCAATGTGAGTTTAATATCACAAAATTGCTAGCTAAAATTTATAATCTTGTGAGTTAATTCTCACAAAACCTATCTTTGACTATCCAATAACATTCATACGGGTAGTAGTTTAGACTGGTTAGAATTGAAGTGTTTTTATTTTTGAAAGATTGAAAGTGTTATATTAAAACTATCACAACTTTTATTTGGATAATCAGATTTGAGTGAAGTTTTTGAAAACGAATCATAATTTCATAATGAACAACTTTCGTGTTTATCACTTTTCGAAATTTGAAGGTTTTCTAATTTTAAAGCGTGATTTGGTACGAAGTTAGAATTCTGACCTGTCGTTTTAAACTCAAGAATTTTAGCACAGTATTGTTTTGGCCATATCTTTTGATTCGTCTATTCGATTTCTTCAATCAAACTCTCGTTTGAAAGCTATGATAGTATAAAAAACCTTTCTATTATGAGTCAAGCTTTATTTTGAGTTTTGGTTGGTTGAAATCACATTTTTGTTTTGTTGTCCTGAGAATGAAAGTAAGAACCCGTAAATTCAAATATGAAATTGTTTTTGCTATAAATTTTACCTTTTTGATCGAAATTAGATGTCTTAGATGTTCTAGAAAACCTAAATCATAAGCTACAACTTTCATGTTTTTAGTCTTTTATAATTTTGCAGTTATCCCTGTCAAAATTGAATGTTTCTATTACCATCCCGAGAGCAAAACTAACATTTGCTCTGTGTTTGAATCTGAAATGAAATTAAGCATAACCCTTTCATTTCTAAACCAAGTTCTGTAATTTAAGATGTTCTGGAAATATTAGATTGTGTACTATTAGTTTTATGTTTTGAGTTTTATGAAATTATGACGTTAAAATGGTCTAATTTGCACTTCTTTGTCGATGTTCCAAGGGAAAAATGACAGCAGTAAAGAATTTAGATTTGAAGATTGTTTTGGACATAACTGTTGATTTATATGTACAAATTTGGTGCTTTTTTTCTTAGTTCAAGCTAATGAATTATCTTCAAATTTCATGTTTTTTGTTTTAGTAGATTTTGAGTTTTAAGAAGGCGAACCAGCTAAATAATTGCAGCAAGGAGTTCTACTATTAAGTTTTGTATATATATCTAATTTCTAATTTTATGAGATTTTTGGAGATTTCGTGCACGTGTTTCTTTGGTGTTTTAGAATTGTTTTAAAAATAAAGTAGTATTCTAAATAAATATATTTGGATTTTTTTAAATGATGTTTAGAAGCTATTTATACATATTATATATTTATATACATTATATATTTTTATAATAAAGAGAATTAGTATAATAATCCAGAAATCGTTTTAAATTCATGTTTTCTCTAATAAAATTATTTTATAAACAAAATTTGTTATTTTGATGAATTTCGAACATATGAGAAAGACAATTAAATGGTAAAGCAAAACATATAATATGGAATATATAGATTTGCTTTGTCGCTTAATATCAGACTTAGATGATCGAAACCTTTTCGTTGAATTATTTGATAAGATTTATGATGTTACAAATTTTATGGATAAAATTATATAGTTCGAGAGCTCCCAATTATGAGTATATTCGATGAGGAATCATTTTTAGATGTATTTTATAAACGTCGATTAGATGAGGCGTGTTAGATGCTAACATTCCTGATTTGGGGATTATGGTTATAATTAACCATCATGACGTTATTTTATTTGCTGATGAGATGAGGTAAGCTTCTTTATGATGATTTCATGATTTTGAGATGTTTTATTATGATTTTTCACTTGTCGATAAGATAATACAAGCCACGATGTAAATAGTACTCGTCAATGAGATATAATGAGTAAGGTATTGTATTTACTCATTGATGAAATGAGGCATAATATATATATATATATATATATTTCATGATGTTATGATGTTTTGTGATGTTTTCTGATGTGGTATCGACTAATAGTTAGTAAACTGTTAGGTGAGAGCATATGCTATGGGACATACATTCATGCCTTATTGGTTCCTATCTGAGAAGTTGAGGCATATTCACAATGTTACTAGTACTATAGATGGAGTACCCGATTGGAGTCATCATGATGTTCATGGTTATTACTTAACTCCAATCATCACGATGTTATTACTCGGTTTTTTGTGACTGGGTGTCATCATGATGTTTTCGACATAGTCAATCATGATGTTATGATGTTATATAACCCTAAGTCATCACAATGCATGGTACCAAGATTTAGTACTAGTAAAAATGTAAGCATGTGTTGTTTTCCATGTAGTTTTAGATGTTTCGATTTTACCGTTTTGATGATGATGCTTTATTATAGTCTTAAGTAAGAAAAAGTCTTATATATACAGGTTTTATGGGGATTTATAATATGATGTTTTGCATTCCTTCAGAGTTCTATTAAGATGGATTTGAAATATATTTATATTTATACCAATGAGATGAGGTATAAATTATGGAAGTTCTTTCATGATGAGCATAATGATGGATTTGAGGTGTTTTCAATGTTTACGCTGATAAGATGACATATAAATTAGGGTAGTTCTTTTATGATGAGTTCAAGATGGATTTGAGATGTACTTATATTTATACCGATGAGATGAAGTACAGATGAGTATGAAGATTCTTTTAGATAAATTTTATGATGAAATGAATAATATTTTGAGGTTTTAAGATATGCCGATGAGATGAGATGTAATGTCCCAGATTTTTCGACCATTTAAATTTGAATATTTAAATCTATTTATATATTATATTGGAATTGTAATAGTTTTTTTCGAATTTGTTTAAATTAAAGGATTTATATATATATATATATATATATATATATATATATATATATATATATTTGATATCGTTTAACCAATTTTCTAAATGTCGAGTTTTTAATCCAACTTGGTTTTATTCGAAGTTTTTGTTTGAATATATTCAATTATATCAATTGATTTTCAAATAACAGATTATCAAATATAACAATAAGCGTTATATACATCTATATGTTTTAGTGTAATGTTGGGATGTACTTTACAAGTATTATTAACAAATGTGGATTTTTAAATAGAATGTTTACTGATTTAATGAGACGACCCCAAACCCCGTACTGGCGGTGGCAAGGGTAATCCGTGGTATATAACACAGAAATGGATAATAGCAGAACAGAAATAAATAAATACACCAGATAATGAACAATAGAATATACTGGATAAAAGTAATCATCAGAGTTACACAGTATACAGGATCATACTTAGTACAATTACAGTTCAACTATACATATATGTCAACAGCGGAAAACAAACATAATGTACAATAGGAGCAGAACATCATAAAAAGAGATAAATGGTAGAATCCATCTTCAGCTCCAGCTATCCAAAGAGAACCAGCTAAACCTGAATACAAGGCTGCCCATGTAGAAAAAGGGGCACCCGAGTTTGAAAGTGAAACAAACTACGAGTCAGTCATGGGACTGGTATGAGAAATCTATTCAACACATTTATAATATGGCTAATCACAGGACCACGCCACTTTCGTGGAACGGGTTCACTCCATTGGATTGCCAGTGCTTTAAAACAAATCTTTCTTTTAAACCGATATGCTTTTTATAAAAATGAAGCCATTATAAGACTCAGTTCCCATCACAAAATGCAACGCAAACCGGAGGATAGAGTTTTACCTTATAATGGCCAAAATATGATTGATACGAATAAAGAAAAAGCATTTGATATTATGACTAGTGTTTATATGTTTCAAAAACAATTTCAATCATAACTATCAATCATAGATGGCATGGGTACCATATATCATGTCGCCATATATATACAATCAAAACCGCACGATGTCGTATTTGGAAATTGGATTTCCATCATGAACCAAGGCAAAAGATAGTCCTTACCAAATTCGAGACTGCCTAGCCCGAGTCTCAGGCAAGCGCGCAGGAAAGCCTTGGATCGTCAGGGACGGTCCACCGATGTGGATTATTATGCCTGAACACTACGTCTCTCCGCCCTTTGGGGCGTAAACGAGCCAACGAATGACTCCATCGGACCCGGATCGTCCGATCAAACCGAGGCGCCTCGCAACAGCAACAACCACACAGGTGAAAAGTATATAAATGTCAGGGCTGGTAGGTCACTGACACCACCCTAGCTAGGAAGGAACGCAGGCCCTCCCTGATGTCTTCTCCCATTTCTGGTTCATACCGGGGTGTGAGGCTCGCGATTTTACGTTATACACAAAGCTACGTCACACCGGCGGTGCTTTGATCATCACCACAAGACTTTGCTTTTCAACAGAAGCCCTGATCACTGCATCTTAGCATGCCACACAGGCAATTCATGCCATGCGACTGATGTCCATCGATATACAACCTCTGAGCTCGTGCGTTTCAGAGAAGGGCGTTAAGCAAAAGAATAAATTCTTCGCCGCCAAACAGATGTATATTTAATAGAGATCAATCAACATAGAATAAAATCCAATGTCAGACACACAGTCCGTTCTGGGTCTGAACGAAACCGGAGGCACTAAATACCTCGCAAACCCATCGATCACCACGTACGTCTGGACGATCACCACTCATTATCCATATTTTGGGATGCCTCCCAATCAGGACCTCGGTTACCATCCAAACGAGGTGAAGATCTCCGGTCTTCTACCATCGCCTTCATCTTCGATTTATTATCGTCGATTCAGTTATTCAGAATGGGAAAAAACCGGTCTTTCTGAGCAACTCGCGTATATAATCAACAAGTGCAACACTAACATATACACGCATCACTTCAATTCATTAGTCGCTAACCGTCAATCAGTAAGAGAACGATTTCCCAAATATTAACCCCGACGGCCGAAACCAGCATCAGATCAATACCCAGGAAACCATTCGACTTAGCCAACCTTCAGTTAGTTTCTAAATCACATCCATATTGTTTATAATATTTTATAACAATTTATCGCTATTTTTATTTATTTTAAAATAGCCAATTTATTCAAAAAGACGCTTCGGGCCATAACGCGGCCGTGGCGCTATTTTTCTTCAGATTTGATTTACACATATCTGAAAATCTAACCGTTGGATTTTCACAAAATTTACATCATTAGAAAGATCCTTTCAAAACGAATCCAACGTTTCCAGTTTCGGGAAAAATCTGACGGTCGGATCTCCCGGTACAATCGTTTGAAGTTTCGATTTCAAAATACGAACTGCAGCGTCGTTATTCGATTAAATATATTTATATTTATATATATATAATCGTTTCTGGCGCTGTTTTTCTTCAGATTTGAATTAAACATTCCAGACAATTCAACCGTTGGATTTTTACAAAGTTGGTGCCGTTGGAAAGATTTTTCCAAGGCGAACCCAACGGCTGTGGTTTCGAAAAAATCCAATGGTCGGATTTCCCGCACAAGTTGTTTGAAATCACGGTTTCGAAACACGAACTGCACGGCCACGTTTCGTTTTAATTTTATTTACATTTATATATTTATATAAATATAGTTCATTCAACTATTTCAATATCGTTTTCACTTCAAATATTTCACTTAAATTTTGGAAAATTTCGCCATAACCTCCTTTGTACGGGAGGGGCTGGGAAAAATCCCAAATAGCCACACGGGCGTCTCATGTCAAAAAGAAAAAGAAAAAGCCAACAGGCTCATAAAATCATCACCCAAACAAAACAGTAAATGTGTACCTATTTGTTGGGCACAAAATTTTATTCCTCTTCTCTAGCCCTTTTGCTATAACCTGTTCAAATAAATATGCATGTACATATATATCGTTCTTATCACTTATCATTTTCCATTCAACTTCATATTTGATTCCATTTGGTTTAAAAACACCATTCATTCTAATGTTGCATGCATAGGCAAAAATCATATCATTAGCTAATTAATGAATATTTCAACTCATGCATATTTATTTGAACGAGTTGCTATTTTTAACACTTCACATTTTCTACAATTCATGTATATAATAAAAATGTGATTTTTATTGTAAAACAAATTATTTCAAAACACTATTATTTTATATAGTTAATATAGGTGATAAAAATAGGATTTTTATTGTAAAACAATTTCTTTTAAAACGAGATTATTTTACATAGTCCATATAGTTA
Organism: Allium sativum; assembly: GCA_030737875.1. NCBI lineage: Eukaryota > Viridiplantae > Streptophyta > Magnoliopsida > Asparagales > Amaryllidaceae > Allium > Allium sativum. The sequence goes on from CM060909.1 coordinate 476,090,670, forward strand.
ATAAAAGGTGATTTTTATTATGAAACAATTTATTTCAAAATATGAATACCATTCAACACATGAATTTCTAATCAACGAATGAATATCGATTCAACACATGAAGGTTTTCTATAGTTTCTATATATAGATAAAAATGTGAATTTTATATTTAAAACACGAATACCATTCAACACATGAATTTCTAATCAACGAATGAATATCGATTCAACACATGAAGGTTTTCTATTCAATGAATAAATATAGTTTCAGCAAATGAAAATAATTCAAACACATGAATATTATTCAAAATTTCGGCAGCATAACGGCAGGGTAGTTAAAACCGGGACCGTCCCTAGTACGGCTCCTCGCTCTACCTTAAAACCTCGCGGTTTTTGACAATGGGGAACATGCATCTAGTTCGCACGCAGGCGGCATGTATATATTTATTTCATTTCCACAAACTAATCCTATGTGGTTTCAACCAAATATTTCTTAACCACAAATGGGTATTTTTCAACCACAATCAATCAATATCAACCACAAACAATCCCAAACAACCATTCGCTATCAATCAATTTCCACACCAATCACAATCAATAAATATCATCCATGGTTTGTGGACGAGGGGCGTATATATATATATATATATATATATATATATATATATATATATATATTTACATATAGTAATTCCCTTCTATTTCAACACATATATAATTTTTACAACGCATATATAACTTATACATCGAACGTACAACTTATACAACGCTTATACGGGAGGTGTACAACGCTTATATAACTCATACATCGACTATATAATTTATATATCGTCGTTTTCCATATCGTTTATAAATTAGAAATCTCACATTGGGTTCCACTGCACCAAAAATAGCAGAAGACTCAGAAAAATACGCGGTCTCTTCTAAAATGTAGAAGTCATCCACACGGTCACGATGTTTCCTGTTTCATCGAATTTCGTTAACGAACGAAAAAGATACGATTTTTCAAAGTTTGCAACGGTTTAAAGGTGTTAAAACAGTTGAAAATAAAACAAGCCGATACCTCTCTGAATTCTTCAAAACTAGGTTTTGAATTTTCTTCAAATCCGTTGATTGTTGCTTCGATCGGCCAGCGCCACCTTGTCGGGCTAGGAGAGGCGCACGTGCGCCAGGGAGGGGGTCGAACTCGTTGGTCCCCAGGCGGTGGAATCCAGGTGCGAACGGTCGAACTTCTCGAGGGTGGTTCTCCTCCTACAGGCCACGAAAAAATCCAACACTTATATGGATTTGAAGATCATGAGAAGCACTACAAAAACCTTAACTGTGGCGTTGGATTTCATTGAGCGGATCAAAAGAAAAAGAGGAGAGAAGGCGACGACCAATTTCCGTCGTTCGTTCGAGTCGGGGAGAGAGAAAAGCGGGGGGGGGGGGTGCATTCTGACGTGGACCAATGTAATATTTTTTTTATTTATAAAGTTTTAAAAATCCGAAAATACCCCTCGTCACACACGAACACCAATCCAAACCCAACGACTGTCGTCCCTAGCGTTTTACCCCCATTCCGAACACAATGGGATATGTTTCGTAGGCCCATTTGACTGTTTCAGTCAGTTTTCCTTCAAATTAAAATATAAAACATTCAATATTTGATTTGAACATGCATTTCAATTTGCCAGGGCCACAAACTGATTCGAAAAATTCCAGAGAAATAAATCTAGCTATGTTTTGACGATACGGTCCCAACAAAACTAGTTTCGTCGAATTCTGAGACTGTTTGCAAAAAGACCCATTTCTGGTCGATCCAATTTAACTGTAATTGACCAAAACACATTTTCCTTTGCCACGCTCACATACTAGCTTCAAAAATTATGAAATTTGAAATCTAGCAATAACTTCACATCCCGGATCCAACAAAATTGGTTTCGTCGAATTCCGAGGTCGTATGCAAAATGGCCAATTTCACGGGCTATATAATTTCCATAGCGACCTTTCTGAAAATTCATTTGGCCATAGCTTTTGCTTTTCGTTATGAAAATTCGATTTTTCAGATTCGTTAGAAAGGTATTCACTAACAGATTTAAATATTTTTGGTTTCGCTAAAATCCGTTTTGTTTTGCACCCGGTACAGTCCGACAAAGTTTGAATTCAATTTTTGAAACTGCAGCGCCATTTCAGGCCTTGTTTATAATTATAATTAATTATATTCGTTTTCAATTGTCGATTCAAACTCACTTTCGATTGCCATTATTTAAAATATTTATTTTAAATATTTAAAATCCATTATTTTAGCCAATTAAAAATTTTTGAATTGGTTCAGATTTTCTGGGTCGTTACAATCTCCCCCACTTAAAACTTTTCGTCCCCGAAAAGGAACAAAGTCGAAAGTGGTTTGATTAATCAACTCTACGTTCGATCTGGCTTCAATTCTCCAACTTTTCAGTTTCTGAGAATTTTCAAATTCTTCAAAAATTTGGCTAACACCCGGAATTTTCGAAGAATTTCGCCATAACCTCCTTCTTTTGCAATTTCAAGGACTTACATTTCCTGGACAAATGACCTTTTTGATTGCAGTTTGAGCATGTGGCAGTCGTTGCCGGTTCTTTTTCAGATTTAGCCCTTTTTCTCTTGGCACTGGGCTTCTCACTGACCTTCGACCTCGAACTGGCTTCAGGAATATTAGTTTCCGACTCTTCTTTGTCACTATAACAGACTTCTTCTTCGTCGCGCAACATTCCTTTCTTATGGAGATCTTCATACTGATAAGCCATATAATTCATTTCCGAGAAAGGAAGTTTTACATTCCTCAGTACACTATTCTGATATCTCCTTTGCAGGCCATGAATAAATCTCAGATTTTTCCTCTTTGGATCTTGAATCAGATGAGGAGCAAAGTGAGAAAGTTCGTTGAATTTCTTATGATATTCTGGGATGGTCATACCACCTTGTATCAAATAAGAAAATTCATCACATAATCGCTCGGTTGCTTCGGGAGGAGTAAATCTTTCTAAGAAAATCACTTTGAATCTGTCCCAGGTGATATCACCTTCTGGATTATCTTTAATAACTGAATCCCACCAAAACAAAGCTTCTTCTTTGAGTGCCCAAGACGCCAGTAATCTTTTCTGATCGTCTCTCAGCTTTAAACCCTCAAAGATTTTCTCTGCAGAACAAATCCAAGCTTGTGTTTCCATAATGGACTCTTTGCCTAAGAATGGCGATCCACCCAGATTTCGAAATCTCTTGAATAGAACTTCTATATCTAATTCTAGCTGTGGGAGCACCACTGGCTCATTAGCTGGTCGAGCCATACGATTATTTCTTCTGTTCCTGTCACTCATTTTCTAGTACGTCTGCAATTAGCAGACAAAGTGTCAGGTCAACAGAAAAGATATTTGAAAATATAGAGACAAATACTTGAATGTAAACGTGTCTATCGAGGTATAATTTCATTCTGCTTTACTCATACTAGGATATTGCTGATCCTATCTGTATAGAGTTCCCGTCCTAGAACACTACTGGTTCTATTTCTGACGAGTTCGTTCAAGTGTTATATTCTAGAACTAAGCTTAACCAAAGCTCTGATACCAAATGAGACGACCCCAAACCCCGTACTGGCAGTGGCAAGGGTAATCCGTGGAATATAACACAGAAACGGATAATAGCAGAACAGAAATAAATAAATACACCAGATAATGAACAATAGAATATACTGGATAAAAGTAATCATCAGAGTTACACAGTATACAGGATCATACTTAGTACAATTACAGTTCAACTATACATATATGTCTACAGCGGAAAACAAACATAATGTACAATAGGAGCTGAACAGCATAAAAAGAGATAAATGATAGAATCCATCTTCAGCTCCAGCTATCCAGAGAGAACCAGCTAAACCTGAATACAAGGCTGCCCGTGTAGAAAAAGGGGCACCCGAGTTTGAAAGTGAAACAAACTACGAGTCAGTCATGGGACTGGTATGAGAAATCTATTCAACACATTTATAATATGGCTAATCACAGGACCACGCCACTTTCGTTGAACGGGTTCACTCCATTGGATTGCCAGTGCTTTAAAACAAATCTTTCTTTTAAACATCGATATGCTTTTTATAAAAATGAAGCCATTATAAGACTCAGTTCCCATCACACAATGCAACGCAAACCGGAGGATAGAGTTTTACCTTATAATGGCCAAAATATGATTGATACGAATAAAACAAAAGCATTTGATATTATGACTAGTGTTTATATGTTTCAAAAACAATTTCAATCATAACTATCAATCATAGACGGCATGGGTACCATATATCATGTCGCCATATATATATACAATCAAAACCGCACGATGTCGTATTTGGAAATTGGATTTCCATCATGAACCAAGGCAAAAGATAGTCCTTACCAAATTCGAGACTGCCTAGCCTGAGTCTCAGGCAAGCGCGCATGCAAGCCTTGGATCGTCAGGGCCGGTCCACCGATGTGGATTATTATGCCTGAACACTACGTCTCTCCGCCCTTTGGGGGCGTAAACGAGCCAACGAATGACTCCATCGGACCCGGATCGTCCGATCAAACCGAGGCGCCTCGCAACAGCAACAACCACACAGGTGAAAAGTATATAAATGTCAGGGCTGGTAGGTCACTGACACCACCGTAGCTAGGAAGAAACACAGGCCCTCCCTGATGTCCTCTCCTGTTTCTGGTTTATACCGGGGTGTGAGGCTCGCGATTTTACGTTATACACAAAGCTACGCCACACCGGCGGTGCTTTGATCATCACCATAAGACTTTGCTTTTCAACAGAAGCCATGTTCACTGCATCTTAGCATGCCACACAGACAATTCATGCCATACGACTGATGTCCATCGATATACAACCTCTTAGCTCATGCGTTTCAGAGAAGGGCGTTAAGCAAAAGAAAAAATTCTCCGCCGCCAAACAGATGTATATTTAATAGAGATCAATCAACACAGAATAAAATCCAATGTCAGACACACAGTCCATTTACAAGTCCGTTCTGGGTCTGAACGAAACCGGAGGCACTAAATACCTCGCAAACCCATCGATCACCACGTACGTCTGGACGATCACCACTTATTATCAATATTTTGGGATGCCTCCCAATCAGGACCTCGGTTACCATCCAAACGAGGTGAAGATCTCCGGTCTTCTACCATCGTCTTCATCTTCGATTTATTATCGTCGATTCAGTTATTCAGAATGGGAAAAACCCGGTCTTTCTGAGCAACTCGCATATATAATCAACAAGTGCAACACTAACATATACACGCATCATTTCAATTCATTAGTCACTAACCGTCAATCAGTAAGAGAACGATTTCCCAAATATTAACCCCGACGGCCGAAACCAGCATCAGATCAATACCCAGGAAACCATTCGACTTAGCCAACCTTCAGTTAGTTTCTAAATCACATCCATATTGTTTATAATATTTTATAACGATTTATCGCTATTTTTATTTATTTTAAAATAGCCAATTTATTCAAAAAGACGGTTCGGGCCATAACGCGGTCGTGGCGCTGTTTTTCTTCAGATTAGATTTACACATATCTGAACATCTAACCGTCGGATTTTCACAAAATTTACATCATTAGAAAGATCCTTTCAAAACGAATCCAACGTTTCCAGTTTCGGGAAAATCCGACGGTCGGATCTCCCGGTACAATCGTTTGAAGTTTCGATTTCAAAATACGAACTGCAGCGTCGTTATTCGATTAACTATAATTATATTTATATATATATAATCGTTTCTGGCGCTGTTTTTCTTCAGATTTGAATTAAACATTCCAGACAATTCAACCACTGTATTTTTACAAAGTTGGTGCTGTTGGAAAGATTTTTCCAAGGCGAACCCAACGGCTGTGGTTTCGGGAAAATCCAATGGTCGGATTTCCCGCACTAGTTGTTTGAAATCACGGTTTCGAAACACGAACTGCACGACCACGTTTCATTTTAATTTTATTTACATTTATATATTTATATAAATATAGTTCATTCAACTATTTCAATATCGTTTTCACTTCAAATATTTAACTAACGCCTTTAAATTTTGGAAAATTTCGCCATAACCTCCTTTGTACGGGAGGGGCTGGGAAAATTCCCAAATAGCCACACGGGCGTCTCATGTCAAAAAGAAAAAGAAAAAGCCAAGCGGCTAGCCAACATGCTCATAAAATCATCACCCAAACAAAACAGTAAATGTGTACCTATTTGTCGAGCACAAAATTTTATTCCTCTTCTCTAGCCCCTTTGCTATAACCTGTTCAAATAAATATGCATGTACAGATATACCGTTCTTATCACTTATCATTTTCCATTCAACTTCATATTTGATTCCATTTGGTTTAAAAACACCATTCATTCTAATGTTGCATGCATAGGCAAAAATCATATCATTAGCTAATTAATGAATATTTCAACTCATGCATATTTATTTGAACGAGTTGCTATTTTTAACACTTCACATTTTCTACAATTCATGTATATAATAAAAATGTGATTTTTATTGTAAAACAAATTATTTCAAAACACTATTATTTTATATAGTTAATATATGTGATAAAAATAGGATTTTTATTGTAAAACAATTTCTTTTAAAACGAGATTATTTTACATAGTCCATATAGTTAATAAAAGGTGATTTTTATTATGAAACAATTTATTTTAAAATATGAATACCATTCAACACATGAATTTCTAATCAACGAATGAATATCGATTCAACACATGAAGGTTTTCTATAGTTTCTATATATAGATAAAAATGTGATTTTTATATTTAAAACACGAATACCATTCAACACATGAATTTCTAATCAACGAATGAATATCGATTCAACACATGAAGGTTTTCTATTCAATGAATAAATATAGTTTCAGCAAATGAAAATAATTCAAACACATGAATATTATTCAAAATTTCGGCAGCATAACGGCAGGGTAGTTAAAACCGGGACCGTCCCTAGTACGGCTCCTCGCTCTACCTTAAAACCTCGCGGTTTTTGACAATGGGGATCATGCATCTAGTTCGCACGCAGGCGCCATGTATATATTTATTTCATTTCCACAAACCAATCCTATGTGGTTTCAACCAAATATTTCTCAACCACAAATGGGTATTTTTCAACCACAATCAATCAATATCAACCACAAACAATCCCAAACAACCATTCGCTATCAATCAATTTCCACACCAATCACAATCAATAAATATCGTCCATGGTTTGTGGACGAGGGGCGTATATATATATATATATATATATATATATTTATTTATTTATATATAGTAATTCCCTTCTATTTCAACACATATATAATTTTTACAACGCATATATAACTTATACATCGAACGTACAACTTATACAACGCTTATACGGGAGGTGTACAACGCTTATATAACTCATACATCGACTATATAATTTATATATCATCGTTTTCCATATCGTTTATAAATTAGAAATCTCACATTGGGTTCCACTCCACCAAAAATAGCAGAAGGCTCAGAAAAATACGCGGTCTCTTCTAAAATGTAGAAGACGTCCACACGGTCACGATGTTTCCTGTTTCATCGAATTTCGTTAACGAACGAAAAAGATACGATTTTTCAAAGTTTGCAATGGTTTAAAGGTGTTAAAACAGTTGAAAATAAAACAAGCCGATACCTCTCTGAATTCTTCAAAACTAGGTTTTGAATTTTCTTCAAATCCGTTGATTGTTGCTTCGATCGGCCAGCGCCACCTTGTCGGGCTAGGAGAGGCGCACGTGCGCCAGGGAGGGGGTCGAACTCGGTGGTCCTCAGGCGGCGGAATCCAGGTGCGAACGGCCGAACTTCTCGAGGGTGGTTCTCCTCCTACAGGCCACGAAAAAATCCAACACTTATATGGATTTGAAGATCATGAGAAGTACTACAAAAACCTTAACTGTGGCGTTGGATTTCATTGAGCGGATCAAAAGAAAAAGAGGAGAGAAGGCGGCGGCCAATTTTCGTCGTTCGTTCGAGTCGGGGAGAGAGAAAAGCGGGGGGGGGTGCGTTCTAACGTGGACCAATGTAATTTTTTTTTATTTATAAAGTTTTAAAAATCCGAAAATACCCCTCGTCACACACGAACACCAATCCAAGCCCAACGACTGTCGTCCCTAGCGTTTTACCCCCATTCCGAACACAATGGGATATGTTTCGTAGGCCCATTCGACTGTTTCAGTCAGTTTTCCTTCAAATTAAAATATAAAACATTCAATATTTGATTTGAACGTGCATTTCAATTTGCCAGGGCCACAAACTGATTCGAAAAATTCCAGAAAAATAAATCTAGCTATGTTTTGACGATACAGTCCCAACAAAACTAGTTTCGCCGAATTCTGAGACTGTTTGCAAAAAGGCCCTTTTCTGGTCGATCCAATTTAACTGTAATTGACCAAAACACATTTTCCTTTGCCACGCTCATATACTAGCTTAACAAATTATGAAATTTGAAACCTAGCAATAACTTCACATCCCGGATCCAACAAAAGTTGTTTCGTCGAATTCCGAGGTCGTATGCAAAATGGCCAATTTCACGGGCTATATAAGTTCCATAGCGACCTTTCTGAAAATTCATTTGGCCATAACTTTTGCTTTTCGTTATGAAATTTCGATTTTTCAGATTCATTAGAAAGGTATTCACTAACAGATTTAAATATTTTTGGTTTCGCTAAAATCCGTTTTGTTTTGCACCCGGTACAGTCCGACAAAGTTTGAATTCAATTTTTGAAACTGCAGCGCCATTTCAGGCCTTGTTTATAATTATAATTAATTATATTCGTTTTCAATTGTCAATTCAAACTCACTTTCCATTTCCATTATTTAAAATATTTATTTTAAATATTTAAAATCCATTATTTTAGCCAATTTAAAAATTTTAAATTGGTTCAGATTTTCTGGGTTGTTACATTTAAACATATACAAAATAGTTGTTTATAATATAGGTTTGATTATACTTTATTTACAATATATTTGATTTATAAATGGGTGGCATAACAAATATTTATATTTAAGATCAAAGTATGTGCTAAGCCAGTTGACAAAACACTACTTGATACATGATTAAGGGATAAAGATTTTAGTAAACAAATATCGTTACAAATCCATTCCAGCACAAATATACAAATTGCTCTGCCAACATAAACCAAACAATATGATTTAATTTTAATACAATACCATGTTTTGGTTCTTTCCCGGAACAATAAAAAGAAAACAACAAATGGTTTTAGCATTTTATCACATTACAATCATCGTACAAGTTCATAAAAATATACAAACAAAAAGAAAGAAATATTGGCAAATCCATTTCTGCATTGTCTCGTCCCTTCCAGTACTAAGCCTTGATCTGCGAGAAAGAAGGAAACCCATTAAAAAAGGGAAACTTCATGACATCATTTGAGCAGAAAAGAAAATGAAAAGATCAGTGTTAAAAAGAAAATAAAATATAGGAACTAGTATCATAGGTTCAACAGGAAATTGAGATCAGCAAATCCAAGATCATGAACAGTAAAAAGAAACAAGACAATACATAAGTTAAGAAATCTAGGTAGGAAAACAGCTATAAATTATATAGCTGAGCACATTTCATTTTTGACAACTGATGAATAGCTAAAGAATATAAAATATATAAGGGCATAATCGAACCACATGTATGTACACAGCTATAAACAGCTAGCAATGTACAACGCAAGATAGATGTACATTTTGGGCCGATTGAACAATTCAATGAACATGAAAACTCAACTGACAACTCCCATCACAAAGAAAACACAGTACAGCTAATAAATTGTACATAGAAATCCTAATAGATGCACAACTATAGAAGAAAGAACAGAGTACCACAGCTAAATGGTATAGACAACACACAGTTGAGTACACAGTAAAAAGATTCATACATCAAATTTATAGGCTGAACTAACAAGACAAAGAACTAATATATATATATATAAGACAAAGAACTAATATATATATATATATATAGATGCAGAGTAGGAAAACAGCTAAAATGAAGTAGTTGCACAGTTCAGTCCCATGTGAAAATTCAGACAAGGACGGTTGCCTTGTGCTTGAAAAGAAAAATCAAATACAAAATCTATCACAGTGTCGAACAGCTGATATAGATATCTACATACAGATTCAATGTCTGTATTGACTAAACCATACATAGCACAGCTATCTAAAATATCCAATTTCTATCAAAAATCCATTTCAAATCGACCTGAACATCATATACTAAATCCGAACCTAAGATCTAATTTTTCAGATTTGATTTTGATCGACATAACAATTCACAACCCCTGAAAGACAGTGATTTTTCCCAACCCAAACCCCAACTATAAATACGTACAGGCAGTAATGTTTCAACCATACCAAAATCCATTCGAAACAAACCAATTCGAGAATCAGAAAAATAAAAACAAATATTACTAAAAGTGAAAAGGGAAACTTAGCTTTCGATTGATTTTTGTTGAAGCTATTCGGAAGGTGGCAATGCATGGAGTAAATCAGCAGTGTCGATGGAGGGTTGGACGGAGGGCGTGGAAAGAGTAGTGACGAGAGTGGTTGAGTGGAAGGTGGGTCGCCACCAACGTTCCGATTTGCCGCTGAACGATTAAAAGAGGAATTAGGGTTTTTACGATTTAGGGTTGAGATAAAAACTGATGGAGCCGGTATGAATGAAGTAAGAAGGAACGGTGATAGGGTTTTAAGGGGGCGGGTCGGGTTTGGTTAGTGGGCCGGTGATAAAAGGTAAGCCCAATTCCATTTTATAATACAAAACATGTTTAAAATTTAATTTAGTTTATGAAGTTCGTAATACAATTTCTCACACATACAGTATCGAATTTACGCGCGGTCAGTTGCGTTGGGACCGTGGAGACGAGCACTTCGAGATGGAGCAGGCCTGGTCCGAATCTGAAGTGACTGGGATTTTTAGTCGAATTAAACGTCAGTTAAATCTGATCAAACAAACTATTCATCAACGGATTTTGAATCTAGGTGAGTTAAACTCACTCAGCCTCCTCGTTTATATTTTATATAAACTGGGTATTATTTTTTTGCGTGTTCTGATGTTAGTGGTTGACTGTTAGGTATATATATTGTTGATCATCAATCGTTTAAATTTAGAAAATACCCACTGTTGGGGATGACCCATAACAAAGTAACTCCTTGGGTTGATAACGTTTATAAACGTGTTTGAAATTATTGGAATTGTTTGTTAGTTGATTTGATAATTGGCAGTAAATGGCCAAATGTAAGGTTTTAACATCATTCGACCCGTTAGGTAAATTGACGTATTTTTAAAAGTTATAAATTCATTTATAACTGAATTAAAGTTTTCAAATTATTTTGTATGGGATTTTAAATTGGAAATTCACAAATAAATATTTTTAATCGAGTTAGTAAGAGAATTTAGTTAAATGGTTTAGATCAGTTGGGAAGCAGAGATCGAGAATTTTCCATGGATTGGTAAAAAAGGGGAAATAATTGTTTGCAACCAATTAAAAAGTGACTTTAATTAATTAAGTTTAATTTAAGAAAGGGGAAATGACAATTGGAATTCAGTTAATAGTTAACTGATGTGTATGGTTGGTAAAATCCACCATTGTGAATAGAATGGACAGAGGAAATAAATATTGGTTTAAATATTCATAAAAGGGTAACGAATATTGTTGGATATTAGTTAATCTTTGATTAACTATAATCTAAAGGGATAATTGAATTGGTTATTGTGAATAAACTGGATTATTATTGAGTAAGCGTGTAAACATGATGATAATGCTATTTTTGGTTAAGATTAAAGTTAACTATGTTTTAATATAGTAGATGTTAAAGCAAATTATTCTTTAATTTAAAATGATTTGAAGTAGTGAAGTCAATTTAATGCCAAGTAAGAATTTTAATAAGGGGATTTGTAAATCCAAGTTTCAAACAAGATTTGATAAATGGGAATCAAATTAACAAGTGATTAACTGACGATGAGTTTTAGCCAAAGAGGCGATAAAGGTTTATTATAGAATGTCCAAGTAGATGGAATAAAATCATTTGACGAGGGATTGACATTATAAGTCAAGGGGGTTTAAAGTGAAAGAATACTTGAAGATTAAGTGGCGTTTTAAGGGATGTTTACTTAAATAAAGGAATTAAGTAAAAGACCTTAAACGAGGATTTCAAATATGGGTTTAAAAACCAGATTGAAACCCAAAAAGGGAAAAAGGGATTTTTGAGGTTAGTGGACGAACTAATGTTATTCTGAGGTAAGAACGGGTCGATCAAGGTCTGAGAGGTAACTAAAATACCCCAACTTGATGGGCTTCACTATTATCAAGGAATAGTATTAGTTTGGAACGAGTGAAGTGTTGAGATTGGTTTTATCCTATACGAGAATATCAAACTCTGATGCAGGGTTTTGGAAATTAAATAATATTACGATATGAGTTCAAAAGAAATAAGAATGTTGTTTTCAAATTTATAGTAAACATTTGTTAGTCAATTAGAATTGATCGAATATAGTTAGAGATAGTCAAACAAAGTTATCTAGGGAAGTTTCCATTGCGTACGACTGCTAGCGTAATTCGCAGGGCTGCAGATAGCCTACGGCGGTCGGATGTTTCCTGAGGGAATCAGGCGTTACCATTGTGATCGCTGCGATCTAGAGTCGAGCAGACGGAGTTAAGTCAAGTATAAATTAATCAATAGGAGTAATCAAGTCAAGTTAATCGAGTTAAATAAGTCGAGTTAGTTAAGTAGAGTAACCAATCAAAGTAATTCAAGCAGAGTTAATCAGAGAAAATTTGTTTTATATCGTTAAGTATATTTTAAAGTGGTCGAGTTGTGTCAAGTGTTGTATTCACACTATTGTTATTCGATAGTTAAATCACCAACTATCGAAGTTTGACCAATACGCTTGTTGGTATGGAAAGTCCGGGATCGAATTATATTCAAAAACCATTCTGACCAACAAATACGTGAAGAGATCGGAAGATGATCGAGATGGAGCATTGAAGACTGTGGATTTTCTTAAACGGAAGGACCGCTAATAACCTCTGGATCGCGGTCAGAGTTAAACTGTGGTTCTGTCGTGGGTGAAATCTACGGGTTGCAAGGACTTCTCGCTACTGATCCATGGGGTGATTCCTATATTGGATGCAGTCGGAAAGTACCTTCGGTTCATCCTGTTCCTGGATGACTTGTATGGACGGATGTCTGACAGAGTATTTCCAAAGGATTTACACGCGTTGATTTCTCCAAACGTACCATAGTTGATGGCGGAGAAATGGTTATTCTCTAGCCAGATAGCTAGAGTATGTTTGTGGACATCGATCAAGTGTGATCTGGCGGATCTGACGATGTGGCATTCAAAGTGTATGATGACCAGATGTGTTCTGACCTCAAGCCTCATCAACCGGGGAGATGACAGAAATCGGGCAGGCAGCATGGCTATGTGGGTCGCTCCCATTAGGATGTATAATCACCTATCTAGAGAAATTCCTTTTGTTTCTTATTCTATCGATTCTGCCCATTCGGGAACGGTGGTTTGAGTCCAACCGTTGGTGATATACATTCGATACACTCAAGCGAAATGAGTGGTCGGTCATGTGAGGGTCGGGTTGCAAGACGTTCTTGTTGAACCCTGTGTATTCGCCTCTAGAGATACACGTGCGGAAGGTGGTCCCATACCTTGTCAAGTTGGAAATCCAATATCCAATAAGCGCCCACGGTTTTTCGATTGTATACTATATACGGGGAGCGTGAGATGCAATCGTTCCTCTAGATTTGTTAATTATTTGTATCTAGACATTATCATAATATCAGATCAAGATATTGATTTCGAAAACTGGTTTGGGTCATCGTAAGGTAAAAACCGTCCGTGTTTATGTGTGGATCGGTCTTACGATTATCTTTTTCTCTCGAAAGGATTTTAACTTTAAAATCAAGTTGTGTGATACTCTAAATGCTGTGCGAGTTTTCTCACTCTGGTCCACTAGACTGACCCGGTGTTTTGTAAATGCTCGGGTTAGACCGAGGTGTACAGGTTCAGGTTATCAGGTACTGAGAAGTCCAGAGACGAGCTGAAGATGTTCAGATGAATGATATTCCGCTGTGTGATTATATATATAAGGACAGACTATCGAAAACTGTCCAGCTGTGTGTTGTACTCTGATATTGTAAGTATTTTAAAGCTTTCAGTAAAGATTTATTTCTGTATTATATTTTGTTCCGCTGCGATGTAAGACTCTGTGTTGATTCTTCTTCTTCTTTTATTCTAACTTTCTTTCTTTCTTATCTCACCCTCTAATTTCTTTCTATAAACGTGCCAGTGGTTTCGGTGTTGGAAGGTCGGCATGAAATACGATAAGGGTATTTATTTCGATTTTTAGGGCTGAAATCTGCTGGGTCGTTATATAAGATATATTATATGCGTCTTATCTTGGTTATCTGTTCTATTTATCAAGAAGAAATGTCATTCTTTCTTAGGAAGTAGAAAACTTGTAATGGCATGGCATCCTTTAAGTAAAAGGATGTCATATATTTCATTTACTTAACCTTATTATGTGCTCTGTTTTTACTAATGAGTTTAGCTAGCCTGACCCATGCGTTTTCACTCGGGTTAGACCAAGTTGTCTTCAGGTAGCTTACTAGTTATTCGTAATTAGATGATCCATCTTGGTATATTCCTCCTAAGGCTATTCCTTTGTTGTATTTGAGTATTTGACACAATTGTATACTTATTTTTTGTGATCATTCGACATGTAGAACATGTATATGTTGCATTCGGTGATTGTATCTATATGCGTTTGTTCAGTGATCTGTTATACGTGATGTGTTGTATATTTTCTTAATACGATCCGATGCAATCGTAATTTTATATTAGAAGTGTTGAGTATGTCAATCCATTTGAAATAAGGAAAGAAAATTTATACACCCAATCGATGTATTCAATATTCGTCTAATGTTAGAATTACAGATGGTCATCCTTAACTAGCCATATTCTCTGCTCTAATAGACAGTATTACTTATTAATGCTCTTTATTAGGGTGGGTCTTGGGGTGGGGTGTTACATTTTCATTAATCTATGCCTATTTCATGCTTGGAACACATCTGACCCCAAAAAAAGGATTTGGTCGAGTGTTTACGACCAAATAGTCAAGTCGAATGTGAAAATCCTTGGCCAAATACTACGATGTTCTTATTCCGAAACAAAGATGCAAGACATTCCAGACACATGCCTAGAACCAAGAGATCCTATAACCCAACCTATTTGGGAAGATGACGTACAAAAAATTACACCCCTTTATTTCCGTCCTCAAACAAGGCTACTAAATAGAATTCTTGTTAATACTGTATTCCCGAGACTTGGCAGTCATGAACAAGTATACAGCCATGATCATAAAGCATTATACACCATTTTTGGTTTCATAAAAGTTAATTTGGCTCAATACATATTGGTCAAGTCAAAAGCTTCTAGAAACCAACTAAGCGAACGATTCCCTATGAAGCATATATTATGCGCATTCTCAAAGCACAAGAAATCACTTTATATTTATCAAAATATGAGGAAATTAATGTTAAAGAGAGCGAAATCCATTTTGCATCACTAGTGCATCTTTCTGAATCACCACCACAAATTATGCCTTTCATTGGATGGATACAGTGACGTGAACAACCACAATCAACTCAACCTCAGCAACAACATAGATAACAACAACAATGATCTACCCCAAGACCAATAACTCCTATTGGGACTTGGAAACGTACAGGATATTTTTCCAACCCAGAAATACAAGAGGCTCGAATTGCAGCTGAAGTAGGGAAAAGTGTTCATGATGTTGCACTTCAAAACCAATGAATCCTTCTCTAAATCAAAAGGTCTTAAGAAAAAAGGTATCATGTTTAGAACGATCCTTCTCAACATTTATGACTAGAGTTGAGAAAACCTTAGACACATTCCCTTCCGCCTTATGAAAGATAATAAGAAAGATGCATGGTCATTTGTCTTTTGGATCTTTGTCCCATTCTCCTACACCACCTCTAACAACTCGTGGACATCAATCGGGTCCAAGCCCAACTTTAACACAGTCGGAAGAACCTGCATTTGGAAAAGAACCAATTGATCCTACGGTAGCTCAACGGAAGGAAGAAGAAGACAATTCGTGGCCTCTGGAAGATGCCCCTCACTATGGTCATTACCAAGCATAGATTGTCAATTCAAGAGCACGAAGAATACCATGACCAGTCTCAACATTCTAACTATGGCAACCAAGCTTCAAATTTGCGGGGGCACTTCACAAATCCTTAAGCCATCATTTCCAAGCAACACATCTTATGTTACTAACTATAATATTGTATGCCATTAAGACTTTTATGTAATATTATGTCTATATTAACTCCGTAACATTTGTGATGTTTATGGTTTATGTTGATGTGGTCTAGATTATTATTTTCCATATCACACACACACATATACTTTTTGATAATGCCAAAGAGGGAGATAATAGAAAGGGATATTCAACTCAAAAGGAGCATTTACATAACATTGATTGTATAGTTGTCATCATCAAAAAGGGGGGATATTAGAATCTCTATTTCCGTGTTTTAATGACATCAACTATACAATCACGATACACATAATATTTATATCATCTTTATATATGCAAATTATCTATGTATGTAGGAATATAGACATATACAAGAGCTACATAGTGTTAATATTGAGCATAGGGTCGTAATATATAATTTTCAAATGTCCTTGAACGTTATCCATATAGCTATAATAAGTTTATAAGCAAAGAAGCCTAGGAAAACACATGTGCAGGTGTTGGACGTCTGACACCCAGGTTAAACGTATATCACTAGGATTTGAAAAAATTCCAGTGTACCAGCATAGATGTATGACTTTCAATTCATACGTCCGAGATGAACGTGGCAAAGTTCCAGAGTCACTAGACAAACGTCTGATTCGAAAGCCAGATATCTGCGCTGAGTAACGGGCTGTATTTTCAAATAGGCTTCTTCTTTAATCTGAAAGATAGCTTCCTTTATACATACATATCTCTTCTTCAATATATGGATGCAACTTTTGGATGAAAAGTTTTGGTTTAAAAAGTCATTCCTCTTCAAGAAACTTTTCAATTCCTATAAATATACTTTAACAAATGAGTTTTGATTAACTTTTTTCTGAATCTTTTTTTATCTATACATTCTAATCTTTGTTATTCTTTGACCTGTAAAAGGCATTCAAATAGCATACTACTTATCTCTTCTACAAATCAAGAACTTCAATTCATATACTACTTTAAGGAAATTATAGGAGAGATCGTACTTTTCAGTTAAAATTAGTGTTGTAAATAGCACAATCTTGCCGAGGCAAACTATTCTTCTATAAATTTATTCCTCCAGTCGAAGAGATGGTTGTTTCATTAGTTAGAAAGCCGAAGGGGAGCTTCGAGATTGGGCATAGGACATGAGGTATGAAACAGGGTAAAAACTTTGGTGTGATCACTTCTTACCTTACTTATCTCTTTATATTATTATTTATTAGATATTCTAAGCTACATTTGCTTAACTAAATACACACGATCCACAAAAGTTCTATAAAACCGCAAAATTTAATCACCATTAATTATATAAAGAATATTAATAAAATGAATTTTAATTAATAAAATATTTAGAACTGGATAAAATGGACTTACCATTGCATTCTTTACGAAATTCTGAGTTAGGTAGACTTTTTGTTTTCTTAAATGAACTAAGTATGAACAAGTTATGATTAAAAGAAGTTTGAACTAAAATAAATAATTAATACAGGAATAACGTAACGATAATAGGGCAAACCAGACCCTAATTGGTTTGACCCCTTGTTGGAGAATGGAATTTTGATGACAACAATCTTATTTCAATTATCGTTGATTATAAAATATATATTGACATCTCTATCTAGAATATATAGACATACATATGCAGGATTTGTAATAGGACTTAAGTACTGTAGACTGTACAGTTCAAGAGATTCAGAAATCAAGAAGATCCATTACTCATGAGTAATCAAGAAATCAAGAGTTCAAGATAAATATAGTTATAGAGTCTAGTTTATATGTAAGACTCTGAGTAGCACTCCAGGTTCAAATTCAAATTCTAATTTTCAAATTTCAAATTTCAAATTCTATTGTTCAAAATTCTAATTCTAATTTTAATTAGTTGTTCTATCTTACCTTTGATTTTAAACTTAAGTTTCAATTTTATAAGTTTATATATTTATATAGTTATATACTTTTATAGTTTTAAACTTTATAATTTTATAAATATGTTTATATAATTTATATTTATGATTTCATATGATTTTCTAATATATAATACTCATTTATATCATTAATGTTTTAACTCAAGAATTTCCAGAATAATATATTTGTTTGAACACCTGAAAAATAGTTTATTTTTTTAATACATATGTCGACATACAAAGGAGGGGATGTCGACATATAACTGTCACTTTTTCAATTTTCAAAGGAAGTGTCTTTTCACTCTTTGTAATATTCCAGAAGCGGTGCAACCTTTCAAATCTTATAAATAGGCGTTGATTTCGAACATTTTAACCATTCTTCTTTTCCATCTTCACCCTTTTTCATTCCTCCATTATTATTTCGTATTTTATTGATTGTACACCTCTACTCTGCCGATTTCTATTCTAAATACATAAAACTTCTTCTCTTCTCACTCTTTACTCATTACTCTTTGAGTGTTATTGAAGAGTTATAGGGATGTTGTAATCATTTGGGATTGTTTGGGAAAGGGTGTGTTCCTTATAGACTTGAAATCAAAGAAAGGAAACAGTGTTAACCTTGTAGCCGTAAAATCAAGGGTGGTGGAATCAGTGTTAACCTTATAGCCATGAAATCAAGGGGTTGTACTTAAATATTGATCTAGTAATAAAACTTTACGCAATCCAGCGTCGCGTGGGACTGGACGTAGGAGTAGTCCGAACCAGTATAAAATCCGGTGTGTTCTTTCCTTTCCTACATTTTTCTTTTGTTTATTTCTTTGTTTATGTTTGATTCTGTGTCTGTGATCATTTCTGTCGCGTTTGATTCATATAGTAGATCATATAAGTTTTAGATTTTCTTAAATTCCTTGAAAACACTATTCACCCCCTCTAGTGTTAGTTTTTCCTTAAGATTTGCATTCCACGTTCCCTAACAATTGGTATTAGAGCAAGGTTTTCCAAGAAGTTCATAATCTGATTTTTGAAAATATTAAATGGCAAGTTTTGAACATTAGTTTAAATTTATGAACTACATCAGTATTAGATTATTCTACATTCAATTTTATGGGAAAATCAAGTTATCATGATATGATTTCTTGAAAAGTTTAAGTGGATATATCACAGAATCATCATGATGTTATTATTTCAAATTACAATTAGTTATGTAACACCCCATAATTTTAAATGTTAATTTTAATGAATTAAAGAATACTTAATTGTAAATGTGGGAATTAAAGGAAACGGGTTACGCCATTGCGTTCGTCTCGAAATTCTGGTTGAGATAGAGTCCGAGTTTGCGTAAAACGGATACCGTATGAAGAAGATATGGACGAACGAAGTTAGGCAGAAAAACCAGAAACAGGCCAGAATGCACTGGCACACTTGGGAAGTGCACCAGAACAAAATTGCACTGGCGCACTTGGGAAGTGCGCTCATGCAAAGTTGCACTGGCGCACTTGGGAAGTGCACCCATGTCGGGCAGAAAACCTGCACAGATTTCTAAGGCTCTGATTCGAAGAATGAGTCAGTGCTGAGTTATTTCTGACTGGTTGCTGAGTCGTTAGGGTTTCTGGATAAATCTGATCTGGACTGAATGGTTGTGGTTAGTTCTAGGCTGATCAGATGGCCTATATTATTCTAATTACTCTATAAAAACACATATAGTCTCAAACCCTAAACCTAGTCAAAAATTAGATCAATGGCCGTCACACTGTCTCTCCAAAACCTAGAGTAGCCGCCACCGACTAGAAGCAAAGTAAAGCAACTCAATTCTATTCAAATCAAAGTCTAATCTTAACAAGGAAATTGTCTACAACATGGGAATGCTAATCAATTACAGAATTCAGATCCCAGAACTCAAGACCCTTTTTTTCTGTGAGTTCTAGTCACTTTTAGGTTTAAATAGATAAAAGTGAATTGTGGTAGACTATGATTTGGGTACATGTTGTTTGTAGTTATACAAGTTTATTGTTGTTGTGGATCGTGAAATTATACAAGTTTATTGTTGTGGTGAATCATGAAATTATGCAAGTGAAATTCATAAACCTATGCAAGTTATTATGTTGTGAATTCATGAATCAATGCAAGTTGTTATGAGATCATGCAAGTCACTTATGCAAGTTATTATGATTGAGAACTCATGAACCTATGCAAGTTATTATTCATAAACCTGTGCAAGTTGTTATGTTATGCAAGTTTGTTATGTTGTGAATTATGAACCTATGCAAGTCACCTATGCAAGTTGTTATGTTGTGAATCATGAACCTATGCAAGTCACCTATGCAAGCTGTTATGTTGTGAATCATGGACCTATGTGAGGTGTTAATTATGTTGAAAATCATTAACCTATTCATGTTGTTATGTTGCAAAATCATGAATCTATGCAAGTTGTTAATTATGTGGTGAATCGTAATTATATGCGAAGTTATCATGTCATTTTCCCTAGTTGTCATGCTTATGCCAAAAATTGTACTGAAACAATCACCTTTTCATTCCCTTTATTTTATTGTTATGGCGAGGCTACTTTGTTGCCTCGATAATGCCAAAATGTACGTGATTACGCTAGTTAAGAAACGGGGAAAAAGGTGAATATGTAATAGGCATAATTTACAAAGTGATTATGTAAATTGGACACATAATTCTAGTAGGGAAACATATAAATAATTACCTATTATGACATAGGTGAAGTTGGGTAAAAATGGTATAATTTGAATATGACCATTTATGGATAGGAAATTCAAATTGTTAATAAAATAGGTAATGACACCTATAAAAAGTAAAGGATTAATTAATTAACTTAATTAATAAAAAGAGGAATTTTTATGCAATTAAAGTCTGAAAATTTAATTAACACTTATGACACGAGGTTAGGTTACATTAGTGGCGGGAGTCTGCTTGGACCCGACTGGCATATCCAGCAGCCACTAACGTTGAACCTAATGTAAAAGGTCTAAGTGTGTGAATACGACTCGGGCTAAGACACAAGGTTAGACCCAACTATGGAATAAGACTGCTCGGACCCGACCGGCATATCCAACATCCACATGTTGTAGGCCTAATGTGGGAGGTCTAGCCCATATAACCATAATTGGACATGGTAATAAGAAAAGACAACTTAACCTAACTTAATACATGTGGACCGTATGATGATAGACATAAGTTAGGGTTAAGTAAAATGTGTTGGATTGTGGGTGGGTTAAGTATATCTAATGGGTAGGTGGGTAATATTAATATATATAGGCCCACAAACTTAACCATTAAATAAATAGGATTAAATCAGTGGGATGGTTAAGTACAACTGAAGGGTAGGTGGGTAATGTTAATGTATATAGGCCCACAAACTTAACCGAATAAAAAGGGTTATGTAATTAAAGACACCTAACGGTATACATAACCAGGGAAAAATAGTAAAGTTATGTATTAAAGACACCCTTAGGGGTACGCATAACTAATGGGAATAGATAGAGTTATGTATTGAAGACACCGATAGGTAAGCATAACGGATAAGTAGATTAAGGGTTATGTATTAAAGACAACTATAGGTACGCATAACTGATTGAGGGCTATGTAATTAAAGACACCTTAGGGTATACATAGTCAGTAGAAAACCTAGTGGGGATACAAGACATAGGGGAGAGCTTGTATCATGTTGTGTGGGACCCATTTCAGTTAGTAACGCGGAGGGGTATCAAAGTAAAGAACTCCGTACTATGCGGGGAAGGGGCACGCTTACTGATTGATTGTAAGAGATCCAAAACGAGACGGATGGTGTGGGCGGCGCAAACCGACTGGGGACATGTGCGTGCATGGGCCGGGCAGAGGGGGACAAGACGACCGTGACACCAGTAGGTATAACTGTGCACACCTTGGGTTACCACTTAGGGAAGTGATACCCCCTAGTTGTGGGACCAGCACAGGGTATCTACAGACTAGGGAGCCGATCGATTAGGGTAGTGGTTAGGGTATACCCGAACGTATGCCCTAAGTCTACCAATTTACAGTATGAGGGTAGTGGGTACAACTAGTTGAGATAGGAGCAGGCGGCACCTATGACAGCAGCTAGGAATACACGAAACTACCACCATCGTTATCATTAGCGGAAGGGATCTTCCCATCTTGATTTTACTAGAAATAGTGTAGAGTAGTTTTGTGGTGAAGCATATGTATATCACCTTACCTTACCTACCTTGTCACACCTGCCATTTGTACAGTGAACCCTCTTATCCACTTTGTATGCCTGTCATGTTTACCTTTATTTATTTACTGGCTAAAAGTTACTAGACTCACCAGACGTATGTCTGACCTAGTTTTTTTCGCCTCTTTTCTTCCGTTCCCCCCAGGTCTCAGGGAGGAAACACCCAGGTTTAGTTAGGATTTGGATATCATCTTCTAGGAGCTACTTCTGAAGTATGGCTCGAGTCTCTGTCTCTTATATGGCTTGCTCTTTAATATGGGGAATGATGTTTTTCTTTTAATATCCTATGTACTCTGATAATGTAAGACAGAAGTGTCTTGTTGTAATGGTTTTATGACTCATGGTATTATGTAACAAAGTATTTTGGTGATTTAATAAAGTTGTTTATTTTCCGCTGCAAAATTTTTATATCTATCTTGTGATATTCTGTGTCTGTTTATCTAAAACGCTCCACTGAAGGTAAGGCATTCATTTTGTGAGTGACCTTAATGGAGGTGGGGTGTTACACTTGGTATCAGAGCTGAAGGTTACCAGATTAGATAAAAGTTTTGAAAATATTTTTCAAAAAGGTTTTAAAAGAAAGTATTTTCAAAAAGGAAAGCCTGTTTTAAAAAAAAAATCCACGAAAAGCCATATGTAGTATCCTTCAGTCCTTTTTCTAAAATCTCTCCCTTTTTGTTCTTAGCATGTCTGAGGATTTTTACATTCCAGAGGGTGTACCGATACCAGGATGGTTTAGGAGGTATTTGGAAGCTAGGACCACCGCCGCAGGTCCAGCAAATGTTCCTCCTCCTCCAACTGCACCCGTTCCTCCTCCTTCCCCTCCTCGTGTTGATACTTTTGCAAAGATATGTATGGAATTCCGGCCAATGGGCGGGAAACCTTTTCATGGGTCGGAGACGTTTTTGAAGCTCGAAAATGGCTAAAGGAGGTGGAAGAATTGTTTGGAATCTTTGAGGTAGAAGATGGAAGAAAGGTCCAGTTAGCTGCCTGGTTAATGAAGGATGAGGCCTCGTTTTTGTGGGAGGTCACTAATGGAGAGCGTCCGGTTGATACATGGCCGAATTTCAGGCGTAGGTTTGAGGTGAAATTTCTCTCACTAGCAGAAGAAATCTATACATGGAAAGGTTCTTGGCATTGAAGCAGGGGAATCTGTCAGTAAAAGAGTATGTCAACAGGTTCAATCAATTGGCGAGATTTGGCTTAGACTTGGTGAACACACCTGAGAAGAAGGCTCTGAGATTTGTTAAAGGCTTGAATGAGCCGCTACACGGATTGGTTATGACCCACATTCCCATGGAAGCCACTTTTGAAAAGCTGGTGGATAAGGCCCTAATGCATGAAGAGGACAAGGGAGCAAAGAAAGAGGAAAAAGTTGAAGGGACGTTGAAAAATGAGAAGGCGGGACCCAAGAAAGGACAGCAATAGCAGAAGAAAGTCGAGAAGGATGACAAGGGCAAGGATAAGAGGAAATGCCACTATTGTGGGAAAGAAGGTCACCTAGTCAAAGAATGTAAAAGGAGGAAGTTCAATTGCTTTAAGTGCGGAGAGGTCGGACACTTCTCCAAGGAATGCCCGAAGGCACAGGGATCGCAAGGGACTTCTGGAGGGCAGGCGAATGCTCTCGTGGCAGATGGATAGGATAGAGATAGGAAAATTTTATGTAAAAGGTTTAATTTCCTTATCTGATTATGAAGTTAAGACTCTTTTGGATTCTGGTATTTTGATTTTGTAATTGAGACTCTGCACTTTAATACTAGTCTTGTTTCTGATCCTGTATTTCTTTCAAACCCCTTTGGTGGTTCGGCTCATTTATTGGTGATTTGTAAGGGGTTGAAATTATCTGTGTTAGGTGTCAAAAATTTGAATGTGACATTTGTGTGCTCAAGTTTATGGGCTATGGGTTGGTTCTAAATGGACCAGCTTTCTATGTAGAGGGCCATTCTAGATTTTGAGAGGAGGGTCGTTAAGTTTCTAACTTGTCATGGGAAGACCCCCAAAGTTTCTTATGACCCGCAAGGGTCTGTTATGCTTAGCTTTCTGAGAATCATTCTGTAATCTGATCTGTACCAGTAGTCTGTAAGTATATTTCTGAAGGATAGGGGTTTTTACTCGAAGCATGAAGTAGATTTCCCGTTTTGACATTGTTTAATGGGGGTAATTCTCTGAGTGTCAGTCTGATGTTGATTTCGGTCTTCGGGGCTGAGACTTAGGGAATTATTCTCTTAACCGATGTCAAATGGGAACAAGGCTTTTGTTTTAGTTATATCATTTGTTTGTATCCCATCAACCGAATCTTCGACCTTTAGATAGGAAATCCATGGATGTAAACATGTGTTTGAGACATGTTATGTTTGATGGTTGCAAGTGGATGCAAGTGTTTGCTAGTGGTTTCCTGTGGACGCATATACACACACATTAGGCACTAGATCGGCTCAATCACTCTCTCATTCTGCATATGGGTATATGTACATTTTCTTTTATTTTTATGGATGAAAATGGATGAGCTAGCATATGGATGTTGCATTTGGATTAATGTGTGTGCACACATATAGAACTTATATGATGTAATAGGTTTACTTGCATACATAATGGACTCATGGCACTGACATAATTTGCATTAAGGAGGTCAACTGAATCAGTAGACCGCCTGATTTTGCATTAGATAAGGAACATATACACACACTTTTTGCATATGTTCATACGACATTAGAAATATTTTAAGGAAAATGGATGCCTGTGTTTGATGGTTTAGTAGATGGATGATTGGATGGTAAAATGCACAATCTTCTTGACTTGAAGATTTCGGGGACGAAATCCTTTAAGGAGGGGAGAATGTAACACCTCATAATTTTAAATATTAATATTAATGAATCAAAGAATACTCAATTGTAAATGTGGGAATTAAGGGAAACGGGTTACGCCATTGCCTTCGTCTCGGAATTCTGGTTGAGATAGAGTCCGAGTTTGCGTAAAACGGATAATGTATGAAGAAGATATGGACGAACGAAGTTAGGCAGAAAAACCAGAAACAGGCCAGGATGCACTGGCGCACTTGGGAAGTGCACCAAAACAAAATTGCACTGGCGCACTTGGGAAGTGCGCCCATGCAAAGTTGCACTGGCGCACTTGGGAAGTGAGCCCATGTCGGGCAGAAAACCTGCCCAGATTTCTGAGGCTCTGATTCGAACAGTGAGTCAGTGCTGAGTCATTTCTGACTGGTTGCTGAGTCGTTAGGGTTTTTGGATAGTTCTGATCTGGACCGAATGGTTGTGGTTAGTTCTAGGTTGATCGGATGGCCTATATTAATCTAATTACTCTATAAAAACACATACAGACTCAAACCCTAAACCTAGTCAAAAATTAGATCAATGGCCGTCACACTCTCTCTCCAAAACCTAGAGTAGCCGCCACAGACTAGAAGCAAAGTAAAGCAACTCAATTCTATTCAAATCAAAGTCTAATCTTAACAACGAAATTGTCTACAACAAGGGAACGCTAATCAATTACAGAATTCGGATCCTAGTACTCAAGACCCTCTTTTTCTATGAGTTCTAGTCACTTTTAGGTTTAAATAGATAAAAGTGAATTGTGGTAGACTATGATTTGGGTACATGTTGTTTGTAGTTATACAAGTTTATTGTTGTTGTGGATCATGAAATTATTCAAGTTTATTGTTGTGGTGAATCATGAAATTATGCAAGTGAAATTCATAAACCTATGCAGGTTACCTATGCAAGTTATTATGTTGCGAATTCATGAATCTATGCAAGTTGTTATGAGATCATGCAAGTCACTTATGCAAGTTATTATGATTGAGAACTCATGAACCTATGCAATTTATTATTCATAAACCTGTGCAAGTTGTTATGTTATGCAAGTTTGTTATGTTGTGAATTATGAACCTATGCAAGTCACCTATGCAAGTTATTATGTGGTGAATCATGAACCTATGCAAGTCACCTATGCAAGTTGTTATGTTGTGAATCATGAACCTATGTGAGGTGTTAATTATGTTGTTAATTCATGAACCTATGCAAGTTGTTATGTTGAAAATCATGAACCTATGCAAGTTGTTATGTTGTAAAATCATGAATCTATGCAAGTTGTTAATTATGTGGTGAATCATAATTATATGCGAAGTTATCATGTCATTTTCCCTAGTTGTCATGCTTATGCCAAAAATTGTACTGGAACAATCACTTTGTCATTCCCTTTATTTTATTGTTATGGCGAGGCTACTTTGTGGCCTCGATAACGCCAAAATGCACGTGATTACGCTAGTTAAGAAATGGGGAAAAAAGGGAAGTTGTTATAGGCATAATTTACAAAGTGATTATGTAAATTGGACACATAATTCTAGTAGGGAAACATATAAATAATTACCTATTATGACATAGGTAAAGTTGGGTAAAAATGGTATAATTTGAATATGACCATTTATGGATAGGAAATTCAAATTGTTAATAAAATAGGTAATGACACCTATAAAAAGTAAAGGATTAATTATTTAACTTAATTAATAAAAAGAGGAATGTTTAAACAATTAAAGTTTGAAAATTTAATTAACAATTATGACACGAGGTTAGGTTACATTAGTGGCGGAAGTCTGCCCGGACCCGACCAGCATGTACAGTAGCCACTAATGTTGAACCTAATGTGAGAGGTCTAAGTGTGTGAATACGACTCGGGCTAAGGCACGAGGTTAGACCCAACTGTGGAATAAGACTGCCCTGACCTGACCGGCATATCCAACATCCACATGTTGTAGGCCTAATGTGGACTGTATGATGATAGACTGTAACGACCCGGAAAATCTGAACCAATTTAAATTTTTTAAATTGGCTAAAATAATGGATTTTAAATATTTAAAATAATCATTTTAAATAATAGCGATGAAAAGTGTGTTTGAATCGACAACTGAAAACGAATATAATTAATTATAATTATAAACAAGGCCTGGAATGGCGCTGTAGTTTCAAAAATTGAATTCAATCTTTGTCGGACTATACCGGGTGCAAAACAAAACGGATTTGAGTGAAACCAAAAATATTTAAATCTGTTAGTGAATACCTTTCTAACGAATCTGAAAAATCGAATTTTCATAATGGAAAGCAAAAGTTATGGCCAAATGAATTTTCAGGAAGGTCGCTATGGAATTTATATAGCCCGTGAAATTGGCCATTTTGCATACGACCTAGGAATTCGACGAAACCACTTTTGTTGGATCCGGGATGTGAGGTTATTGCTAGGTTTCAAATTTCATAATTTTTAAAGCTAGTATGTGAGCGTGGCAAAGGAAAACGTGTTTTGGTCAATTACAATTAAATTGGATCGACTAGAAATGGGGCTTTTTGCAAACGGTCTCAGAATTCGACGAAACTAGTTTTGTTGAGACCGTATCGTCAAAACATAGCTAGATTCATTTTTCTGGAATTTTTCGAATCAGTTTGTGGCCCTGGCAAATTGAAATGTACGTTCAAATTGAATATTGAATGTTATATATTTTAATTTGAAGGAAAACTGACTGAAACAGTCGAATGGGCCTACGAAACATATCCCATTGTGTTCGGAATGGGGGTAAAACGCTAGGGACGACAGTCGTTGGGTTTAGATTGGTGGTCGTGTCAGAAAACCCCTTTAAAACCCACCGGCCAATCATAATTTTTTTTTTAAAAAAAGAAAAAATCTAATTTTCTCTCTCCCCGATCGAAGGCGGAAACCGCTTGAAATCTTCTCCCTCATTTTCCGATCAATCCACGCCGAATTAGCTCATGCCACAGTTGAACTTTTTGAAGATCTTCTCGAGATCTTCAAATCCATATAAAGTTTGGAATTTTTCATGGCCTATGGAGTGAGAATCGACGCCTAGAAGTCGACGACTTCAATTCGCCGCCGCCGCCGCCTGGGACCACCGAGCTGGACCCCACCTCCGGCGAACCAGCGCCTCTCCTTCCCCTTCGACGCTGCGAAGGCCGATCGACAAATAGCTACACGGATTTCAAGATAAATCCAAACCTAGTTTTGAACCTTTTAGCTGAGGTACGACTATATATATTTTCAACAGTTTTAACACCTTTAAACCGTTGCAAACTTTGAAAAATCATATCTTTTTGCTGTGTTATCGAAATTCAGTGAAACAAGAGACAGTGGACTCGTGTGGACGTCTTCTACCTTCTAGAAGAGACCGCATATTTTTCTGAGCCTTCTGCTATTTTTGGTGGAGTGGAACCCAATGTGAGATTTCTAATTTATAAACGATTTGGAAAACGACGATGTATAAATTATATAATCGATGTATGAGTTATATAAGCGTTGTACACCTCTTGTATAAGCGTTGTATAAGTTGTACGTTCGATGTATAAGTTGTATATGCGTTGTAAAAATTATATATGTGTTGAAATAGAAGTGAAATGCTATATATAAATATAAATAAATATATACATATATATATATATATATACGACCCTCGTCCACAAACCATGGACGATATTTATTGGTTGTTATTGGTGTGAAAATTGATTGATAACGAATGGTTGATTGTGATTGTTTGTGGTTGATATTGATTGATTGTGGTTGAAAAATACCTGTTTGTGGTTGAGAAATATTTGGTTGAAACCACATAGGATTAGTTTGTGGAAATGAAATAAATATACATGCCGCCTGCGTGCGAACTAGATGCATGATTCCCCATTGTCAAAAACCGCGAGGTTTTAAGGTAGAGCGAGGAGCCGTACTAGGGACGGTCCCGGTTTTAACTACCCTGCCGTTATGCTGCCGAAATTTTGAATAATATTCATGTGTTTGAATTATTTTCATTTGTTGAAACTATATTTATTCATTGAATAGAAAACCTTCATGTGTTGAATCGATATTCATTCGTTGAATTGAAATTCATGTGTTGAATGGTATTCGTGTTTTAAATATAAAAATCACATTTTTATCTATATATACAAACTATAGAAAACCTTCATGTGTTGAATCAATATTTATTCGTTGAATTGAAATTCATGTGTTGAATGGTATTCGTGTTTTAAATATAAAAATCACCTTTTTATCGATTAATATAAACTATAGAAAACCTTCATGTGTTGAATCGATATTCATTCGTTGAGTTGAAATTCATGTGTTGAATGGTATTCATATTTTGAAAGAAATTGTTTTATAATAAAAATCCCATTTTTAACATCAATATGAAATGTATAAAATAATCTTGTTTTGAAATAAATTGTTTTATAATAAAAAACCTATTTTTATCACCTATATTAAATATATAAAATAGTCGAGTTTTGAAATAAATTGTTTTACATTAAAAGTCATATTTTTATTATAAACATGAATTGTTAAAAATAGTGAAGTGTTGAAATAGAAGACAGTTAGATAAAAGCATCATTTTTATCAAATGTATGAAAAGAATATAGTTTTGAAATCGAAGAATCGATATATATATATATATATATATATATATATATATATAAATAGAATTGAAATATATCGAATAACGACGTTACAGTTCGTATTTTGAAACCGTGATTTCAAATGATTATACCAGGAGATCCGACCATCGGATTTTCCTGAAATCGCAACCGTTGGGTTCGCTTTGGAAATATCTTTCCAACGACACCAACTTCGTAAAAATCCAACGGTTGGATTGTCTGGAATGTTTAATTCAAATCTGAAGAAAAATAGCGCCAGAATCGATTATATTTATATATATATATAAATATAATTATATTTAATCGAATAACGACGCTGCAGTTCGTATTTTGAAATCGAAACTTCAAACGATTGTACCAGGAGATCCGACCGTCGGATTTTCCCGAAACTGGAACCGTTGGATTCGTTTTGAAAAGATCTTTCTAATGATGTAAATTTTGTAAAGATCCAATGGTTAGATTTTCAGATATGTGTAAATCAAATCTGAAGAAAAACAGCGCCACGGCCGCGTTATGGCCCGAAGCGTCGTTTTGAATAAATTGGCTTTTTTAAAATAAATAAAAATAGCGATAAATCGTTGTAAAATATTATAAACGATATGGATGTGATTTAGAAATTAACTGAAGGTTAGCTAAGTCGAATGGTTTCCTGGATTTTGATCTGATGTTGGTTTCGGCCTTCGGGGTTAATATTTGAGAAATCGTTCTCTTACTGATTGACGGTTAGTGGCTAATGAATTGAAATGATGCGTGTGTATGTTAGTGTTGCACTTGTTTATTATATACGCGAGTTGCTCAGAATGACCGGGTTTATCCCATTCTGAATAACTGAATCGGCGATAAGAAATCGAAGATGAAGACGGTGGTCGAAGACCGGAGATCTTCACCTCGTTTGGATGGTAACCGAGGTCCTGATTGGGAGGCATCCCGAAATATGGATAATGAGTGGTGATCGTCCAGACGTACGTGGTGATCGATGGGTTTGCGAGGTATATAGTGCCTCCGGTTTCGTTCAGACCCAGAACGGACTTGCAAATGGACAGTGTGTCTGACATTGGAATTTATTCTGTGTGATTGATAGCCATCATTTGCACGGTGTGAATTGCCTGTGTGGCATGCTAAGATGCAGTGATCAAGCCTTCTGTTGAAAAGCAAAGTCTTGTGGTGATGATCAAAGCACCGCCTGTGTGGCGTAGCTTTGTGTATAACGTGAAATCGCGAGCCTCACACCCCGATATGAACCAGAAACGCGAGAAAGGACCTCAGGGAGGGCCTGCGTTTCCTCCTAGCTAGAAGTGGCGTCAGCGATTTTACACGCCCTGACGAGTTTGACTTATGTGGTTGTTGCTGTTGCGAGGCGCCTCGGTTAGATCGGACGATCCGGGTCCGATGGAGTCATTTGTTGGCTCGCTTACGCCGCAAAGGGCGGCGAAACGCAGTGTTCAGGCATTTTAATCCACATCGGTGGACCGGCCCTGTCGCTCCAAGGGTCGATGCGTTCTGATCCTGAGACTCGGGCTAGGCAATCTCGAATTCGGTAAGGACTATCTTTTGCCTTGGTTCATGACGGAAATCCAATTTCCAAATACGTGACCGTGCGGTTTTGATTGTATATATATATGGCGACATGATATATGGTACCCATGCCGTCTATGATTGATAGTTATGATTCGAAGTTGTTTTGAAACATGTAAACACTAGTAATAATATCAAGTGCTTTTGTTTTATTCGTATCAACCATATTTTGGCCATTATAAGGTAAAACTCTATCCTCCGGTTTGCGTTGCATTGTGTGATGGGAACTGAGTCTTATAATGGCTTCATTTTTATAAAAAGCATTACGTTGTTTAAAAGAATGATTTGTTTTAAAGCACTGGCAATCCAATGGAGTAAACCCGTTCCACGAAAGTGGCGTGGTCCTGTGATTAGCCATATTATAAATGTGTTGAGTAGATTTCTCATACCAGTCCCATGACTGACTCGTAGTTTGTTTCACTTTCAAACTCGGGTGCCCCTTTTCCTACACGGGCAGCATTGTATTCAGGTTTAGCTGGCTCTTTCTGGATAGCTGGAGCTGAAGATGGATTCTATCATTTATCTATTTTATGCTGTTCAGCTCCTATTGTACATATTTTGTTTGTTTTCCTCTGTAGACATTTATGTATAGCTGAACTATATTTGTACTAAGTATGATTGTGACGATCCCAAAATCCGAGGGGCGGTATTAAGGATAATCATTGGAATATAACACATTAAATCATCATAGCAGAGTACAGATAATAGCAGAACAATAAATAGAATAATTTTACATGGATATGACAGCGGAATCACAACATGTAATAACATCAGAATAGCATAGCGTAGGATATAACTTAGTGAA
Organism: Allium sativum; assembly: GCA_030737875.1. Lineage (NCBI taxonomy): Eukaryota > Viridiplantae > Streptophyta > Magnoliopsida > Asparagales > Amaryllidaceae > Allium > Allium sativum. The sequence goes on from CM060909.1 coordinate 476,122,961, forward strand.
TAAAAGGGAAGTGATCAGTCATCATCGCCTGAGGCGGAATACATACATGTAGTGAGACATAATAAGGGTATCAGTCTACATCGCCGAAGGCGGAACATATACATACAATAAGAAGTACGGAAAGTAAATCAGTCTGCATCGCCCGTGGCAGAATCATAATATAAGTACAATAATGGCGGAAAATGTCAAAGTCATCTCTGTGAAGTCAGCCTCGCCATGAGCCAAAAATGCACACTATGCAACAGTGCAGAGCCAAAAACAACCTGTCACCTGTGAACTAGGCTGCCCGTGTGAAAATAAGGGCACCCGCGTTTGCAAAGTGAAACAAACAACGAGTCAGTCATGGGGACTGGTATGAGGAATCTATTTAACAGTCAAACAACAGTAATTAAGCAAATCATAGGACCACGCCACTTTCGCGGAACGGGTTTACTCCAGTGATTGCTAGTGCATTTAAAACAAAGTAAATTCCTTTAAAACAACGCAATGCTTTTAAAAAGAATGAAGCCATTATAAGACTCAGGTCCCATCATACAATGCAACGCAAGCCGGAGGATAGAGTTTTACCTTATAATGGCCAAATATGCTTGATACGTGTAAAGCAAAATCAATTGATATTATTACTAGTGCATATATGTTTCAAAAATGAATAGCATCATAAATATCAATCATAGACGGCATAAGTGCCCCATACCACTATGTCGCCATATTAGTTCTACAATCGAGTCCGTTATTTCGTATTGGGAATTGGATTTCCATCATGAGTCGAGGCAAGGGGCAAGCTCCTCTCCGCTTCGAGACATTCTAGCAAATGCCTCAGGACTACACACTCTGGGTAACCCCTGGATCGGCTGGGCCGGTCCTCTCTTACGTTTGAGGATTGGCAATTCCTGAGCACACGTTTCCCGGTCCTTACAGACCTATAATCGAGGCGCCTCGCATTCCAACAACCACATAGGTGAAAAATAGATATATATGTCAGGGCTAGTAAGTCACTGACACCACCATAGCTAGAAAGAAACGTCGTGCTCTCCCAGCGGCCCGTATCCCGTTTTTAACTCATACCGAGGTGTGAGGCTCGCGAATCCACGCTATACACAAAGCCAGGCCACATAGACCGTGCTTTGATCATCATCCACAAGACTTTGCTTTGCAACAGAAGCCTTGATCACAGCATCTTGGCATGCCACATAGGCAGTCCACTCCATACGATTGATTTCTATCGATATATAACCCCTGAGCTCGTACGTCTCAGAGAAGGGCGTTAAGCAAAAGAATAAATTCTCCGCCGCCAAACAGATATATATTTAACAGAGATCAATCAGTATAGAACAAAATCCAATGTCAGACACACAGTCCATTTACAAGACCGTTCTGGGTCTGAACGAAACCGGAGGCGTCAAATTCCTCGTATATCCGTCCAATCAACACATACGTTTAGACGGCTACTACTTCCGTCCCTTTCCGGTAGCTACTCCGGTCAGGAACCTCAGTAGCGCCCATCCAACCGATACGAAGATCGTCGGTCTTGAATCGTCTTTGCATTTTCCAATTCGCATCGCTCGATAAATTATTTGAAATGAGGGTTAGCTCGGCCTTTACAAATAATTCACGTCATTAGAATTTAAATCGATTCTTTCTATGGTTATATTATTCGACGTCCATCTTTCAGCTCTTTAGTGTTATTTTCGTGTCAAACACATACAACCATCAAATATCAAACAATTCAAGCCCAATTGGTTTATTTGCAATCTATGTTGCTTATAATATTTTATAACGATTTTTCGCCATTTTTAATTATTTAAAAGTGGCCATATTTAATTAAACGACGTTTCAGGTCGTGCCGTGGCACTAGCGCTGTATTTCTCCTAATTTGTTTTACACATATCGGAAAATCTAACCGTTGGATTTCTACAAAGTCTATATCAGTGGGAAGATATTCCCAAAGCGAACCCAACGGTTCCAGTTTCGTGAAAATCCGACGGTCGGATCTCCCACACTAGTCGTTTGAAGTTACGGTTTCAAAATTCGAACTGCAGCGTCGTTTTTCGATTTAATTTAATTATATTTATATTTATATATAAATATAAATGATTCTGGCGCTGTTTTTCTTCAGATTTGAATTAAACATTCCGGACAATCCAAACGTTGGATTTTTACAAGGTTGGTGCCGTTGGGAAGATATTTCCAAGGCGAACCCAGCGGTTGCGGTTTCGGGAAAATCCGATGGTCGGATTTCTCGCACTAATCGTTTCAAATTACGATTCCGAAACACGGACGGCACGGCTTCGATTCCCTTTTATTTTATTTATATTTATATATATAAATATAGTTCATTCTATAATTCCAACTATAGTTCATTCTATATTTTCAACTTCGTTTTCACTTCAAATATTTCACTAATGCCTTAATATTTCAAAATTTTTTGCCATAACCTCCTTTGTACGGGGAGGGGTTTGGAAATTTATTGGGCCGTGTTAGGTACCCAATAAATCCTAAAAAGCATTCACATATTTATAGTGATATATTCTGGTGTTTACGGGGGAGTATGTACAGATAATCACTCCAGAGAATAAATTCTCGTCACCCCGTTTACGTGTGGAAATAAATAGTCCATGTGCTGTATCTAATAACTAGAGAGACGTGATTATTGTCAACTCCAGACCCGTGTGGGGTTTTATTAATCTGGCAATTTATCGTTATGTTTTATATAGTCCATATCAGTCATCAGTTCAACCTGTAGTATATAGTCATCGCCATACAAGCCTCTTGCTCGTATGGTAAATCTTCCACCTCGTCACACAAGCTCCAATTGCTTATGTGGAATATGATGAAGTATGTCTATCGTCAAGAAGTATGCCATGTAGTGTAGTTCAAAATTAATTGTTACTATCCTATGGCGATATTTATTATTTCACACAGAATAACCAGCACTCCGCATCCAATGGCATTCACAGGAGTTGATATATAAATAAAGTTGCGCAGCCAACTCATCAAGGTTTACCTATTTGTCGGGCACGCAAATAATTTCTTTACTCTACAGCTAATCCATTTTTCCCTGTTCAACACATGTATATATATGCAGAACAAAGCTAATAATAATATTTCTAGCAAACTATTATTTATTTCAACACGTGTGTATTTTTATCAAAGCATATACATGATAAAAGAAATATTTTTATCGTCAAAAATATTTATTCAACACGTGAATGTTTCTAACACTTCATATTTACAATAAAGGTGTAGTTTTTATTGTCTATTCAATTTATTTTAAAATACGATAACATTCAACACATGAATTTCAAATCGACGAACGAATTGCAACTCAACACATGAATATTCGCTTCAACATATGTAATTTATTTCAACGAATGAAAATTATTCTAACACAAGAATTTTTCAGAAAATTTCGGCAGCATAACGGCAGGGTAGTTAAAACCGGGACCATCCCTAGTACGGCTCCTCGCTCTACCTTAAAACCTCGCGGTTTTTGACAATGGGGATCATGCATCTAGTTCGCACGCAGGCAGCATGTTTTATTTTCAATTCCACAATCCTATTCTAATTTGTTTCAACCACAAGAAGGTATTTTTCAACCACAAAGGTATTTTTCAACCATCATATCAACCACAAACATTTATTTCCAACCATTCGTCATACCATACAATATCACGTCAATTACAAGCAATAAATATCGTCCATGGTCTGTGGACGAGGGGAGTATATATATATATATATATATCTAATATTATAATTCACTTGCATTTCATCACAATTCAAAGCATATATGTTTCATTCAACGCTTGTATAATTTATACATCGCTAATATAACTTTTACAACACATGTACATGAGGTATACAATGGGTATATAATTTACACTTCGCTTAGATAATTTATACAACGCGATTTCGTTCACACAATTAGTTTAGATTCCTCACATTGGTTATTGCAGTGTTAAAAATTGTAGGAAGATCAGAAAAATCCGCGGCTTCTTCTAGAATGTAGAGAGCCTCCTTGCGGTCACGGTGTCTCCTGTTTCATCAAATTTCGTTCACATAGCAAAAAGATACGATTTTTACAAGTTTGCAACACTTTATAGTGTAAAAATCAATTGAAAATAGAGTAAGCCGTATACCTCCTTTGCGCGTTCGAAACTAGGTTTCAATTTTTCGGCTAAACCATGAAGCGATAGGACGAACGGCCGGTACTGCATCGAAGAGGAAGGGAAGAGCTTCCCGGTGCCACCCACGGTGGTCAGATCGACGGCCCCCAGCGATCCCGGCGGCGGCGCGAAATCCGGGTCTTCTCGGCGCTGGATCTCACTCAATACTCGACGATAAATTTTGAAGTTGGTATGGATTTGAAGATCTCTGGACGCTCTTCAAAATGGATCCTAGTTTGCTTGATTTCGTTGTGTGGTTGTGGAGAAATTGAAGAGAGAAGTTGGGAGCACTTTTCCATCTCGCGCCAGGAGGATCGGGGAGAGAGAAAGGCGATGGTGAATTGTGATTGGCCCGGTTCCTTTTATTTATTTATTTAATTTTTAAAATCCGAAAATACCCCTTTCCACATACGAACTCCAATCCAAGCCCAACGACTGTCGTCCCCAGCGTTTTACCCCTATCCCGGACACAATGGGATATGTTTCGTAGGCCAATTCGGCTATTACAGTCGCTTTTTTCTCAAATTAAAATATAAAACATTCAATATTTAATTTGAACGTACATTTCAATTTGCCAGGGCCACAAACTGAATCGAAAAATTCCAGAAAAATTAATCTAGCTTTGTTTTGACGATACGGTCCTAACAAAACCAGTTTCGTCGAATTCTGAGCTCGTTTGAAAAACGGCCATTTTTAGGTCGACCCATTTTAACAGAAATTGACCAATCACATTTTCTTTTGCCCCGCTCACATACTAGCTTCAAAAATTATGAAATTTGAAACTTAGCAATTATTTGACATCCCGGACCCAACAAAAGTGGTTTCGTCGAATTCCGAGGTCGTATGCAAAATATCAATTTTCAAGGGCTATATGTGCTATATGGCGACCTTTCTGAAAATTCATTTGGCCATAACTTTTGATTCCCGTTATGAAATTTCGATTTTTCAGATTCGTTAGAAAGGTATTCATAAACAGATTTAAATATTTTCAGTTTCGCTAAAATCCGTTATATTTTCCACCCGGTACAATCAGACAAAGTTTGTATTCAAAATTTCAAACTGCAATACTATACCCAATTCCCTATTTTGTTGAAACATGCTATTTCAACTATTCAAATTCTTTGGTAATAACCAATTTTAAATTTTTTAAATTGGTTCACATTTTCCGGGTTATTACAATGATCCTGTATACTGTGTAACTCTGATGATTACGTTTATCCAGTGTATTCTATTGTACATTATCTGGTGTATTTATTTAATTATGTTCCGCTATTATCTGTTTCTGTGTTATATTCCAAGGATTACCCTTGCCGCCATCAGTACGGGGTTTGGGGTCGTCTCATTTGGTATCAGAGCTTTGGTTAAGCTTAGTTCTGGAATATAACATATTAACGAACTCGTCAGAGATAGAACCAGTAGTGTTCTAGGATGAGTAACTCAGTACAGATAGGATCAGCAATATCCTAGTATGAGTACAGCAGAATCAGAACAACTCGTTAGAGATGGGGTCAGAAGTGCCTCAGAACGAGTCGAGCATAATATATTTTTAAATAACATATTTGTGATTATATATATAGTCTAGTTTTAGAAATATAATTTTTGAATATATAAAAGATATATATTTGAAAGGTTAAAAACAAATTGATTGTTGTTTGTGTTGTGTGATAGTAGATTTGATTAATTAGAATTATTGAAACAATAGTTAATTTAATCAACAATAGGATTACCCTTGCCGCCGTCAGTACGGGGTTTGGGGTCGTCTCATAGACATAAGTTAGGGTTAAGTAAAATGAGTTGGATTGTGGGTGGGTTAAGTATAACTGATGGGTAGGTGGGTAATATTAATATATTTAGGCCCACAAACTTGACCATTAAATAAATAGGATTAAATCAGTGGGAGGGTTAAGTACAACTGAAGTGTAGGTGGGTAATGTTAATGTATATAGGCCTACAAACTTAACTGAATAAAAAGGGTTATGTAATTAAAGACACCTAATGGTATACATAACCGGGGCAAAATAGTAAAGTTATGTATTAAAGACACCCTTAGGGGAAACACCCAGGTTTAGTCAGGATTTGGATATCATCTTCTAGGAGCAACTTCTGAAGTATGGCTCGAGTCTCTGTCTTTTATATGGCTTGCTTTTTAATATGGGGAATGATGTTTTTCTTTTAGTATCCTATGTACTCTAATAATGTATGACAGAAGTGTTTTGTTGTAATGGTTTTATGACTCATGGTATTATGTAACAAAGTATTTTGGTGATTTAATAAAATTGTTTATTTTCCGCTGCAAAAATTTTATATCTGTCTCATGATATTCTGTGTCTGTTTACCTAAAACGCTCCACTGAAGTTAAGGCATTCCCTTTGTGAGTGACCTTAATGGAGGTGGTGTGTTACAAGTTATTATGAAAAGTCGCTTGATTCTTTGAAAAAGTATGTTGGTTTACAGGAACGAAGTTATACCTGATGACTATTGGCCAAAATATATCAAGATGATCTATCCTCAATCAAGAAAAGAAGATTTTATGGAAGGATATGACTTTTGGGCTTATAGTAGTTGAAGTGTCTATTCATTCAAAATTCAAATTCAAAATTTTGACGCCAAATTGGTTAAACTACTAAATCATCGATCTCATCGTCAAATTCTAAAAGATGTAAATGCATGGTTCATGACAATGGACGAAATGAAGATAGATGTTATAACTGCAACAAACCAGGGCATATAAAGAGAATGTATCCATATCTAAATAAATCAAATCAACAAGACAGAAAATATCAATTTTTCAAAGAAAAGAAAGAGGAAAAGGGCATATGCAACAACTTTAGATGATTCGGATTCATCATCAAGTGATGAAGAGTCAAAAACCGCAAATTCAAATATGTGTTTCACAACAATTCAGAATTCAGAGAATGTCGAAGATATGGACCTAAAAACCAAGTACGCCTTAATTAATTTTAATTTTTTTGGTTGAATGGGTGTTTAGTTTGCTTTGTTTTGAATTTGAAAATTAAACTTTAAAATTCAAACTTGAAATTTAAAATTCAAATTTGAAATTTGAAATAACAATAAAAAATAATAATTAGTAAAATAATAAAATAAATTTTAGATGTTTGTTAGTATTAATATTAATTCAGGAAATAATAAAATCTGACATATAAATCGATAATATAATAAAACCAAAAAATCAAAACAACATGTCTTTTGAATTTCTGCATGTATCTCAACATACATAAAAGGGCATGTCGACGTAAACACCCGAAAATGAAATTAAAATTTTGAATTTCAAAAGTTTAAACTTTCAAACTTCCTTCTATCTTTTCAGTAAGAAAATGCAAGTTCAAACTCTAGTTAGTAACTTTGTTTGCCTACTTATTTTCTTATATCTTATTTCAAAATACTTATATTAAAAAGTATATAAATTAATAAAATTATATAGACATGTTAATATGATATAATTTTTTTATTATTGTTTAAACATGCATAGTTTAACTTATATACTATTCATACGATCTCATAACATTTTTAGGTTACATTATTATCACAAATACTATTTGTAACTTAAATACTTATTTTAATTTCTTATTAAGATTTTTAAAAGCTTGAATATTTAACCTAATATTTTGGTATAGAAATAATAATATATATAATTTTATGTCTTAAATATGTAGTTCAAATATAAAAAGTTATAGTTTTATAGCTTAATTTATATCCAGTTTTCATAATTTTGTTATGACTATTGATTTCTTTTTAAAGTTTTAATATACAAATGGTTCTTTAACAAATTAATATATTTCTAAAGTTTAAATTTAAAATTAAGTAATGAATATCTCATAATAAATTAAATTTTAAGTTTTTTATAAAAAATTATAAAAAATACTTTTTATACATACAATTATGAATATATGTTTACTTCATATGATAAAATTATATATTATCTTTAAAAAGATCTTCAATATTTACTACATTACTAAAGAAGCACCTTGCTAAGATTATTTAACTCAACATTTCTCATTGAATTATTCTAAATATTTTATTATATATTATGAATACCATAATTTTTTTATCTTTACTATCCTTTCAATCTCTTTCATAAGTATCATTAACCTAAGTGTAGAAATTAATATATATTACCCTTGTTTAATTCAAATAATTTGTAATACATGTGTATATGCATAATAGTTAGATAGTACTTTGAATATATTTTACTTAAATAGTTATAATCACCAAATCATTATGCATACTATCATTACACATCTTATTTCATATCATATACCATTATTATAAATTACAGTACATTCCAAATTAAAATCATTCGCATCGTAAGTTGCATTTCATTTAATATATCATTTTATATTGCTTTTCGTATGACATACATTTCATACTACATTATTACCAATATACTGCACACACTATATTACATACTAACATTTAACTCCACACATAACAAGTATACTATATGTATTGTCTTAGAAATACATAGGACTATTAAACACATAACATATTTACTTTAACTTGTTTGACTTAATTGAGTTGATTAACTTGTTTGGCTTGATTTGATTGACTTGTTTGAATTGTTTGACATGGTTGAATTTCATTAGTGGTTGATAGGTGTGTTAGAAATATACTTATGCATTTGTAGTTGATAGGAGCTTTATAGGTTTTAGGATAAATAGAAGTTACAAGAAATGTTTTGTAACACCCCACGTCCATTAATGTCACTCACAAAGGGAATGCATTAACTTCCATGGAGCGTATTTAGTGTATAGAACAGAATATAACAAGACAGATATAAATAATGGTACTTGAAAAAATTTAAACAACTTTTATTGCAGGGGAGAAATAGTTTGATTACAACAACTTCATAAACCAAGTACACTTAATATCCATCTTGATACATTGTTTCAGAGTACATAAAATAAAAAGCATAAACCCCAACACAAGTAGCCATAAAAGAGATGAGCTAAACTTTACTTTCAGCAATCCAAGCACTTCCAAAAGAGAGAGAAAGGAATCCGAGATCAAGCTCCACTAGTACTAGTCCCACCCTGAGAACCGGGGGGGGGGAGGAGGGGGGAAGGAAGAAAAGAGGCGAAAACAAGGGGGTCAGACATAAAGTCTGGCGAGTATAATAACTTTAACAATATAATTATTAAAGTAACTAGGATAAGGCATAAACTGGTAAGATAAGAAATGACCATGAAACAAGTGGGCATGACAAAGCAAATAAGAGGAATATTCTGGCGTTAATCACGTTCCTAATCACAATAGGATAATTACTATACCGCACCACCACTAGTCACCCTAAAAGTTGATCCCGTCTACAGAACTTAATAATGATAATGGTAGTTTCGTGTACCCCTAGCTGCCTTCATAGGTTCCATCTGCCCCTATCTCCACTAGTTATACCCACTACCCCCATTCGGTTGGCTCTCTAACTCGTAGATACCCGTGCTAGTCCCACAGTGGGGTGTATCACTCCCCAAAGTGGCAACCGGATACCACCAAAGATGCACGGCTTATATCTACACGATGCAACAACGTCTTACCTACCAGCCCGGGCCCACGCACGCTCATGACCCCATTGGACTTGCGTTGCCACCACTAACCCATTTTGACCTCTTACAATCAAATCTAGTAAGCGTGTCACGTCCTCGACTTGGGTCGAGCTCACAAAGATACTTAATGGGTTACTGGTTTGAAAAGGGCCCCCATGCTTGGCACAAGCCTTCCAACTATGCTTGGTCCCCACTAAGGAATCCTCACTTAACCCCATTCTTATTCATGTCTTCTTACATGTTCCAATCTTGGTTAAATGCATCTAATCGTATTTCACATGCCACCCAAGGCACCCACTTAATTTCACATGCCACCCAAGGCACCCACTTAACCCCCCATGTCCCACCACATGTTTATCTGGTTAAGTGTTACTTAATTCATTAGAACCGTAACTTTGTAAAGACCTCCCATATTAGGTTGACATTTGCGGTTGTTGGATTTGCCGGGCGGGTCCGGGCAGTCTTATACCGCAAACGAGCCTAAACTCGTGTCTTTACAATTGTTACGCATTTAATTCGTGCCTTTGACCTCTCACATTAGGCTGGCATTTGTGGCTGCTGGGTTTGCCGGGACGGTCTGGGCAGTCTTACACCACAAAAGATTCTAACCTCGTGTCTTAGGCGGTTAATTATTACACATCTTTATTTAACCCCTAATTGGATCAATATCCCTATTCAAATTTGTCAATAAATTCCAAATTTATTTATGTCCATAATTGTCTCTTAAAATTATGTCCATAAATACCAATTATGCCAATTAATGTCTCAAATTAATTATATGCCTTTTAAGGTCATTTTACGCCAATTCACAAATTATGTATATTCAATATTATCCCATCATCCCTATGCTATTCGTACGTTTTCATATGACATATGTTAGACTCGCAAATAGTTTAACTTATAAAAAGAAAAACAACATTACATAACACATAAAATAGATCTAAGGATCATGACATAAGATTACATAGCCAATAACTTGCATATGAATTTCATTCAAACTAGCATATGATACAAAACTAGCATAGGTAATGGGCATAAACTTGCATAACTTATGTACTACTATAGATCCAAACATAAAGGTGCGAACTTGCATATGGATCTAAACATAAAGATGTAAACTTGCATATAGATCTAAACATAAACATGTAAACTTGCATATAGATCTAAACATAAAGATGTAAACTTGCATATGGGTCTAAACATAAAGATGTAAACTTGCATATGGATCTAGACATAAAGGTTAATGTCACATAAACTAGCACATGCATATACATGTCTCACATATATTTTAACAACCCAAACTTGCATAAGGCTCATACATGAATATATGATCCAATCATCACAAACTTGCATAAGATATATGATCCAACTTGCATAAGATTCACATAAGAACTAACATATGATCCAACTTGCATAAGACTAACATATGATTCAACACCATAAACATACATATAATTTACATCACATGATTCAAAATCATATTCTCATAATCCCAATTATATCTTATCATAATTAAATTAATCAATTATTTTGTGAAAGCTATCATACTCACAATTAAAAAGAATAGTCTTGTCTTTCTGGGATCTGTATTCTGAAACTGAATTGCTCGCCTTTGATGTAGACTAATCGTTATGTAACGACCCAGGATTTTGGGGCCAAGTTAAAATTTATTTTAAGTGATTTTAAATGAGTTTTGATATTTAAAATAATCTATTTTAAATAATAAGGATCACAAATTTGGTTCAAATCGAAGTTAGAACGAACAAATTTAATTTTAAATATAAAAAGAGCTAGAAATGGCGCGGTAGTTTGAAAAGTCAAACTTGAACTTTGACTAACCATACAGGATGCAAAATTTAACGGATTTTAGTAAAACCAAAAATATTAGAACCTATTTAAAAATATCTTTCCAACGAATCCGAAAAATCGAAATTTCATAGCGGAAATCAAAAGTTATGGCTAATTCAATTTTTAGAAAGGTCGGTGGGTAATTTGCATAGGACAAAAATGCTACTTTTCACATATGTAGGAAATTGAACTCGAAACCACTTCCATTGAGCTCAGAATGACGTTTCTGCATTGAAAAACAGTAAACACTTATATGTTTCGAGTTTCAGAAAATATTTGTTTAAAATGTATTTTTAATATTAAAAATATTCGCCTTGAAAATAGCCATTTTTCAAAAAGTCTCAGAATCGAACGAAATAAATTTTGTTGGGTTCGTATCATCAAAACAAAGCTAAAAATGATTTTTTGGTAATTTTTAGAATTAATATATAATTATAATTGATTTTTCAGTGTAAACGGACAATTTTTGACTTTAAAATTCATTAAAAAATTCAAACGGGCCCAGAATTGAACGAAATTAATTTTCATAGGTCCACAGCATCAAAACATAGCTAAATATATTTTTCGAGGATTTTTGAAGTTAATTTGAGACCTGGGTGAATTTCTGCGTACGTTTGAATTTAAAATAATGATTTATATTTAAAACTGAAAAACGAAGGCCAAGACGATCTCGTGGGCTGATGAGACATATCCAGATGAGTTCGGAACGGGGGCTAAATGGTATGAACGACAGTAAGCAGGCTTGAATCGGAGTTCGGACCAAAACGGGCTTAAGCGGGCCAATTAAATAATGATTAGTTTAACCTAATATTTTAATATAAAAACACTATTCACGTCCATCTTCTTCCTCTTTGCTGAGCCGCACAAACCCATCATGGCTGAAAAGTTCAAACCCTCATAACTCCTTCATTTCTCAACGAAAATTTGCGTGTGAGTACACGTTTCGAAGCTCTCGCCGAGCTCTTCGATCTCCGACAAGTCCCGTCCCTTTCCGTCGCCTGTGCCGCCCGCCCCGAGCCCGAGAAGGTCCGCCGGTCGCAGCCACGCCGGGCCCACCACGCTCGACCGAACTCCACCCCCTTCTGGCCGTGCAAAGATCTCTCCAAGGCGGTCATTCTCCAAAAAACCGCACTCAAAACCGTTCAGTAAATCAAAAGTTATCGCGATTTGAAGTTTTGAACAAATTCTGAAATTGAGGTATGCTTCAGATTTTGTAACGCTTTTAAGCGTGACAGAAGCAGTTGTTAAAAGTCTGTTTGATTTAAAACATCAATAACTTATGCATATGAACACCGATTCTGAAAATTTCAGATCCGGTGGAACCGTGACTTCGAATACCACTTTAATACAGAGCAATTGGGAACAAACTCTAATCTAATTGAGGTGAGAATCCTATTTATTTTATTTAAGTAATTATGTTTTAATTATGGATGTTCGCATTCATAATCATATATGTATGTGAATCTGCTATGACTTAATCTGTATGCGTATGCTAGGACAAAACCCACTGTATGTTGAGATGTTACAATATAAAATTAAATATATTAAAATCATTCATGTATGTTGTGTGACATGTTGATATGTAAAAATTAGATATATTAAAATCGTTCATGTATGTTGTGTGACATGTTGAAATGTAAAAATTAAATATATTAAAATCGTTCATGTATGTTGTGTGACATGTTGATTTGTCAAAATTAAATATATTAAAATCGTTCATGTAGGTTGTAAAGTGACATTTTTGTCAATATTAAAATAAGAAATGGTTCATGTATGTTGTAAAGTGACATTTTTGTCAATATTAAAATAAGAAATGGTTCATGTATGTTGTAAAGTGACATTTTTGTCAATATTAAAATAAGAAATTGTTCATGTATGTTGTAAAGTGACATTTTTGTCAATATTAAAATAAGAAATGGTTCATGTATGTTGTAAAGTGACATTTTTGTCAATATTAAAATAAGAAATGGTTCATGTATGTTGTAAAGTGACATTTTTGTCAATATTAAAATAAGAAATGGTTCATGTATGTTGTAAAGTGACATTTTTGTCAATATTAAAATAAGAAATTGTTCATGTATGTTGTAAAGTGACATTTTTGTCAATATTAAAATAAGAAATTGTTCATGTATGTTGTAAAGTGACATTTTTGTCAATATTAAAATAAGAAATGGTTCATGTATGTTGTAAAGTGACATTTTTGTCAATATTAAAATAAGAAATGGTTCATGTATGTTGTAAAGTGACATTTTTGTCAATATTAAAATAAGAAATGGTTCATGTATGTTGTAAATTGACACTTTTGTCAATATCAAAATAAGAAAATGAACACCGTATGTAAATTGACACTTTTGTCAATATCAAAATAAGAAAATGAACACCGTATGTAAATTGACACTTTTGTCAATATCAAAATAAGAAAATGAACACCGTATGTAAATTGACACTTTTGTCAATATCAAAATAAGAAAATTAGCACCGTATGTTGAATGAACAAATTTGTGTTATAATAGAATACAAGCACCGTATGTTGAATGAACAAATTTGTGTATTTATAAAATAGAATTGGTCGTTATATGTGAATGATTATATTTTGTTCATTTATAAAATAAGAAAGCACTATATGTTAAAGAATTATATTTTGTGTCATTAACAAAATAGAATTTGTCGCTATGGTAAAGAATTATATTTTGTGTCATTATTCAAAATAAAATTTGTCGCTATGTGAAACGAACCATTTTTTGTTCGTTAATAAAAATAGAATTAGTCGCTATATGTAATGAACTAATATTTTGTTCATTAGTAACAATAAGCAAGCACCGTATGTTGAATGAATATATTTTGTTCATTATCAAAATAAGAAAACATCGTATGTAAGTGAATATATTTTGTTCATTATCAAAAGAAGAATAGCATCGTATGTTAATGAACTATATTTTGTTCATTATTAAAAATAAAAATAGCATGGTATGTTAATGAACTATATTTTGACCATTATATAAAATAGAAGATGGCACTATATAAAAATAGCATATGTGTCATGTTATCAAATAGAAAATATAATGCATTCTATGCATAGCATATTATTTTTATCAAATAGAAAATATAATGCATTCTATGTATTGCATATTATTTTTGTCAAAATAGAAAAAAATATAGTACATTGTATGTATTGCATATTATTTTTGTTAAGTTAGAAATATAGTACATTGTATGTATTGCATATTATTTTTGTCAAGTTAGGAAAATAGAAAATACATTGTATGCAAATAATATTTTGTCAAGTTAGAACGTTATATAGAAATACATTGTATGCAAATAATATTTTGTCAAGTTAGAACGTTATATAGAAGTGCATTGTATGCAAATTATATTTTGTCAAGTTAGAACGTTATATAGAAGTGCATTGTATGCAAATAATATTTTGTCAAGTTAGAACGTTATATAGAAGTGCATTGTATGCAAAATATATTTTGTCATGTTAGAGAAATAGAAATGCATTGTATGAATATATTATTTTGTCATGTTAGAGAAATAAAAATGCATTGTATGAACATATTATTTTGTCATGTTAGAGAAATAGAGATGCATTGTATGAACATACTATTTCGTCATGTTAGAAAAATAGAAATACATTGTATAAAATATTATTTTGTCATGTTAGAGAAATAGAAATGCATTGCATAAAATATTATTTTGTCATGTTAGAGAAATAGAAATGCATTGCATAAAATATTATTTTGTCATGTTAGAGAAATAGAAATGCATTGCATAAAATATTATTTTGTCATGTTAGAGAAATAGAAATGCATTGTATGAAACTATTATTTTGTTACGTTAGAAAATAATAAATGCATTGTAGGTAAAAGAATATTTTTGTTATATTAAAATAAGACATGCATTGTATGAAAAATAATATTTTCTCATGTCAACAATATAGAAAATGCATGTCATGTAAATATACATTATTTATAATGTTTATTAAAAGAGAATTTGCATTGTAAGATAATAAGCATTATTTATAATGTAAATAAAAAGAGAATTCACCCCGTAGGAAGAATTAACATTTATTTTATGTTAAATAAGAGAAATGAAACTATATGCAAGAATTAACATTATTTTTAATGTTAAGCAAAAGAAATGAAACTGTATGAAAAGAATTAACATTATTTTTAATGTAAAAGATAAAGAAATAACATTGGGAAATCTATATTTTCTAATAATATTGGGAAATCTATATTTTCTAATAATATTGGGAAATCTATATTTTCTAATAATATATTTTCAATGTTATAAAAAGGAAAATGAAGTGTATGTAAATTTAACATCATTCACAATGTTAAATAAAAGGAAAATTTCACCGTATGATAGTTAAACTATTTTATAACGTTAAGATTTAAAGAACTTGACCGTAGGAAGTTTATACATTATTTATAATGTAAATAAAAAGAGAATTCACCCCGTAGGAAGAATTAACATTTATTTTATGTTAAATAAGAGAAATGAAACTATATGCAAGAATTAACATTATTTTTAATGTTAAGCAAAAGAAATGAAACTGTATGGAAAGAATTAACATTATTTTTAATGTTAAATAAAAAGAAATGAAATGGAGGAAAAGATTTTCATTATTTATAATGTATAAAGAGAGTTTACACCATGCAAAAATGTTCATTATTCATAATGAAATTGTTCATGAAGAAATATATAAAGAGATGAATGGAATGGTATGTTATAATTTACATTTTTCAAATGTAAATTATAAAATATAAAATATAAGCAATAATGAAATAAAAGAAGAATTATCGTCTAATCCTAAACTACATTATCATGTAAGTAGAAAAGTGGGAGATAAGAGAAATGTGAGCTGCACGTAGGGACGATAAACTAAACGAATTATTTATTTATATATATTTATATATATAATTATAATATAACGAATCGAGCGCAGTAGTTCGTGTTTTGAAATCGAACTTTTAAACGATTATACCGGAAGATCCGACCGTCGGATTTTCCCAAAACTGAAACCGTTAGGACCGTCTTGGAAAAATCTTTCCAACGATATAAGCTACGCTAAAATCCAACGGTTAGATTTTGAGGAAAGTGAAAAACAAAATTGATTGAAAACAGCGCCAAGGTCGCCCTTGACCTGAAGTGTCGTTAAATAAGGAATTAATTATATTAAAATAATTAAGGCAAAGAATTAATCGTTATAAAATAAAATAACGATATGAAATATGTTTTTCTCAAAATATATGAATGCGAGATTATTTGGAAAGACCGGGTTAATCCCATTCCAAATGATCGTACGATTTCAAGAATTCAAGTATGAAGACGGCGTATGAAGACCGTAAATCTCCCCTCGAATGGACAACGATCAAGGCTCTGAATTGGTTTGATCCCAATTCAAGGGTCGGGGTAGTTGCCCAAACGTACGTGTTGATTTCACGGGTTTGACCCTAGTTCAGACCTAGAGCATGGGTATAAATGGATAGTGTGTCTGACATCGTACCCCACAAAATATTATGTTGTTGATATTCAGTTAATATATAAACGATTGGTGGTAGAGAATTTATTCTCTACTTAACACCCGTTTATATAGTGACGGAAGATCAATAGTACGGTATGGAGTGACGGTGTGGCATACTAAGATGCAATGATCAGGGTTTCTTGTTGAAAAGCAGAACCTTGTGGTATGAAGAACATGACTTCACGAGCCTCACAAACCGGTAGAGTCTAAAAAGGGGGAAGGGAACGCAGGGAAAGTAGCACGTTTCTTTCTAGTTAGTAGTCATTTTACTTTTGGAGGATGATGAAATAAGGCGCCTCGGATAGGTCCTATAGGACCGGGGAACGTGTGCTTAGGAATTGCCAATCCTCTAAGCTGTATGTGAGGACCAGCCCTGCAGGATCCAAGGGTTAACTGCGGGTAATCCTGAGACGTTAACTAGAGCGTCTCGAATCGGTAAGGAGTCCTCCCTAGCCTGGACTCATGATGGAAACCCAAATTTCCAATACGACCCCGACGGATTTGATTGTATAACTAGTATTGGAGGCATAATATATGGTACCTATGCTTCCTAGGATTAATACATTGCTTTGAATTGTTTTAAAACATATACACTAATAATAGTATTAGTTACGTATTTGGCGTATTTAGCATGTTTAACCACCATAAGGTAAAACTCTATCCTCTTGGTGTGCGTTGCATTGTGTGATGGGACCTGAGTCTTATGGTGGTTCCATTTTTCAAAAGACATTGCGTTGTTGACGACTTATTTAATCAATTATTATAACACTTTAAATTATGCACAGCAATCCCTTAGAGTAAACCCGTTCCGCGTTGGCGGCGTGGTCTTTTGGATTTGCCTTATTTTGATTAGGATAAGTTATTTAAGAATTCTCACACCAGTCCCACGACTGACCCATAGTTTGTTTCACCTTTTTGCAAACTTGGGTGCCCTCTCTTCTACACGGGCAGCCAAGTAGACAGGTTCATTCTTTGCTTGGAGTTTTCTTTGAAGCTGCTTATTTTCTCTCTCTTGGATTCTGCTTGGGAGAAGAGGTGATGACTTGGAGCTTGAAGACTTTTTGTTTCTATTGGCATCTTTTCTTTTCTTTTTAGACATCAAACTTATTTCTTTTCTGCAAGCTTGTTGTAATAGCTTAGATTCTGTGACTGTGGATTTTCTGTGATTGATGACATTATATTTTTCCGCTGCTATAATGTTATTACTCTATGAATCTCCTTTGCTATATTGTATCTGTGTTCTGTTTTATTGTATTTATGTTGTATTCCAAAAATGATTTCTCCTTGCTTTCACCCGTGGAAGTTTGGGGTCATCACAGTTGGTATCAGAGCTTTGGTTTACAAAGCGGAGTACAACATATCTATAATAATTCGTTTACATAGAATCACTATATTCTATGGCGAACAGTTCATGAGATACATAATAGCCAGTCACTTTATCGTCATCTTTTCATTCATCCTTCGATCTTTTCTATCTCTTAGAATCACCTTTTCTGTTGTCTTGACTCTTCCCTTGATCATACTTTCGAAGAAGACTAAGAGAAGTGGAGATGCTCAATTGGCACATGTGTACGAAGGAGCGAAAGGACCAACTTCTTCGGTGGAAGGCCTGATGTTATAGGCGGTACTATTTCTGTTAAAACGTTTCAACATTCTCTGTGTTTATTCTTCCTCTTTTCCTTTTCTATTTTTCTTTTTCCTTTTCGGGGACGAAAAGTTCTTAAGTGGGGGAGATTGTAACGACCCAGGATTTTGGGGCCAAGTTAAAATTTATTTTAAGTGATTTTAAATGAGTTTTGATATTTAAAATAATCTATTTTAAATAATAAGGATCACAAATTTGGTTCAAATCGAAGTTAGAACGAACAAATTTAATTTTAAATATAAAAAGAGCTAGAAATGGCGCGGTAGTTTGAAAAGTCAAACTTGAACTTTGACTAACCATACAGGATGCAAAATTTAACGGATTTTAGTAAAACCAAAAATATTAGAACCTATTTAAAAATATCTTTCCAACGAATCCGAAAAATCGAAATTTCATAGCGGAAATCAAAAGTTATGGCTAATTCAATTTTTAGAAAGGTCGGTGGGTAATTTGCATAGGACAAAAATGCTACTTTTCACATATGTAGGAAATTGAACTCGAAACCACTTCCATTGAGCTCAGAATGACGTTTCTGCATTGAAAAACAGTAAACACTTATATGTTTCGAGTTTCAGAAAATATTTGTTTAAAATGTATTTTTAATATTAAAAATATTCGCCTTGAAAATAGCCATTTTTCAAAAAGTCTCAGAATCGAACGAAATAAATTTTGTTGGGTTCGTATCATCAAAACAAAGCTAAAAATGATTTTTTGGTAATTTTTAGAATTAATATATAATTATAATTGATTTTTCAGTGTAAACGGACAATTTTTGACTTTAAAATTCATTAAAAAATTCAAACGGGCCCAGAATTGAACGAAATTAATTTTCATAGGTCCACAGCATCAAAACATAGCTAAATATATTTTTCGAGGATTTTTGAAGTTAATTTGAGACCTGGGTGAATTTCTGCGTACGTTTGAATTTAAAATAATGATTTATATTTAAAACTGAAAAACGAAGGCCAAGACGATCTCGTGGGCTGATGAGACATATCCAGATGAGTTCGGAACGGGGGCTAAATGGTATGAACGACAGTAAGCAGGCTTGAATCGGAGTTCGGACCAAAACGGGCTTAAGCGGGCCAATTAAATAATGATTAGTTTAACCTAATATTTTAATATAAAAACACTATTCACGTCCATCTTCTTCCTCTTTGCTGAGCCGCACAAACCCATCATGGCTGAAAAGTTCAAACCCTCATAACTCCTTCATTTCTCAACGAAAATTTGCGTGTGAGTACACGTTTCGAAGCTCTCGCCGAGCTCTTCGATCTCCGACAAGTCCCGTCCCTTTCCGTCGCCTGTGCCGCCCGCCCCGAGCCCGAGAAGGTCCGCCGGTCGCAGCCACGCCGGGCCCACCACGCTCGACCGAACTCCACCCCCTTCTGGCCGTGCAAAGATCTCTCCAAGGCGGTCATTCTCCAAAAAACCGCACTCAAAACCGTTCAGTAAATCAAAAGTTATCGCGATTTGAAGTTTTGAACAAATTCTGAAATTGAGGTATGCTTCAGATTTTGTAACGCTTTTAAGCGTGACAGAAGCAGTTGTTAAAAGTCTGTTTGATTTAAAACATCAATAACTTATGCATATGAACACCGATTCTGAAAATTTCAGATCCGGTGGAACCGTGACTTCGAATACCACTTTAATACAGAGCAATTGGGAACAAACTCTAATCTAATTGAGGTGAGAATCCTATTTATTTTATTTAAGTAATTATGTTTTAATTATGGATGTTCGCATTCATAATCATATATGTATGTGAATCTGCTATGACTTAATCTGTATGCGTATGCTAGGACAAAACCCACTGTATGTTGAGATGTTACAATATAAAATTAAATATATTAAAATCATTCATGTATGTTGTGTGACATGTTGATATGTAAAAATTAGATATATTAAAATCGTTCATGTATGTTGTGTGACATGTTGAAATGTAAAAATTAAATATATTAAAATCGTTCATGTATGTTGTGTGACATGTTGATTTTTCAAAATTAAATATATTAAAATCGTTCATGTAGGTTGTAAAGTGACATTTTTGTCAATATTAAAATAAGAAATGGTTCATGTATGTTGTAAAGTGACATTTTTGTCAATATTAAAATAAGAAATGGTTCATGTATGTTGTAAAGTGACATTTTTGTCAATATTAAAATAAGAAATTGTTCATGTATGTTGTAAAGTGACATTTTTGTCAATATTAAAATAAGAAATGGTTCATGTATGTTGTAAAGTGACATTTTTGTCAATATTAAAATAAGAAATGGTTCATGTATGTTGTAAAGTGACATTTTTGTCAATATTAAAATAAGAAATGGTTCATGTATGTTGTAAAGTGACATTTTTGTCAATATTAAAATAAGAAATTGTTCATGTATGTTGTAAAGTGACATTTTTGTCAATATTAAAATAAGAAATTGTTCATGTATGTTGTAAAGTGACATTTTTGTCAATATTAAAATAAGAAATGGTTCATGTATGTTGTAAAGTGACATTTTTGTCAATATTAAAATAAGAAATGGTTCATGTATGTTGTAAAGTGACATTTTTGTCAATATTAAAATAAGAAATGGTTCATGTATGTTGTAAATTGACACTTTTGTCAATATCAAAATAAGAAAATGAACACCGTATGTAAATTGACACTTTTGTCAATATCAAAATAAGAAAATGAACACCGTATGTAAATTGACACTTTTGTCAATATCAAAATAAGAAAATGAACACCGTATGTAAATTGACACTTTTGTCAATATCAAAATAAGAAAATTAGCACCGTATGTTGAATGAACAAATTTGTGTTATAATAGAATACAAGCACCGTATGTTGAATGAACAAATTTGTGTATTTATAAAATAGAATTGGTCGTTATATGTGAATGATTATATTTTGTTCATTTATAAAATAAGAAAGCACTATATGTTAAAGAATTATATTTTGTGTCATTAACAAAATAGAATTTGTCGCTATGGTAAAGAATTATATTTTGTGTCATTATTCAAAATAAAATTTGTCGCTATGTGAAACGAACCATTTTTTGTTCGTTAATAAAAATAGAATTAGTCGCTATATGTAATGAACTAATATTTTGTTCATTAGTAACAATAAGCAAGCACCGTATGTTGAATGAATATATTTTGTTCATTATCAAAATAAGAAAACATCGTATGTAAGTGAATATATTTTGTTCATTATCAAAAGAAGAATAGCATCGTATGTTAATGAACTATATTTTGTTCATTATTAAAAATAAAAATAGCATGGTATGTTAATGAACTATATTTTGACCATTATATAAAATAGAAGATGGCACTATATAAAAATAGCATATGTGTCATGTTATCAAATAGAAAATATAATGCATTCTATGCATAGCATATTATTTTTGTCAAATAGAAAATATAATGCATTCTATGTATTGCATATTATTTTTGTCAAAATAGAAAAAAATATAGTACATTGTATGTATTGCATATTATTTTTGTTAAGTTAGAAATATAGTACATTGTATGTATTGCATATTATTTTTGTCAAGTTAGGAAAATAGAAAATACATTGTATGCAAATAATATTTTGTCAAGTTAGAACGTTATATAGAAATACATTGTATGCAAATAATATTTTGTCAAGTTAGAACGTTATATAGAAGTGCATTGTATGCAAATTATATTTTGTCAAGTTAGAACGTTATATAGAAGTGCATTGTATGCAAATAATATTTTGTCAAGTTAGAACGTTATATAGAAGTGCATTGTATGCAAAATATATTTTGTCATGTTAGAGAAATAGAAATGCATTGTATGAATATATTATTTTGTCATGTTAGAGAAATAAAAATGCATTGTATGAACATATTATTTTGTCATGTTAGAGAAATAGAGATGCATTGTATGAACATACTATTTCGTCATGTTAGAAAAATAGAAATACATTGTATAAAATATTATTTTGTCATGTTAGAGAAATAGAAATGCATTGCATAAAATATTATTTTGTCATGTTAGAGAAATAGAAATGCATTGCATAAAATATTATTTTGTCATGTTAGAGAAATAGAAATGCATTGCATAAAATATTATTTTGTCATGTTAGAGAAATAGAAATGCATTGTATGAAACTATTATTTTGTTACGTTAGAAAATAATAAATGCATTGTAGGTAAAAGAATATTTTTGTTATATTAAAATAAGACATGCATTGTATGAAAAATAATATTTTCTCATGTCAACAATATAGAAAATGCATGTCATGTAAATATACATTATTTATAATGTTTATTAAAAGAGAATTTGCATTGTAAGATAATAAGCATTATTTATAATGTAAATAAAAAGAGAATTCACCCCGTAGGAAGAATTAACATTTATTTTATGTTAAATAAGAGAAATGAAACTATATGCAAGAATTAACATTATTTTTAATGTTAAGCAAAAGAAATGAAACTGTATGAAAAGAATTAACATTATTTTTAATGTAAAAGATAAAGAAATAACATTGGGAAATCTATATTTTCTAATAATATTGGGAAATCTATATTTTCTAATAATATTGGGAAATCTATATTTTCTAATAATATATTTTCAATGTTATAAAAAGGAAAATGAAGTGTATGTAAATTTAACATCATTCACAATGTTAAATAAAAGGAAAATTTCACCGTATGATAGTTAAACTATTTTATAACGTTAAGATTTAAAGAACTTGACCGTAGGAAGTTTATACATTATTTATAATGTAAATAAAAAGAGAATTCACCCCGTAGGAAGAATTAACATTTATTTTATGTTAAATAAGAGAAATGAAACTATATGCAAGAATTAACATTATTTTTAATGTTAAGCAAAAGAAATGAAACTGTATGGAAAGAATTAACATTATTTTTAATGTTAAATAAAAAGAAATGAAATGGAGGAAAAGATTTACATTATTTATAATGTATAAAGAGAGTTTACACCATGGAAAAATGTTCATTATTCATAATGAAATTGTTCATGAAGAAATATATAAAGAGATGAATGGAATGGTATGTTATAATTTACATTTTTCAAATGTAAATTATAAAATATAAAATATAAGCAATAATGAAATAAAAGAAGAATTATCGTCTAATCCTAAACTACATTATCATGTAAGTAGAAAAGTGGGAGATAAGAGAAATGTGAGCTGCACGTAGGGACGATAAACTAAACGAATTATTTATTTATATATATTTATATATATAATTATAATATAACGAATCGAGCGCAGTAGTTCGTGTTTTGAAATCGAACTTTTAAACGATTATACCGGAAGATCCGACCGTCGGATTTTCCCAAAACTGAAACCGTTAGGACCGTCTTGGAAAAATCTTTCCAACGATATAAGCTACGCTAAAATCCAACGGTTAGATTTTGAGGAAAGTGGAAAACAAAATTGATTGAAAACAGCGCCAAGGTCGCCCTTGACCTGAAGCGTCGTTAAATAAGGAATTAATTATATTAAAATAATTAAGGCAAAGAATTAATCGTTATAAAATAAAATAACGATATGAAATATGTTTTTCTCAAAATATATGAATGCGAGATTATTTGGAAAGACCGGGTTAATCCCATTCCAAATGATCGTACGATTTCAAGAATTCAAGTATGAAGACGGCGTATGAAGACCGTAAATCTCCCCTCGAATGGACAACGATCAAGGCTCTGAATTGGTTTGATCCCAATTCAAGGGTCGGGGTAGTTGCCCAAACGTACGTGTTGATTTCACGGGTTTGACCCTAGTTCAGACCTAGAGCATGGGTATAAATGGATAGTGTGTCTGACATCGTACCCCACAAAATATTATGTTGTTGATATTCAGTTAATATATAAACGATTGGTGGTAGAGAATTTATTCTCTACTTAACACCCGTTTATATAGTGACGGAAGATCAATAGTACGGTATGGAGTGACGGTGTGGCATACTAAGATGCAATGATCAGGGTTTCTTGTTGAAAAGCAGAACCTTGTGGTATGAAGAACATGACTTCACGAGCCTCACAAACCGGTAGAGTCTAAAAAGGGGGAAGGGAACGCATGGAAAGTAGCACGTTTCTTTCTAGTTAGTAGTCATTTTACTTTTGGAGGATGATGAAATGAGGCGCCTCGGATAGGTCCTATAGGACCGGGGAACGTGTGCTTAGGAATTGCCAATCCTCTAAGCTGTATGTGAGGACCGGCCCTGCAGGATCCAAGGGTTAACTGCGGGTAATCCTGAGACGTTAACTAGAGCGTCTCGAATCGGTAAGGAGTCCTCCCTAGCCTGGACTCATGATGGAAACCCAAATTTCCAATACGACCCCGACGGATTTGATTGT
The DNA here is from genome assembly GCA_030737875.1 of Allium sativum. NCBI lineage: Eukaryota > Viridiplantae > Streptophyta > Magnoliopsida > Asparagales > Amaryllidaceae > Allium > Allium sativum. The sequence goes on from CM060909.1 coordinate 476,148,053, forward strand.
ATAACTAGTATTGGAGGCATAATATATGGTACCTATGCTTCCTAGGATTAATACATTGCTTTGAATTGTTTTAAAACATATACACTAATAATAGTATTAGTTACGTATTTGGCGTATTTAGCATGTTTAACCACCATAAGGTAAAACTCTATCCTCTTGGTGTGCGTTGCATTGTGTGATGGGACCTGAGTCTTATGGTGGTTCCATTTTTCAAAAGACATTGCGTTGTTGACGACTTATTTAATCAATTATTATAACACTTTAAATTATGCACAGAAATCCCTTAGAGTAAACCCGTTCCGCGTTGGCGGCGTGGTCTTTTGGATTTGCCTTATTTTGATTAGGATAAGTTATTTAAGAATTCTCACACCAGTCCCACGACTGACCCATAGTTTGTTTCACCTTTTTGCAAACTTGGGTGCCCTCTCTTCTACACGGGCAGCCAAGTAGACAGGTTCATTCTTTGCTTGGAGTTTTCTTTGAAGCTGCTTATTTTCTCTCTCTTGGATTCTGCCTGGGAGAAGAGGTGATGACTTGGAGCTTGAAGACTTTTTGTTTCTATTGGCATCTTTTCTTTTCTTTTTAGACATCAAACTTATTTCTTTTCTGCAAGCTTGTTGTAATAGCTTAGATTCTGTGACTGTGGATTTTCTGTGATTGATGACATTATATTTTTCCGCTGCTATAATGTTATTACTCTATGAATCTCCTTTGCTATATTGTATCTGTGTTCTGTTTTATTGTATTTATGTTGTATTCCAAAAATGATTTCTCCTTGCTTTCACCCGTGGAAGTTTGGGGTCATCACACGTTATTTATATTTGATTTGATTTTGATTCAAGCTTCTATCTTGCTTTAGGGTTGAAAGTGTATGGTGGCTACTCTAGGTTCTCCATTGACGGCATGGCGGCTCTTGTTATGAATTAATGTGATTAGGGTTAGGGGTTGAGGAGTGTTTTTATAGAAGTTTAATTTAATAAGAGCCGTCGGATTAACCTAGGGATAACCAGAACCATCAGGACCACTCAGATGCCACATTATCCCTTAGGGCGAATCGGGCCACGGGTTGACAGCCAAACACCCTGGATCGACCCCCTGTCGACCCAGGGTGCTCGGGTCGACTCCAAAAATGGTGCAGTTCGGCTATTCCCCCTCCCGATTCGTTGTTTTGAACCTTTTTTAATATATATTTTATATATTTATATTTCTCTCATATGCATACAAACTTCAAGGCTTAATAACTTCTTCACAAGTTATCCGTTTTATGCAAACCAAATGTCTATCTTGACCCAAAATTTTGAGACGAACATAATAGAGTAACCCATTTCACTTAATTATTCTTCTAAAAATTAAGTATACCTCAATTTGTGAATTTTAATGTTATTAAATTACGGGGTGTTACATTCTCCCCTCCTTAAAGGATTTCGTCCCCGAAATCTCTAAGTTAAGAAGAATGTATCCTACCAACCAATCATCCATCTACTCAACCATCATCCACAAGCATCCATTGTCCTTAATGAATTTTCTAATGCTATATGAACTTATGCAGAAATGTGCGTATATGTTCCTTATCTAATGCAAAGATCAGGCGGTCCACTGATTCAGTTGACCTCCTTAATGCAAATCATTATAGTGCCATGTGTCCATTATGTATGCGAAAGAATCCTACCGATACATATTATTTCTACATGTGTGCACAACCATTCATAAAAATGCAGCATCCATATGATAACACAACCATTATACATCCATTAATTTAGATATGCACACGCATTTATATGCAACATGAAGGTGATTGAGCCGATCTAGTGCCTAATGTGTGTGTACATGCATCCACGAGCAATGTAACACCCCACCTCCGTTAAGGTCACTCACAAAGGGAATGCCTTAACTTTGGTGGAGCATTTTAGTAAACAGAACAGAAACTTACAAGACAGATAACATAGTACTTGAAAAATTTATAACTTTATTTCAACAGAACCGAAATAAACTTGGTTACATCCTTTCAAATCACAATATCAGAATTCAAGTACAAAATATCAGTCTTGTACAAAAGCCTTTAGAATGCATAGTTTAAAATCATAATCCCCACAGAAGAAGACAAGCCATACTTTAAGCACTGCAAGCGGAAGAAATCTGGATCAAGCTAGAGTATTCCCTTCTACAAAACCTGAGGGGAAACGGAAGAAAAGGAGGCGAAACAACAAGGGTCAGACAAAAAGTCTGGAAAGTCCAGTGATTTTCAGGTATGAACAGATAATAATGACATGAACATAAAACTAGATGAGAGATAACTGTAACAGGTGTAGCAGATATAACAGAAGAACAGAATGATATAAGCTATTGCTTTACACGTCTCTCCACTTGCACTAGTATAATAGAATTCGGTGTCACCCTAATGTCTAAACTGAAACAGAAACGGGTACAGAATAATTTAACAGAAACAGAATGCTAATAATGGGCCTTTACTACCCGATCAGAAACAGACAGAGGCAGAAACAGATTAATCCCTACGGAAGCAGAATGTAGAATTAGGTGTACACTAGTAATGGGCCTTTACCACCCGAACAGACGGTACCACGCAGAAACAGACAGGTGTTACCACCCAACAGAAACAGACGGTACCAACAGAAACAGACAGAACTAAGTGTACCCTAAAACCCTACCCCAAGCGATCGGCTCCCTAATACATAAATATCATGTGTCGGCCCCACAGTAGGGTGTATCACTCCCTAAAGTGACAACCAATTGGCACAGACCTATTTACAGATGTCACGGCGTCTTACATCCTCAGAGGCAGACCGGGATCCATGCACGCACATGACCCGGTTGGAACGCACCATCAACACCCCTCGCCATTATCAGAATGAACCGCTTATAATTAGTTCAGTAAGCGTGCTCGGACCCTACTTACTGTTGGGTCAAAGTTTTGATACCAGAAAGGGTTACTGACTAATATGGGTCCCAAACAACAGATGACACAAGTAATTCCCCTCCTAACCTTTTGTCCCCAGACTAACAGATTTCAGCTTAACTTGTCTACAAGTTTCAGACATACAAAATTTAGATTAACTAGTTCACAGATCAGACAATCAAGTTAACAGGTTTTCAGACTAACGGATCAGATGTTCGGATTAACAGGCTTACAGATTAACTGGTTACAGATTAACAGACTTACAGATTAACTGGTTACAGATTATCTAACTTTGTGTTGGGCCTACGGATTCACGAAACGGGTTTATCAGATTCATTGGTCCAATTGGTCTAGCCTTACCTAACACGTTTTAGACATCATAATTATCTCATATTTTTCATTAATTAAATATTAATGCCCAATCCTCTCACATTAGACTGACAGTTTGCGGCTACTGGTTAGGCCGGTTGGTTCCGGGCAGGTTTCTATCGCAAACTGAGTCTAACCTCGGGTTTCAAGCACGTTATGACTAACTTCTCACATTAGAACCTATTGTTTGCGACCACTGGAATATGCCGGGCGGTTCCGGGCAGAATTACGCCACAAACACATTCTAACCTCGAGTTAGCCATGTTTATCTTTGCGGCCAATTAATGATTCCCCATTTATACCCACGCCTAATATACGTGTCAATTATTCATAACTATAGCCAATTCAGATTATGTCAATAGCAGACTAATTATACCAACTCAACAGATATAGCAGATAACAGATGTTTCAGATTAGGCGACTTAACGAATTTAGCAGATTAAGCAAACTAGCAGATTTAGCACTTTCAACCGACTTAGCAGATGACAGATTTGGCAGATGAACAAATCTAACATACTAGGCAGTAGACCAGAACTAGCAGATTAAGCAATATAACAGAACTAGTAGATTAGGCAAAGTAACAAAACTAGCAAATTAGGCAAATATAACAGATTTAATCATTTCTTAAAGTTTCACAAACATATCTTGCCTAATTATAAATCTTGCCTAAGTTCACATGCATAAATAATTGTCATGATTCACAATATGATTATATACCAAATATAGCCATCTATTACTATGCATGTCATATATCCCAAAGATCCCTTACTTAGGTGTTTATTTACATTAATAGATGCCCTACTCTCATGTAAATCTTTATACCTAAGCCATATTCTTTTTATCACAAATCATATGTTCAATACCCATTTATGTTATAAATATAACATGTCCAGTCATATGTCTCAGAATTTTTTTTCTAGCTACAGTCCATGTTCTTTCATCAAATCAGTCACCTATTGGTCATGCCCAATTTATGCATCATTCATTTTACTGTCCCAAATATTTTAGCGTAGGTTAATCTCTTATGAGAATGGCTCAGGCTCGTGGTAGCCTGGCTATAGAACAGAAAGAGGAAAAAGATACAAAATAAGATAGATCCAAACAGAACAGATATAACCTCAGATTCAGATTTATAATTCATGTCACAATCAGAATTAACGTTTATATCGGAAAATAACTGCACTTGCCTTGATTGGATTAAAGAAAGAACTTTAGTTGTTGCAGAATTGTTGCAGAAGCTTTAATCTCTAATTTGAATTGAGTTGCTTAGGTTGATGTTGATTAGCTTCTAGTTTTGATTCCAGTAGAGTAGCGACGCCATTTTTATTTTTATTTAGAACAGAGGCAGAGAAGAAGAAGAATAGAATTGTTTAGAGGAGGCTAGGTCTTAGGGGTCTTTTTATTGAGTTTAGGATTAGTTTTAGCCATAGGATTAACCCTAAATCAAATCTGAGCCATCAAATCACGTCAGAAACCAACAAACAGGGCCAGAAAACACAAGCAGGTGCACCAGGCCAAAATGGCCCGACCGGGGAGGTCGACCCCCAGGTCGACTCTAGAGTCGACCTGGCCTGGGGCAGGTCGACCCTAGGGTCGACCCCCAGGTCGACCTGGTGGGTTGGGCGGGAACTTTTCCCGCCTACTCTGATTGGGCTGAAATTCAAATCTGTTTTCGAAATTTGAATTTTCTAAAACTTCATTGGGCCATAATTGGGTCATACAGACTCCGATTTACAAAATTTCGGACTCTATTTCGCGTATTTTTCCGAGACGAACGCAATGGCACAACCCATTTCCCCTGATTCAGATTTTAAAATTTATTTCTGCCTTGATTTATGATTATAGCATGTTATTAAAATTCGGGTTGTTACAAGCAACCACTAGCAACCACTTGCATCCATTTGTATCCACCAAACATAACATATCTCAAACACATGTTTGCAACCATAGGGTTCTTCCTAACTAAAGATCGAAGATGTCATCACAAAGATAATACTAAAAGATAGGACAAGTGTCAACAAAGCGGTAGAAAAAGGAGAAATTAAAACATACCCTCAAAAAGGAAAGGGTACAACGTACGCATTTTGTCTTCCGTCTCCCAAGTCGCATCTCTTTGATCATCTCCCCATTGCACTTTGACCAACTTGACCTCTTTGTTGCGAAGCTTTTTGACCTCCGATCCGAGAATGCGTGTAGGAGCTCGTCTGATCGTGGAATTGCGCTCTACTTCCACTTCTTCGAGCCTGCTCGGCTCTACCACTTCCGCCGTATCGTGTAAACACTTACGCAAATGCGAAACGTGAAACACATCATGAACTCCGCTGAGCTTCTCTGGTAACTTTACTCTATACGCCATCTGTCCAATCCTCTCCGTAATTGGAAAGGGTTCTACGAACCTCGGTGCCAACTTCCCTACTGATCCAAAACGGACTACGTTTCTTAACGGTGACACCTTAACAAAAACCATGTCCCCAATATTGAATTCAAGATCGGTTCGTCTCCTATCAGCATATGACTTCTGTCGGTCTTGCGCTGTCTTCATTCGCCGTCGAATCAGGTCTATCTTCTCCGAAGTCTCCCTAATCATGTCGGGTCCAAGAAAAACCATATCAGTGGATTCCCACCAACATGTAGGTGATCGGCACGGTCATCCATAAAGAGCCTCAAAAGGTGCCATGCCAATGCTAGCCTGAAAACTATTATTATAGGCTAACTCCACTAGTGGAAGGTGTTCTTCCCATGTTCCTCCAAAGTCCAGGATGCATAGTCTCAGAAGGCCTTCTAGAACCCGATTTACTCTCTCGGTCTGGCCGTCCGTCTGAGGGTGATAAGCGATACTTAAGCATAATTGCGTTCCAACCGCCTCTTGTAAGCTTTTCCAAAATTCGCTTGTGAAAATGGGATCTCTATCGCTCACCGTGCTAAAGGGTATGCCGTGCAAACGAATTACCTCTCGAAGGTAAACAGATGCTAACCACGTGGCGGTCCTTCTACTTTTAACGAGAATAAAATGGGCACTTTTGTTAAGTCTATCTACAATTACCCAAATCCCCGTATTACCCTTCCTTGATCATGGTAACCCATTTACAAAATCCATGGAAACGCTTTCCCATTTCCAAAGCGGAATCACTAAGGGATTGAGCAAACTTCTAGGCTTTTTTTGCTCCACTTTGACTTATTAGCTCACTAAGCATCTAGCAACGAACTCGGCCACGTCCTTCTTCATTCCGGGCCAAAAGAAAACTCTCTTCATATCCCTATACATCTTATCACCACCGGGATGTATGGTCATCTTAGAGCGATGTGAGTCCTCAAGAATTGCCTTCTTCAAACTCTCGTCTTGTGGTACGCAAAGTCTTCCATCTCTACATAGTCAACCTCTCTTATCTATAGCATATCTATCGAGATGACTCGAGGACTCCCCTCCTATAAGCTTGCCTACCATCTCAACCAACTGTGGGTCATTTCGCTGTGCCTCTCCAACTCGGCCCAAAAGTGTAGATTGCACCTCTAACGATGCCAATAATCCAGGTACATAATCGATTGAGGGTTTGAAGTCAAAGGAAGATATATATACTCCAAACTCTGTCGCTCTACGAACAAAGGACTTAAAGTTAACTTCTTTCTACTTAAGGCGTCGGCTACAATGTTACCCTTGTCAGGGGTATATGCGATCTCAAAATCGTAGGATGTCAAAAACTCCATCCATCTTTATTGCATCAAGTTTAGGTCCGTCTGAGAGAATAAGTACTTTAGCGACTTATGGTTATATACAACTCAAACCTCTCGCCAAGCAAATAATGACGCCATGAATTAAGTGCAAAAACTATGGCCGCCAACTCTAAGTCGTGTGTAGGGTAATTTTTCTCGTGGGCTTTCAACTGTCTTCCACCATACCATATCACCCTTCCCTCTTGCATTTAAACTGCGCCAAGCCCTTTCCCATAAGCATCGGTATATACAGTGAATGTCTTACTCCCGTCTGGCAGAACTAGAACGGGAGCTGTCGTCAAAGCCCTCTTCAGACGTTGGAAAGCATCGTCGCAGTCAACGTCCCAAGTAAAAGTCAAATTCTTCTTCGTTAATCGAGTGAGAGGGGCTGATATCTTGGCGAAGTCCTTAATGAACTTCCTATAATAGCCAGCCAGCCCTAAAAAGCTTCTTACTTCTGTTGCATTCTTAGGATTTTTCCAATCTTGGATTGCCACCACCTTAGCGGGATCCACAACTATCCCTTCCTTAGAGACCACGTGTCCTAAGAACCTCACTTCTTTTCTCCAAAAATGGCACTTGGAGAACTTAGCTTTTAGCTGATGCGCTCGTAGGGTCTCTAAGACTTCCCTAAGATGTAGGGCATGCTCTTCTTCATTTTTAGAGAAAACCAGAATATCGTCTACAAAGACGACCACAAACTTATTTAGAAACTCCCTAAACACCCTACTCATTAAGTCAACAAACTATGCGGGTGCATTCGTCAAACTAAAAGGCATGACGAGCCACTCAAAGAAACCATCAGGAGTTCTAAAGGCAGTCTTATTGATGCTATCTTCAGCCACCCTTAGCTGATGAAACCCTGTAGCTAAATCTAGTTGCGAGAAAACTGAAGCACCCACCAACTGATCGAATAAATTGTCTATCTTCGGTAATGGGTGCCTGTTCTTCTTTGTTAGCTTATTTATCTCTCTATAGTCCACGCACAATCTAAGTGAACCATATGCTTTTGTAGCAAAAACGACTGGAGCACCCCACTCCGAAATACTTCTTCTTATGAACCCCTTCTCAAGCAATTCTTTCACTTGCTTACTGAGTTCTCTTCTCTCTCTCGGAGCCATGTGGCGCACTGGTAATGCAACTGGCTTTGCATTATCTACTAGATATATTCGAAAGTCTATCTCGCGCCTCGGGGGTAAACCTCAAACATCATCGAAGACGTCACTATATTCACGGACCACACGAACAGATTTCAAACCATCATTGGATGCGTGTTGGGATTCTAGGTAGCTAAGCATTACTGGACCTCTAGGGTCACAAGAAATATCAAGGGTCTTTCCACAACGAGTCAACAATCTAACTACCCTTCTTTCACAATCTAGGATGGCACCATATCTAGTTAGCCAATCCATACCTAGAATCAAGCCGTAGCCCATGAAGCCAAGAACAAAGGTGTTGCATTCAAACCCAACACCCAAGATAGACACTCTCAAATCCCGACAAATCATAGAAAGACGAGCCGAACCACCAATAAAATTTGAGACTACTATGGGATCCGTAACTAGACTAGTATTTAGGTGCAGTGTTTCAACTAATGAAGCAGATACAAACGAGTGTGAAGCGCTAGAGTCAAATAAAGTACGAACAGGATGATCAAACAAAAAAACTAAACTTTCAACGGAAATGGTTCTACCTCTCTCCTGTCCTGGTGCCATGAGAGCCTAAATCTGCCCTCTCGCCTGCCCTAGTGCCATGAGAGCCTGAAGCTGCCCACTAGAAGTTCTTTGCCCTTGCACCTTTTTCTTTGGGCAGTCCTTAACTAGATGACCTAACTCTCCATAGTGGAAACAGCCAGTCTTCTTCTTTTTCCTACAGTCTTTGCTCAGATGGCCTAGTGTCCCACAATTAAAGCACTTCTTCTTTCCTTTGCCATTATTTTTCTCCCCGCCTTTCTTGTTTTGCTGCTGTGGCTTCTTCTGGTCTCCTTTCTCCTCCGGTGCCTTATTAGCATTCGCACCTTTCTCCTCCTCATGCATAAGCGCCATGTCAACCAGTTTCTCAAAGGTAGCCCCCATCGGAATGTGGGTCCTCGCCAACCCATGTAGCGGCTCATTCAAACCTTTAACGAACCTCAAGGCCTTCTTCTCAAGTGTGTTTACCAATTCCAAGACAAATCTCGCCAACTGATTGAACTTGTTGACGTACTCCTTTACTGATAAATCCCCTTGCTTCAACGCCAAGAATATTTCCATATATAAATTCTCTTCTGCTCGTGAAAGAAAGTTCATTTCGAACCTACGCTTGAAATCCATCCATGTCTCCACCGGACGCTCTCCGTTCATGACCTCCCACCAAAACAAGGCTTCGTCTTTCATTAACCAAGCAGCCAATTGGACCTTCCTTCCATCTTCTACTTCGAAAATACCAAATAGATCTTCCACCTCCTTAAGCCAATTTTGAGCTTCAACAAACGTCTCTAATCTGTGAAAAGGTTTCCCGCCTATTGCCCTAAAATCTTTGCATATCTTTGCAAAAGTATCAACACGGGGAGGAGGAAGAGGAGGAGGGGGAGGAGGAGGAGGAGCATTTGCTGGGCCTGCGACATTGGCCCTAGCTTCCAGATACCTTCTAAACCATCCTGGTTTCGGTATCTCCTCGGGTATCTCGGGAATTCCAGACATGCTGAAAAGAAAATAAAGAGATTCAAAATGGAGAATTCGAATGAAAGATATATGGCTCTTGGGGGTTATGTTTTAAAACAAACTTTTCTCTTGAAAATACTTTCCTTAAAACATACTTTTGAAAGTATTTCTTTATAAAATGCTTTTTGAAAAATAGTTTTTCAAAATTCATATCTAGTCCGGTAACCTTCAGCTCTGATACCACGTGTAACACCCCACGTCCATTAATGTCTCTCATAAAGGGAATGCATTAACTTCCATGGAGCGTATTTAGTGTATAGAACAGAATATAACAAGACAGATACAAATAATGGTACTTGAAAATTTTAAAACAACTTTTATTGCAGTGGAGAAATAGATTGATTACAACAACTTCATAAACCAAGTACACTTAATATCCATCTTGATAAATTGTTTCAGAGTACATAAAATAAAAAGCATAAACCCCAACACAAGTAGCCATAAAAGAGATAAGCTGAACTTTACTTTCAGCAATCTAAGCACTTCCAAAAGAGAGAGAAAGAGATCCGAGATCAAGCTTCACTAGTACTAGTCCCACCCTGAGAACCTTGGGGGGAAAGGAAGAAAAGAGGCGAAAACAAGGGGGTCAGACATAAAGTCTGGCAAGTATAGTAACTTTAACAATATAAATATTAAAGTAACTAGGATAAGGCATAAACTGGTAAGATAAGATATGACCATGAAACAAGTGGGCATGACAAAGCAAATAAGAGGAGTATTATGGCGTTAATCTCGTTCCTAACCACTATAGGATAATTACTATACTGCACTACCATTAGTCACCCTAAAAGTTGATCCCATCTACAGAATTTAATAATGATAATGGTAGTTTCGTGTACCCCTAGTTTCCTTCATAGGTGTCGTTTGCCCCTATCTCCAGTAGTTGTACCCACTACCCCCATTCGATCAGCTCCCTAACTCATAGATACCCGTGCTGGTCCTACAATGGGGTGTATCACTCCCCAAAGTGGCAACCCGATACCACCAAAGATCAGCTTATATCTACACGATGCAACAACGTCTTACCTACCAGCCCGGGCCCACGCACGCACATGACCTCGTTGGACTTGCGTTGCCACCGCTAACCCGTTTTGACCTCTTACAATCAAATCTAGTAAGTGTGTCCCGTCCTCGACTTGGGTCAAGCTCACAAAGATACTTAATGGGTTACTGGTTTGAAAAGGGCCCCCATGCTTGACACAAGCCTTCCACCTATGCTTGGTCCCCATTAAGGTTTCCCCACTTAACCCCATTCTTATTCATGTCTTCTTACATGTTTCAATCTTGGTTAAGTGCATCTAATCGTATTTCACATGCCACCCAAGGCACCCACTTAATTTCACATGCCACCCAAGGCACCCACTTAACCCACATGTCCCACCACATGTTTATCTGGTTAAGTGTTACTTAATTCATTAGAACCATAACCTTGTAAAAACCTCCCACATAAGGCTGACATTTGCGGTTGCTGGATTTGCCGGGCGGGTCCGGGCAGTCTTATACTGCAAACGAGCCTAACCTCGTGTCTTTACAATTGTTACGCATTTAATTCATGCCTTTGACATCTTACACTAGACGGGCATTTGTGGCTGCTGGATTTGCCGGGCGGGTCCGAGCAGTCTTACACCACAAAAGAGTCTAACCTCTTGTCTTAGGAGGTTAATTATTACACATCTTTATTTAACCCCAAATTGGATTAATATCCCTATTCAAATTTGTCAATAAATTCCAAATTTATTTATGTCCATAATTGTCTCTTAAAATTATGTCCATAAATACAAATTATGCCAATTAATGTCTCAAATTAATTATATGCCTTTTAAGGCCATTTTATGCCAATTCACAATTTATCTATATTCAATATTATCCCATCATCCCCACGCTATTCGTACGTTTTCACATGACATATGTTAGACTCGCAAATAGTCTAACTTATAAAAAGAAAAACAACATCACATAACACATAAAATAGATCTAAGGATCATGACATAAGATTACATAGCCAACAACTTGCATATGAATTTCATTCAAACTAGCATATGATACAAAACTAGCATAGGTAATGGGCATAAACTTGCATAACTTATGTACTGCCATAGATCCAAACATAAAGGTGTGAACTTGCATATGGATCTAAACATAAAGATGCAAACTTGCATATAGATCTAAACATAATCATGTAAACTTGCATATAGATCTAAACATAAAGATGTAAACTTGCATATGGGTCTAAACATAAAGATGTAAACTTGCATATGGATCTAGACATAAAGGTTAATGTCACATAAACTAGCATATGCGTATACATGTCTCACATATATTTTAACAACCCAAGCTTGCATAAAATTCATACATGAATATATGATCCAATCATCACAAACTTGCATAAGATATACGATTCAACTTGCATAAGATTCACATAAGAACTAACATATGATCCATCTTACATAAGACTAACATATGATTCAACACCACAAACATACATATAATTTACATCACATGATTCAAATCATATTCTCATAATCCCAATTATATCTTATCATAATTAAATTAAATTATTATTTTGTGAAAGCTATCATACTCACAATTAAAAAGAATAGTCTTGTCTTTCTGGGATCTGTATTCTGAAACTGAATTGCTCGCCTTTGATGTAGACTAATCGTTATTTAGATTTGATTTGATTTTGATTCAAGCTTCTATCTTTCTTTAGGGTTGAAAGTGTATGGCGGCTACTCTAGGTTCTCCATTGGCGGCATGGCGGCTCTTGTTATGAATTAATGTGATTAGGGCTAGGGGTTTAGGAGTGTTTTTATATAAGTTTTATTTAATAAGAGCCATCGGATTAACCTAGGGATAACCAGAACCATCAGGACCACTCAAATGCCACATCATCCCTTAGGGCGAATCGGGCCACGGGTTGACAGCCAAACACTCTGGATCAACCCCTAGTCGACCCAACAAGGCTCGGGTCGACTCCAAAAATGGTGCGGTTCGGTTATTCCCCCTCCCGATTCGTGGTTTTGAACTTTTTTGTATATTTTTTGTATATATATTTATATATCTATATATATCTCTCATATGCATACAAACTTCAAGGCTTAATAACTTCTTCAAAAGTTATTCGTTTTATACAAACCAAATGTCTATCTTGACCCGAAATTTTGAGATGAACATAGTAGCGTAAACCATTTCACTTAATTATTCTTCTAAAAATTAAGTATACTTTAATTTGTGAATTTTAATGTTATAAAATAACGGGGTGTTACATGTTTGGTTTTATGTTTGAATTTATTTGAACTGATGTTTTGTGACAACAAAACTTAAATTGATTAATTGTTTAGCTTAAATTGTTTTACTTATATCATAATTGTAAGGATATCTTATTAGAGTTATTTCTTAGTCTATATTAAAATCTTATTATAGTTTTAAGGAAATTAGAATTTAGGATAGGTTTAGTCTTGTATTAGATTAAGGGGGAGTTTTAGATTTTATAAGGATTAGTCGAAGGTTCATGAAGTGTCTTTTAGACATGTATTTTTGCTTTGGTTGATTTAATTGTTTAGATTAATTGTTTGAATTGCTTGTTTGAATTGTTCATTTGGGTTGATTTGCTTTATTAAATTGATTATAAATATTGATTGGTTTGCTTAGTCTACTATCCTTTTATTTAGTTTATTTGACTAGTATAGACATAATTTTAAGGGGAGTTATAATATTAGAATAATAGATTTAGAGGGAAATATAAGGAGTATTATATAGTTACTAGAATCATTTATAGCATAGATTTAGGGGGAGTATAACTTGGTTTAGTTAGGTATAGTCTACTATAGGTACAATATAGTCTTGTATAAGGTACTTTTTGATAATGACAGTGTGACGACCGCCCCGTACCAACCGACATTTCCCTGAAATGCACTGTGCTGATGACCAACTAGCATGGGATGATCGTCAAAAGGGTTGAAACAATGAATCACCAAGAACCTGTAGTATATCTCACAACACATGGAATAAAATATAATAATAACATAACTTGAAATAAAACAAGTGAGATAGTACATAAGCTGAAAACTAAACTATATCCATCAGAGTTGCGGAATTCAAAATACAACTTCATATCCAATTATTACAACTCCAAAATACTATCTCTAAAAGGATATAAAGAGGTACACTACTAATGCCCATAGAAGTGACTAGCAACAATACAAGGAGAATATATATAGTACTTGGAAGCCTCATGCTCGTCAACGGAAAGCTACTCGTGCATAACCACCTAACATGCCTCTGTCTGCTTGTTTAGGAGCACCCAGAGTAATAAGAAGAGACATAAAACTCTGGGTCAGACGAAAGTCTGGTATGAGCGATAGCAAATTTATATCACTAAATGAAGCAATAACATGTATAAGTAATCATACCTGACCTGGACCTACAACCAAAGTGTTAGCACAACAAGATGCATAATACTCTAAGGTAAACACTAACATGTAGTGTAAAATGTAAGTGTGAGTGTCATGGTGATAGCAAACATCAAACATAATAATCAACCTCACATCTCTCACTTAGTGCGTAAAACATACGATATCCAACGCTTTGATCACCGAATTCATTTGGGGCCATGACGAAGTCCAACTTTGTACAACTATTTCTATGGCCACACTGCCCTGGTCTATAGTCAATAACCCTGCCCAATCCACACAACCCTGGCTCTAGGTTATGGGCCAACTAGTCCACACAGCCTTGGATCTGGTTCGTCTACATGGCCCCTCTCTCAATGGTGAAACAAAGTTATAGACATCGATAACTCCTTTGCACACGTCTTACAGCAAAGCCCAACTCCAGAAGTTAAATCATTGGTTACCATCTGGATCCTGAGTAATAACTCCCCATTTGGACTTCCTTTGCATCTTAGGTTTTGGTCGGATTAGGGTTGGCCTTTAGAAGAGTTCACGATTGTCGTCACGTGGTGGAATCTCAAATCCAATTCGGTTCAGGGGCACCATCACGGCTCGGTTCCTGGTCATCATCGGCTCGTGGTCACCATAAGGGTCATGGTCACCCTGGTGTCGTGGTCACCAAGGGGTCCTGGTCACCCTAGGGTCGTGGTCACCATGGGGTCATGTTCACCCTGGGGTTGTGGTCACCATGGTATCATGGTTACCCTAGGGTCGTGGTCACCATGGGATCATGGTCACCCTAGGGTCGTGGTCACCCTGGAGTCATGGTCACCATGGGGTCATAGTCACCCTCTACTAGTCGTCATCACCGGCTCGTCGTCACCCTCGGCTCGTGGCGGTTCGTGACCCTCCTAGTCAAGGTGGTTCGTGACCCTCCTAGTCTAGGCGGTTCGTGACCCTGCTGGTTAAGGCGTTTCTTGATCCTTCTAGTCAAGGCGGTTCGTGACCTTCCTGGTCAAGACAGATCGTGACCCTTCTGGTCAAGGCGGTTCGTGACCGTGGTCACCATCAGGAACCGAAATCCTGTAGTTTTTCCAGCAAGCTAACTTCGCCAAATGACGGAGTTTCCAACCATTCTAACTTTCCTATGAAATCACAAAATATACCAAATAGCAGTAGTAACATGCAGAATCAACCTAAAACATCAAAACAATGCTTTCATATGTTAATTTAGATCAAACATACCCAAAACCATGATTTCCCCCTTGACCATTTGATTTCCCCCTTAATCATGTCTAATTATAGAATTATCAAATTTAATCCAAATTAACCCAAATTCATACCAGCGACATAAAATATGATTTTATAATTTTTACATATTTTTATGATGTATTATTTCACTAATTATCGCTAATCACCCATAATTAGCCATAATTAGTGTATAAACATGTAAATAACTCACCTTAGCCAAAAATAAATGTTAGATCTGAAAATTTTACTGATTTGGCTCGGATTCCAATGTGGTGCAACAACTCTAACTCTAATTTGGTGTTAATCCGACTTGATTTGGTGTAGGTTTGATCAATTAGTGATTAGAGAGAGATTTGGAAGATGAAAGCCATGATTAGGTTTAGAGAAATTTTATTGGCAGCTAGAAAAATGAAAGGAGATGATTCTCCAACTCCTTTCAGCCCTCCCATAACCCTAATCCCAAAATGGGTTATGGGCCTAGTTGCTAATCACTTAGTTAAGCCCAATTAGGCTGTTTTTCCATCTTTAAATCTTAATTCAGCCATATCTCCCAAACGATGAGTCCGTTTGATTAATGTGACCACTATACGGAATGGGAAACCAACATCTGAATCCAGTGGAAGTGGTTTCAAGTCAAAACTACTTACCAATCAAAAGTTATAGGTGAAACAAGATTCGCAAGGGGCAAAACGATCATTTAAAATTCGGCAAAAATCGTGAATGTAGGAAATGACCCCAATAGTCGTTTCCCAAATTTACATGACCATATGACTTTGTATGAAAATAAAATAAATATTCTATGATCCTTCGATACGTAGAATGCGGGTCGTTACAATCTCCCCCCTTAAGAAATTTCTCCCCCGAATTTCCTTAACCAAGAAATACAAACAATTGTGTCCCACATGCCTATCAACCATTTACAAACAATCAAACATACATAATAACACAACAAGACTGTCCTAGCATGCAGTAAGCTAACAAGGGAATAACTATATCGCGATCAAAATCTTACCTGGTAAAGAGTTCGGGATACGACTTCTTTATGCTTTCCTCGGTTTCCCAAGTACAATCATTCTCATTATCACCCCACTGGACCTTAACCAGTTTCACCGTCTTCCTTCGAAGTTTCTTCGTATCGTGTTCGCCAGTACGAACCGGTCTACGGTTTCCAACTGCCTCGTGTTCTATCTCGATATCATCCAACTAATTTGGTGAATAAGTCATATCAGAATCATGCAAGAACTTCCTTAACTGAGAAACATGAAATACGTTGTGCACTTTTGGTCAATCAATCCACAATCACCCAAATACTATCATGACCCGATCTAGTCCTTGGTAAACCATCAATGAAATCCATTGAGACATGTTCCCATTTCCATTTGGGAATTTCCAACGGTTGTAAAAGACCACTAGGCTTCTTTTGCTCGGCTTTAAATAACTGGCAATTCATGCACTTAGGCCTGAAATCATATCCTGCTATGTACTCTAGTTGCTTCCATTCCAGAAACATAGCCCCCAAATTGGCATGTCTCCTACTCAATGCATCAGCTACCGCATTGCCCTTCCCGGGTGTGTATGCGATATTGAAATCATATGAAGCCAAGAACTCTAACCATCTCTTCTGACGAAGATTTAAATACATCTGAGAGAAAAGAAACTTTAGTGACTTATGATCGGTAATCAACTCGAATCTTTCTCCGAAGAGATAATGTCTCCACATGTTTAATGCGAACACGATTGCTGCTAATTCCAAATCATGGGTAAGATATCTTTTCTCATGTGGTTTCAGTTGCCGACTAGCATAAGCTACAACCCTACCTCCTTGCATCAGAACATCACCTAGTCTAGTACAATAAGCATCCGTGTATACCGTCATCTCCTCGTTCCCTTTAGGAATAACTAATACTGGTGCACACATTAGCTTCTCCTTTACACTCTTAAATGCATTTTCGCACCTTTTATACCAAATAAAAGCTTGATTCTTTTGGTCAACTGAGTTAACGATGTTGTTATCTTGGAGAAGCCTCGGATAAACTTACGATAATATCCGGCTAACCCCAAGAAACTTCTCACGTCCGTTGCATTCTTGGGCGTAGACCAATCTTGCAACGTAGCCACCTTCGCAGGATCCACGACAATACCATTCTTTGAAACAACATGGCCGAAGAATATCACTTCCCTCCTCCAGAAGTGACACTTTTAAAATTTTGCTTTCAATTAGTGTTTCCACAACACCTCCATCACTTTCCTCAAATGTCCCATGTGTTCTTCCTCTGTCCTCGAGTAAACCAAGATATTGTCCTTGAACACAAGAGTAAACTTATTTAATTGATCTCTGAAAACAATATTCATAAGATCCACAAAATATGCAGGTGCATTAGTCAACCCGAATGGCATGACCAACCACTCATAGAATCCAGACGGCGTCCGAAATGTCGTTTTAGGTATACTCTCAGCTGCTACTCGGAGCTGATGAAATCCTGTCGTGAGATCTAACTGGGAGAACACTCTTGCTCCATTTAGTTGATCAAACAAATCATCAATCTGTGGAAGAGGATACTCATTCTTCCTAGTCACCTTGTTCAACTCGTGGTAGTCCACGCATAAGCGAAGGGGACCGTCGACCTTAGAGCAAATACAATTGGTGCTCTCCACTCGGAAACACTTCTTTGAATAAATCCCTTCTTCAAAAGATGGCCTACTTGCACTTCGAGCTCTCGCTGCTCCCTTGGTGCCATACAACGAAGAGGCATCACTATAGGTCTGGCATCTTTCACTAAATCAATATGAAACTCGATCTCTCGGTGTGGCGGAAGTCCGGTCACTTCCTCAAAGATGCCCGGATACTTGCCAAAAATAGGCACATTTGATAACTCATCATGCAGGACGTTGAGGGAATTTAGAAAACTAGCCATCACCTCATCACTAGGTAGGTAACCCTATACCACCCTCCGCCCATCATCCGCTCTAATAGTCACCGAAGACCGCTCACAGTCTACCACCACCCCATACCTTTGGAGCCAATCGACTCGCAAAATAATGCCAAACCCAGTAAATCCCAAAACAAAGCAATGACAAGCAAACATACATCAATGACTGGATGAGACCAAATTACGACAAATGATGCAAAGGCTAGTCGAACCACTGATCGGGTTCGTCACAACTAAAGGTCTATCGACAATCTCGGGTTCCAATCCCAACCTGTGTACCAGTCACTAGATACGAAGGAATGGGAATCCCCGGTATCAAACAATACTCGAACTAGTACATCATAAATAGAAAGCATACCTTGAATAATGACACCCTTTCCCTTCTTCGCCGCAGTTGGGGCATTCGGCGAAGAAGGAACAACGTTTATAGCATATGCATTCACGATCTGCTTCTCCTTAGGGGGTTGGGGGCATTCATTCTTAAAATGACCCACTTGGTCACAGTTGAAGCACTTCCTCTCCCCTGGCTTTGCTCAACAATCTCTGACATGGTGGCTCTTCTTGCCACAGCCAAAGCACTGGATATCGTTCTTATTCTTTATTTTTTGACCATCCTCGGTCTGGTTCTATTTCCTCTTATTCTGGTAATTCTTCCTGCCTTCACCGCTTGCCTGCGGTTTTGGCTCCTTTGTAGATGTAATAGTAACCTTGGTCTTCGTCTTAGGGTAAAGCCTCTCTGATCTCAATGCCTTTCCCACAATAAATTAGAATGTCTCATCAATATGGTTTATAAGTCTTTCCCCCAAGTACTCATCTAGGCCAGTTATGAAATTCTCGTTCTTCTTCTCGACGGTATCAATAAGAGATAATCCATATTTCGATAAGGTATCGAATTCAGTAATAAACTCCGAGACTATCCTACCATTCTGCTTAAGCTCCAAAAATTTCCAAAACAATTCTGTTTTCTGAGCAGATGGAATAAAATTATCACTGAAGCAAGTCATAAACTGATTCCAAGTAACTTGATCTTCGGGAGTAGCCGCTTTAATAGCATTCCATCAATTCATTGCCCATCCTTGAAGCTGACGCGATGCTAACTTTCTATTTATTACATCATTGGTCCCCCAAATCCTCGAAGATGCGCTCATAACTATCAAGCCAATCCTGAACCTCCATAGCCGATTCCGTTCCGTGGAACGGCTTCCCACCAATACTAGTATAGTTGTTAAGCTTGGAGAAATCGGCTCTATGTGCCCGTACTATTGCACCACCACCATTAGCAGCATTAGGAACTGCTCCCTGAGCATCCCTAAGCATCTCTCGCATGAAGGCAGTAAACATCGTCCTCATATCACGGACATTCCCATTATTGGCCCCTGAACCCGCTCCCTCTCCAACTCCTGATGTGGGGTTCGTCATCGTACATCTCGTATTTTGGCTCATCGTTCAATCTATAAAGAGAAAACGATTAACCATCTCCTTAGTGGTGCCCGTGTAGTGCGACTTCATCCTTAGGTATATTAATAGTATATATATATATATAGTTTTTGAAAACCAAAATATCACAAGTACGCGCTCTCATATATGTATATTATCTCTCCCTGATATCTTCCCCTAGGTTAAACTACGCAACCTATGCTCTGATACCAAGTGTGACGGCCGCCCCATACCAACCGACATTTCCCCGAAATGCGATGTGCCAATGCTAGACTAGCACGAGACGATCATCAAAAGGGTTGAAACGATGAATCACCAAGAACCTGTAGTATATCTCATAGTGCATGGAATAAAATATAATAATAACAAAACTTGATATAAAACAGTCGAGACAGTAAATAAGATGAAAATTAAACCATATCCATCAGAGTAGCGGAATTCAAAATACAGCTTCATATCCAATTATTACAACTCCAAAATACTATCTCTAAAAGGAAATAAAGTGGTACACTACTAATGCCTAAAGCAGTGACCAGCAACAACACAGAGAGAATATATAAAGTACGTGGAAGCCTCCTGCTTGTCTCCGGACAACTACTCGTGCATAACTACCTAACCTGCCTCTATCTACTCTTTTAGGAGCACCCAGAGTAATAAGAAGATACATAAAACTCTAGGTCAGACGAAATTCTGGTATGAGCGACATCAAATCTATATCACTAAATAGAGCAATAACAGGTATAAGTATCATACCTGACCTAGACCTACAACCAAAGAGTTAGCACAACAAGATGCACAATACTCTAAGATAAACACTAATATAGAGTGTAAAATGGAAGTGTGAGTGTCATGGTGATAGCAAACATCAAACACAACAATCATCCTCACATCTCTCACTCAGTGCGTAAAGCATCTGATATCCATCACTTTGATCATCGAATCCATTTGGGGCCATGACGGAGTCCAACTCCGTACAACTATTGCTATGACCATACAGCCCTAGTCTATAGTTAATAACCCTACCCAGTCCACACAGCCCTGGATCTAGGTTATGGGCCAACCAGTACACACAGCCCTGTCTCTGGTTCGTCTACATACCCCATCTCTCAATGGTGAACCAAAGTTATAAATATCGATAACTCCTTTGCACACGTCCCGCAGCAAAGCCCAACTCCAGAAGTTAACTCGTTGGTTCCCATCTGGATCCTGAGTAATAACTCCCCTTTGGATTTCCTTTGCATCCCAGGTTTTGGTTAGATTGGAGTTGGTCTTTAGAAGAGTTCATGATCGTCGTCACATGGTAGATGATCAAATCCAGTTCGGTTCGAGGTCACCATCACGGCTCGGTTTGTGGTAATCATCGGCTCGTGGTCACCATCGCTCATGGTAACCATAGGGGTCGTGGTCACCCAGGGGTCGTGGTCACCCTCTGCTCATCGTCATCATCAGCTCGTCGTCACCATCGGCTCTCCATCACCCTTGGATCGTGGTGATTCGTGACCCTCCTGGTCAAGGCGGTTCGTGACCCTCCTGGTCGAGGCGGCTCGTAACCCTCCTGGTCAAGGTGTTTCGTGACCCTCTTGGTCAAGGTGGTTCGGGACCCTTCTGGTCAAGGAGATTCATGACCCTCCTGAGGCGGTTCGTGACCCTCCTGGTTAAGGCGGTTCGTGACCATTTTAGTCAAGGAAGTTTGTGACCCTTCTTGTCAAGGTGATTCGTGAACGTCGTCACCATCAGGAACTGAAACCCTGCAGTTTTTCCATCAAGTTAACTTCGCCAAACGACGGCGTTTTCAACCGTTCTAATTTTCCTATGCAATCACAAAACATACCAAAAAGCAGTAGTAACATGTAGAATCAGCCAAACACATCAAAACAATGATTTCATATGTTAATTTAGATCAAACATACTCAAAACCATGATTTTTCCCTTGACCATGTGATTTTCCCCTTAACCATGTCTAACTGTAGGATTAGCAAATTTTATCCAAATTAACCCAAATTCATACCTACGATATAAAATATGATTTTAATTTTTTTACATATTTTTCCATATTTTTTTGATGTATATTTCGCTAATTATCACTAATCACCCCTAATTAGCCATAATTAGTGTATAAACATGTAAATCACTCACCTTAGCCCAAAATAAATGTTAGATCTAAAACTTATACTGATTTGGCTTGGATTCCAATGTGGTGTAGCAGCTCTAACTCTAATTTGGTGTTAATCCGACTTGATTTGATGTAGATTTGATTGATCAGTGATTAGAGAGAGATTTGGAAGACGGAAGCCATGATTAGGGGCAGAGAAATTTTATTGGCAGCTAGAAAAATGAAAGGAGATGATTCTCCAACTCCTTTCAGCCCTCCCATAACCCTAATCCCAAAATGGGTTATGGGCCTAGTTGTTAATCACTTAGTTAAGCCCAATTAGGCTGTTTTTTCCATCTTTAAATCTTATATCTCATAAACGGTAAGTCCGTTTGATTAATGTGACCACTCTATGAAATGGGAAACCATCATCCAAATCAAATGGAAGTGATTTCATGTCAAACCTCCTTACCAATCAAAAGTTATAGGAGAAACAAGATTCGCTAAGGGCAAACAGTCATTTAAAATTTGGCAAAAATCGTGAATGTGGGAAATGACCCCAATAGTCGTTTCCCAAAGTTACACGACCATATGACATCGTATGAAAATAAAATAATTATTTTACAATCCTCCGATACGTAGAATGCGGGTCGTTACAAACAAAGTGGGAGAAATTATAAAATAGGTATAGTATAGTTTAAGGGGGGGTTAGAAGGAATTCATGGTGAAAAGGGGAGTAATTGAAGAATCAGATTATCAGGTATGAATATTTTATAAACCAAGGTTGTCATCATCAAAAAGTGGGAGATTGTTGGAGAATGGAGTTTTAATGACAACAACCTTATTTCAATTATCATTGATTATAAAATGTATACTATCATCTCTATCTAGAATATATAGACACATATATGCAAGATTTGTTTACAGGCTTAAGTGTTGACGACTGTACGGTTTTAGAGATTCAAGAGATTTAGAATTCACAGAAGATTCAAGACTCATGAGTAATCAAGAAATCAAGAGTTCAAGATAAATATATGATAGAGTCTAGTTTATATGTAAGACTCTGAATAACACTCTAGGTTCAAATTCTGATTTTCAAATTTCAAATTCTATTTCCCAAAATTTAAATTCAAATATTAATTAGTTGTTCTATCTTAACTTTGATTTTAAACTTAAGTTTCAAAGTTTATATATTTATATAGTTATATACTTTTATATTTATATAGTTTTAAACTTTATAATTTTATAAATATGTTTATATAATTTGTATTTATGATTTCATACAATTTTCTACTTTATAATACTTATTTATATCATTATGTTTTAATTCAAGAATTTCCAGAATAATATGTATGTTTAAACACTTGAAAAATAGTTTATTTTTTAATACATATGTCGACGTACAAAGGCGGGGATGTCGACATATAACTGTCACTTTTCAATTTTCAAAGGAAGTGTCTTTTAACTATTTGTAACATTCCAGAAGCGTTACAACTTTCAAATCTTATAAATAGGGGGTCGATTTCGAATTTTTTAACCATTCTTCTTCTCCATCTTCACCCTTTTTCATTCCTCCATTATTATTTCATACTTTATTGATTTGTACAATTCTACTCTGCCGATTTCTATTATAAATACATAAAACTTCTTCTCTTCTCACTCTCTACTCATTACTCTTTGAATTGAATTGCTATTGAAGAGTTATAAGGCTATTGTAATCATTTGGGATTGTTTGGGAAAGGGTGTGTTCCTTATAGCCCTGAAATCAAGGAAAGGAAACGGTGTTAACCTTATAGCCATGGAATCAATGGTGGTGGAATCGGTGTTAACCTTGTAGCCGTGTAATCAAGGGGTTGTACTTATATATTAATCTAGTAATAAAACTTTGCGCAATCTAGCATTGTGTGGGACTGGACATAGGAGTAATCTGAACCATTATAAAATCCAATGTATTCTTTCCTTTTCTAAGTTTTACTTTTGTTTATTTTTATGTTCGTGTTTAATTATGTATCTGTGATCTTTTCTGTGGTATGTGATTCATATAATAGATCATATAAGTTTTAGATTTTCTTAAATTCCCTGAAAACACTATTCACCCCCTATAGTGTTAGTTTTTCCTTAAGATCTGCATTCTGCATTCCCTAACACCCTTGTGTCAACCCATGTAAGAGGTGGATTGACCCACCTAAGGCTAGGAAGCGTGCCTGTGCCTGCACCTGGTCGGGTTGTGTGTAAGGTTCTTTTTGATGACTCGACAGGATGTGTTTTTGATGGTTTAGATTGAAATCCTAAGATCCTATGGCCTATGTTATCCTAACACACCTATAAATAGACTAGTAACTCTCACTATTTTCCTACACCAAATATTTCTTCATTTCTTCCTCCACAAAGTTATGTTTTGAAATAAAATTAGGAAAAGGGTTAGGGTGTTGTCAAGATATAGGTTGAAAGTATAATTCTTTTTCTACATCAATTTCAAAGGCCTTTTTTGATCTATTACAAATCTTTGTGAGTTCTACGTTATTTTTCGAACTGTAATTTAAAAGGGATTTTGACAGTAAATATATTAGATCTGAAAGTATCAGTGTTTATAAGTTTATTCTTGTATGTTATTGTTCTTTTAGTTACTGTCAGTTACCTATTCCCTTTTCAGTCATTATTTTTTTATATGTACATTCTTCTTCCTTATCCTCTTTCTCTCATTGTTTTATTTACAGTCTTATTACGCCTATTTATTCAGTTTGTTCATTTTTGAGTCTGGATCTATTTCTCCTTTTCCTTTCTGTTTTGCGTTGAGCCTAGGCCAACGAGATCCTAGGCCTTTTCCGTTTGAATTGAATAAAATTGGAATAAATTGGAATAATCTATAACAATAACAAAAAAAGGAGATTTGAGCATATCGGATTTTAAGAACCATTGACTGTATGATTGGGGTAATTATAAAGGAGAAATATGCAAACATGCAAATCTGAATAAGTTGGAGTTAATTTTATATTAAGTAAATATGTTATGGGGAAAATATGAAAACCATATGTATGTTAAGTAAACCATGCTACTGTAATCTGTAAACATCTAAGCAGGTGCCTGTCTGATTTTGGGGAAGGGTTGTGTAAAGAATTTCATTTAATAAGAAATGTCGTCTACAACCTTGGAATATAACATATGGTTATATTAAGCTTATTAATGAACTTAACCTAAAAAATATTTGGAGGGACTCTTAAAACCCTAGTTTGGAGGCCAAGCCTAGGGGTGGCTTGTGTGAATCTGTTGTTTGTCTAGATCCCGTATCAATCAATACCCTTCTGTTATCAAACGAGTCTCGTACTAGGTAGAGGCTAGGGCACACTTTACTGATGGGTGATTGTAAGAGGTTCAAATTCTGGAGGTAGGTACGGGTGTGTTTCGGGGGAATCACGAGCGTTCATGGATTTGATTGGGAAAGATAAGACGCTGTAACACCGAAGGATAGGGCTGTGTCTTTTTATTTGATGGGTTCGGGACTGATATCCCCAAATACCATAATTGGCATGGGTTACTCATGACTGTTTAGGGAGCTGACCACTGGGTAGTAATTAGGTAAAACCTAATCCTGATATTCTAATAGTTAGTGCAAAAACTCTATTCTAGGATATGAATGAGAAGATTACCGGATTTTAACTGATCTTGTTTGTTTCATACTTTTATACTTTACTGTATTTTCTTATCCAATATTATTTATCTGTCTTGATACTACTTTATTTTATTCTTATGATAAAAATCACTGGAACTCGCTAGACTTTATATCTAACCTATTTTTTTCCTTCTCTCTCTTCCTTTCCCCCAGGTTCTCAGGGCAGCGGATTGCACCGTAATTCTTTGATTTAGCTTGGACTTGAACTATCTTTTACTCCATGTATTGTGTCTATTTCTGTTCTATGACTATTGTTATGACTCATGAAGGATATGGCTTTTATGGTTTTGTACTTGTACTCTGATAACTTACTTTCCCCAAGAAATATGTTTTATGGTTATGACTTTGTGGTATTTGAAAGTCTAATGTTGTGATGTTGGTTTAATAATAATAAATGTTTTGAAAGTTTTCCGCTACATTTTATACTCTGTCTTGTGAATTTGGCCTTTGTATGGGTGACATTAAGGGATGTGGGGTGTCACATTTGGTATCAGAGCCTAAGGTTACAAGATTAGAGATTTTTTTTGAAAAAATGTTTTCAAAGCAATTTTTTTAAGTAAAACCTATTTTTGAAAAATATATCCCCTCAAGTCAATTACAATATTCCTTCAATCTCTTTTTGAATCCTTTTCACCTCTTTTCAACATGTCTAGGGCTCCTAATTTCTCTGAGGGCATTCCCATTTTGACATAGTTCCGTAGATATGTATAGGCTCCATCACCTACCGAAGTGCAAGGAAATGTCCCATCCCCTTTTGTAGTCGTGGTAGTTCTACCCAATCCAGTAGTTAACTTCTCTAAGCTTTGTAAGGATTTCTATGCGATACGCGGCAAGCTATTTAAGGGAATAAAGAGTACCTTTAAGACTCACAATTGGCTTAGGGAGATGGAGAATGTGTTTAGATTGTTGGAGCTAGAGGATAGGAGGAAGATTTAATTAGCCACTTGGCAGTTGAAAGACAAAGCATCATATTTGTGGGAGGTGACCCAGGTAGGGTAGATGGTGGACACTTGGGATGAGTTTAAGAATAGATTCGAGATGAAGTTCTTATCGCAAGCTGAGGAAGGAATGAAAATGGAGAAGTTCTTAAGTTTGAAGCAAGGAAGTATGACGGTGAAGGAATATGTCAACACCTTTAATCAATTGACAATATTTAGCTTGGATTTAGTAAACACTCCTCACAAGAAGGCTTTAAGATTCGCGAGAGGGTTGACCCAACCTCTCCAAGGAATAAGTTGACACATATCTCTATTGGACCTAATTTTGAGAGACCACTGCATATGTCTTTTTTGCATGCAGATAGGAAAGAAGACAAGCAGGAAGCTAATACTAAAAAGGTTAAGCCCAAGACTGAAAAGAAGAAGTGGAGTCCCAAGAGGGGTATAACAAAGAAGGGAGGAAAACCTGATAAGGCACAATTCAAGATAGAAATTAAGATAGCTGTGGAAGTATGAGGCACATTGCCAGAGATAGTAGGAAGTTTAAGAATGCTTGTTTCAGTTGCAGATAGGTTGGACATTATACCAAGCAGTTCCCTGATAAGCAAGGTCTGAATGCACAATCATCTGGAGCTCAAGTTCACACACTTAAGGCAGGTAGTTAAGACCGAGGTAGGGAAGTCATCGTAGAAGGTTTGATTTCTCTTTTTGAGACTCCTATTAGGACTTTGTTCAATTCCGGTGCTTCTCATTCTTTTATATCCATTTCTTTGTTGATAGTCTGCACCTAGATACTTATATAGTTTTATATCCTTTAGTGATCTCAAGCCCTATAGGAAGTATGGGTCACCTGTCTATGATATGTAGGGGTTTGAGAATTTCTATTATGGGTGTTGGGTTTGAGTGCAACGCATATATTCTAGGATTTACGTGCTACGGACTTATTCTAGGAATGGATTAGCTAGCTATGTATGGTGCCATCCTTGATTGTGAGAGGAGAGTTTTTAGAATTTTGCCACGGTAGAAATCTCGAGATTTCTTGTGACCTACAGGGGTTAGTTTTGCTCAGTTTCCTAAATTTCCTTAATGCTTTTGTTGACAATCTAAGTTTAGTACCATAGTCAGAGACTTTCCAGACATGTTCGATGAGGTGAGAGGATTACCTCCTAGATGAGAGATAGATTTCCGGATATACCTAGTGGAGAATGCAAAGCCTGTTGTTTTACCAGTGCGCCACATTGCTCCTAGAGAGTAGGAAGCTCAGCAAGCAAGTCTGTGAGTTATTCAAGAAGGGACTCATTAGACGGAGTATTGTTGAGTGAGGGGCACCAGTCGTCTCTGCGACCAAGGTAGACAACTCTCTCTGGCTATGCGTGGACTATAGGGAGTTGAATAAGCTTACCAAGAAGAATAGACACCCACCCCTACGGATAGATGACTTGTTTGACCAGTTAGTGGGCACTTTAGTTTTCTCACAGTTGGATCTAGCAACTGGTTTTCATCAACTTAGGGTAGCAGATGACGGTATAGACAAGGTTACTTTCAGGATTCCCAGCAGATTTTTTGAGTTGTTGGTCATGCCTTTGTGCTGACCAATGCACGCGTGTACTTTGTGGATTTGATGAGTCATATATTTAGGAAGTACGTGAATAAGTTTGTAGTGATTTTTGTGGATGATATTATGGTTTTCTCGAGGAGCGAGGAAAAGCATGCCATACACTTAGGAGAGGTTCTCCGCACTCTCAAATCGCATCAGCTAAAGGCTAAAATTTTTAAATGTCATTTTTGGCGAAATGAAGTTAGGTTCCTAGGGCATGTTATCTCCAAGGATGGAATAGCGGTGGACCCCGCTAAGGTTGTCGCAGTTCAAGACTGGAAAGCCCCTAGGAACGCTATTGAAATTAGGAGTTTCTTGGGATTGGCGTGAAAAAGTTCATTAAGGATTTTGTACAGATCTCAACCCCATTCGCCCGTCTGACGAAGAAGAATCTAGTTTTTTACTTGGGATACAGATTTTGAGGATGCATTCCTGAGATTAAAGAAGGCTCTGACATCATCTCCAATTATGACTCTTCCTGATGGTACCAAGATGTTCACCGTTTACACGGATGCTTGCGGCACAGGTTTAGGTGCAGTGTTGATGCAGGAAGGTAGGGTAATCTACTACGGGAGTAGGCAGTTGAGGGCTCATGAGAAGAACTACCCCACCCATGACTTAGAATTGGCGGTGATAGTGTTTGCACTCAAGTCTTGGCAGAACTACTTACTCATGAGAGGTTTGAGCTTTACACTAATCACAAGCCGCTCAAGTATTTGTTCTCGTAGAAAGATCTCAATTTACGATGGCAACGTTGGATGGAGTTCCTTGCGTCCTATAATTCTGCGATAGCTTATACCCCAAGGAAGGGGAATGTGGTTGCAGACACAATGAGTAGACCGAGAATGGCCTTGAATCCATTATTCGTAAAGTGGTAGAGCTTGGAGTTTATCTCACCTTTTGATTTTATACCATCTACGGATTTTACACCCGGTCTGTTAGCATCATTAGAGGTGCGACATACTCTTTTGGAGCGTATTGGATCCATTAAGTGCGAGGATCAGGAGTTAGTGGTCATCTTGGATAGACTCGGTAGAGGAGAGACCTCTAACATTCTTGCTAGATATTATATGTACAAAAGGGGTGGCTACAATGCTACATCAAAATGGAAGGTTGTGCGTTCCAAGAGATAATGATTTGTTGAGATTAGTTCTAGAGGAAGGTCATCGCTCTCGGATGACTATCCATCTGGGTGGTAACAAGATGTACAAAGACATGAAGAGAGTTTTTCACTAGACTGGTATGAAGAAAGACGTGGCAGAGTATATGGATCGATGTTTGATTTCCCATCAAGTAAAGGCTGAATAGAGGAAATCTAGTAGACCGCTTCAGCCTCTAAACATACCACTATGAAAGTAGGAGAGTGTCTTTATGGATTTCAATGATGGTTTGCCCAGATCAAGAAAGGGCAACACTAGTATATGGGTTATAGTCGACAGGTTGACTAAGAGCGCTCACTTTATCCCAGTCAAGAGCAAGAGGACGGTGGCTTGGCTAGCATCGGTATACCTTAGAGAGATCGTCCGACTTTATGGGGGTACCCTCCATTTACGTTAGTGACCGTAACCCCATCTTTATGAGTGAGTTTTGGAGGAGCTTACAGGAGGCACTAGGGACATAGTTACAAGTTAGCATTGTCTATCACCCTCAAATGGATGGATAGACTAAGAGGTTCAATAGGGTTCTCGAGGATTTATTGAGACTATGTATCCTAGACTTCAGAGGGACTTGGGAGGAGTATATCCCATTAGTAGAGTTTGCCTACAACAATAGTTATCAGATGAGTATTGGTATGGCTCCCTTCGAGGCACTTTATGGATGACCTTGCACATCACCTACATGTTGGTGGGGTTTACGGACATACTTCTACTTGGGCCTGAGATGGTTATAGAAAATTATGAGAAGATAGGCATGATTCGTAGATGGATGAAAGCAGCTCAGGACAGGAAAAAGTCATATGTAGATCAGAGGAGGACTGACTTAGAGTTCGAGGTAGGAGATATGGTCATTATCAAGGTGTTACCTTTGAGAAATGTTGTTTTCTTTGGCTTGGTAGGGAAGTTAGCGTTGTGGATTGTACGACCATTCCCTATAGTTGAGAGGATAGGTCAGATGGCCTACAAAGTTAGACTACCATAGAGACTAGAAGGATTCACGATGTGTTCCATGTTTCCCAGTTGAGGAAGTGTCTATATGATTTTGTAGAGGTACTAGAGCCAAGTACCCTTGAGGATGTAGAGATAGAGAAGGAGACATCAGTTAGAAAAGTTCCTACCCATATACTTGGATCGGAAGTTAAGAAGCTACCCATCAAGGAGATCAAGTTGGTGAAGGTACAATAGGGAGAAGAACATGACGATGCGACATAGGAACCCGAAGACAAGATTCGCGCTTCTTACCCTTTTCTCTTTGAGAGTACGTTCTTAATTATTTTCTAAGCTTTTGAATTTGAATATGTTTTTCCTATTGTTTGAATCTCGATTCTTAGGTAGAAGCCTATGGATGATAGTAATATTTGAAAACATGTGTTTGAGACATGTTATGTTTGATGGTTGCAGGTGGATGCAAATGTTTGCTAGTCGATGCAGTGGATGCATATATACACATTAGGCACTAGATTAAGGATCAGTTAAACAAGAGCACTTACGTACTACATATGGACGTTTGCGCATTTTAATTTTAAATGGATGGAAATGGATGAATAATTGTTTTGATGTTGCATTATGGGTGAATGATTGGTTCAGACATATAGAATTTATATGTATTATTAGGGATCTTTTGTATACATATTGGATACATGACATAAACATAAATTGCATTAAGGAGGTCAATTGAGTCAGTAGAACGCCTGATTTCCGCATTAGCTTAGGGACATATACACAACACCTTTTCATATGTTCATACAAAGCATTAGAAATTTTAAGGACAATGGATGTCAGTGGTTGATAGATGAGTGGAAGGGTGTAGGTAATAGCCGATAACATTAATTACATTCTTCTTAATTTGAAGATTTCGGAGATGAAATCCTTTAAGGAAGGGAGAATGTAACACCCTAAAATTTAATCAACAATAATTATGTAAACAAGATTAATAAAACGAATATCAATTAATAAAATATTAAAAATTGGATAACATGGACTTGACTGTTGCGTTCGTTACGAAATTATGAGTCAGATAGATTATTTGTTTACTTGAATCGAACTAAGTATGAACAAGTTATGATTAAAAGAAGTTTGAATTAAAAATAATAATTAGATAATTGATTTGGGAATAATGTAGCGGTAATAGGCGACTCAGACCATATATGGGTCGACCACTGTGTCGACCCATTTAAGAGCTTAGTCGACCTACCTGAGGCTAGGCAGCATGCCTGTGCCTTCACCCGGTCGGGTACGTATGTAAGGTTCTTTCTGATGACTCAGCACGATGTGTTTTTGATGGTTTAAATTGAAACCATAAGATCCTATGGCCTACGCTATCCTAGCATACTTATAAACAGACTATTAACCCTCATTATTTTCCTACACCAAATATTTCTTCATCTTCTTCCTCCACAAAGTTATGTTCTGAAATAAAATTAGGAAAAGGTTTAGGGTGTTGTCAATATATAGATTGAAAGGATAATTCTTCTTCTGCATCAATTTCAAAGACCTTTTCTGGATCTATTACAAATCTTTGTGAGTTTTACGTTATTTTTAGACCTGCAATTTAAAAAGGATTTTGACAATAAATATATTGAATTTGAAAGTATCATTGTTTATAAGCTTATTCTTATATGTTATTGTTCTTTTAATTACTATCAGTTACCTATTACTTTTTAAGTTATTATTTTTTATATGTACATTCTTCCTCTTTATCCCCTTTTTGTCATTGTTTTATTAACAGTCTTATTATGGCTATTTATTCAGTTTGTTCATTTATGAGGTTAGATCTATTTCTCCTTTTCCTTTTTGTTTTGCGCTGAGCCTAGGCTAACGAAATCTTAGGCCTTTTCCGTTTGAGTTGCGTAAAATTGAAATAAATTAGAATAATCTGTAACAACAATAAAAAGGGATATGTGGGCATATTGGAATTTGAGAGCCATTGTCTGTATAATTGGAGTAATTATAAGGAGGAATATGCAAACATGCAAATATGAATAGGTTGGACTTAATTTTATATTAAGTAAAACATGTTAATGTAATCTGCAAACATCTGAGTAGGTGCTTATCTGATTTAGAGAAGGGTTGTGTCGAGAATTACATTTAATAAGAAATGTCATTTACAACCTTGGAATATAACATATGGTTATATTAAGCTTATTAATGAAATTAAACCAGCTAAGTTAAACCTATCTGATTAATAAGCTATGAGGTCCATTCTAGTGTTAAAATATTTGGTGGGACACTTAAAATTCTAGTTTGCGGGCCAAGCCTGGGAGTGGCTTGTGTCAATCTGTTGTTTTTTTGGAACCTGTATCAATCAGTATCCTTCTGTTATCAAACGAGTCTCGCACTAGGTAAAGACTAGGGCACACTTTACTGATGGATGATCATAAGTGGTTCAAATTCTGGAGGTGGGTATGGAAGCGTTCCGGCGGAGTCATGAACGTGCATGGATCCGATTGGGGAAGACAAGATGTTGTAACTGTAACAACCCGTATTTTTGGAACTAATTTAAAATTTATTTTTAATTGATTTTCACAGAAATATAATATTTTAGATGAATTATTTTGATGATAAATGATTTAAAATTTATTTTAAATAAAGTTAGAACGTATAAATTTAAAGTTTGATTAAAACGAACTCGAAATGGCGTGATAGTTTGAAATTCGATTTTAAACTTTGAATGAATGTATAGAATTCAACATAAATTAGTGATAAAATAAGAAACGTTGGAATATCTTGAATTGTAATTTTCTAACGAATGTAAGAAATTGAGATTTCCGTTTGTAAATTGTAAGTTATGTCTAAATTAAAATTTAGAATAGTCGCCATGGAATTTATATAAATATATATATTTTAATATTCTGTATAGCCCTTAAAATCGCCATTTTGCAAATGACCTCCGTTTTCAACGAAATCACTTCCATTGGGTTTAAAATGCCATTTGCGAGTTCGAAAACTATAAACATCGATACCTTTGGAGTTGGAGAAATTTGGTCTCTTTCATTGGATGTATGACCAAAATATCACTTTTTACATATATATGAATTTGGACTCGAGACCACTTCCATTGAGTTCAAAATGTCGTTTATGTGTTCGAAAAGTACAAACATCGATATATTCCGAGCTGTAGAGATTTGACACCTAGGTTGGGTAATGGTTGGCTAAATCTAGCCCACTCCTTACATCCCCCAAATTAACCTCCTTCTCTTCATTCATTCTCCTTTAATAAAGAAATCAGAAATGGGGAAAAAATGGGAAATTAAAATTCCTAAAGCTAGGTTTTGCAAATCCAAGCCCAAATCAAGTGCTAAATCAACATAAGGACTCATGTAAGCTCTCTTTACTCCTCCTCTATCTCTCTACCTCCTCAATTTTCGGATTTTGTGCAACCCTAACACATATAAGTTTTCTTGTGTGCGTATTTGTTGTTTAAAGAGAAGAATTGATGAGATATTGAATTCCTCGCAAGTGTAGAGGCTTGTTCTTCCTTGTCGGATCTTGTTCTTGTCATTCAAGAGCCAAATGTGAGTTCTTTGTGTCCATGCCACAAGCTATTGGCTTGTTAAAGTGCAGATTAGTGTTCATTTGAGTTGCATATGCTAGGGAATTGGATAGGCTAGTGAAACTTAGTTGGTTTCATATATTCATGTTTCATTAAATTGAAAGTTATGATTAGAATTGTCCACACAATCTAATTCATAAGCTGCTAGTTGATTTGGCGATATTGTGAAGCTCTGTTGTCGCACCAGCAAGTTCTAAAACTTCACAATTCGCTTATATCGCATTTGATTGCTTTGGTTAGAGAATTTAGTCGTTTTAGAGTTTATAATAGAAATCATTGTAATCTTATGTATATGTGTGTGTGTGTGTGCGTGCATGTGTTCTTGAGCGGTTTTGGCAAGCTAAAGAGGCCTTATTTTAGCTTATGAAACGTTATGAGCCATCACCCTTGATCCGAGATTGTCCGAGAACCGTTTGCACATCATTACATAGGCAAAATAGTGCATTTGCTTCAGTTCAGACGTCTGACCGATGCAACAGACGTTTGTCTAAGATCATGGAACATTATTTGCTTCAGTTCAGACGTCTGACCGACGCAACAGATGTCTGTCACAGCTCTCTGGAATTAACCTATTGCGTCAATCAGACGTCTGAACCGATGCAATAGACGTCTGTTTGGGGGCAAAATAATTGATTTTCTTAAAATGATCATAACATTTTCATACATTGTCGAAATTCAGCGAAATCAGATTCATTGGAACCGTATCGATGAGCACTACAACATGAGACTAACCAAAATGGAAATGGAGCTAGTTATAATTTAAGATGAATTAAAAACCCAAACGATAGTAGAACCGTCAATTAAAGACCGATGGAGTGCAAACCAAAGGTGAGAACTCTCTCACTCAAGCCTTGCGTACAGTTATTTATTTTTATAACTGAGTGTGTATTGATTGCCTGTGATTGGAATATTTGTTTGTTGTTTGATGGATGTTTACAGTTTTAATGTTATCATTATTAAACTGTGATTATAAATGTTTATAAATAAAACGTTTATATTATAGATGACCGGGATGACAATTTACCCACCCGTCTCCCGAATATTAGATAAGTTCACATGGATTGTGATGCAAGCCCCACACGGGTATTAGGACGATAATTTTACATATCGCCCAAATATGCAAGTAATAATCATTGGATGTTGATTGAAAACCCCACACGAGTCTGGGAATGATAATAACTTCACACATCTCACTTGTGATTAGTTGTATGTCAACCGATTGATTGATAGACTTTTATAAGCATTAATTAATTATTTAATGCTTATACAGTTGCAAATTGCACTCTGGATGTGAATTGAATGTTTAATAGTTGTTTATCACTATTTTTGAACATATGCGATGTATGGTATCCATATAAATAAAATTATATGGTAATTGATTGAGTCACATTCCGATTCAGAATATAAACAAATATTTTGATATAATATCAAGAGGAGAAACAAAGTATGATTTTGATGTACGATTTTGGATGGACACAAAAATATTGAAATAATTTCGAATGAAATACTCTAAGTTTGAAAAAGTAAAAGATATTTTATTAGAATGAAATAATTAACAACTAGAATAAAGAATTGATATGATTTTGATATAAGCAGGATTTTTCCAATGTATGAATTGGAATGGATTTGAATAGAAATAATCTTTGGAATATTTCTATATGGGGTTCCGTGATTATACAGGTATTGTTAAGGAATTTGGAAGACATATATATCGTTATTTGCAATACGATATCTGTTTATTTTAGGATTCGATATTGAATATAAGTTGATATGATTTCTATTCAGAGCCTTATATTTAATATCAAATTGGATTTGGGTTTGCCGTGAATGGTACCTTTAATAATACGTTCTTAAGCCCAATAGAGGATAGAATAAATCTTTTCATAAAGTCTAAACGAGATTTTCCAATTAACGAATACAATTGGAATTAAATGAAAGTGGATTTTGGGTTCTTTGTGAACGATGTTTTAAAATGGCATTAGTTCTTAAAGCCAATTAACGATGAAGTTATCATTTGAAAGCTATAATCTTTTAGTTAAGATTAATAGAATTTTTCCAAAGTAAACTCTCGGTAATATCTATTCCCTGTAAATAGACGTATGTCCACGCGAGTGTCAAACATCTGATCAAGCTAAAGAAAGATAAAAATATTGGCTTCAGCTCAGATGTCTGACTATATATGGTCTGACATCTATACAAAATCTCGAGAATATTTTTCCCTGTAAACAGACGTCTGTCCAAAGGGGGTCAGACATTTGTCAAAACTCTCTGGAAATCTTACCCTGTAAGATCAGACGTCTGTGCATTTTATGTCAGACGTCTGACCTATGCGGAAATGCACAATTTATCTTGTGCAACTTATGTTATGAAATTGGAATTTATAAATCTCTTAACTAAGATTTAATGAGAATTTTCTAAAGTGAAATCTTCCAAATTGATGAACTAAACTGAAATGTTAATAAGGCAATTAAATTTACTGAATTCAAGAAATGTGCGAGAATGGAGTACTACCATTTTTATTCCATGCGATACTTAAATCTTTAATTAGATTTGAACATTAAGTGATAACTGAATTTATTGATAACACCATGGGTGTTAGATATGAAGCACCACCAGTTTTGCTCCATGG
This sequence comes from Allium sativum, assembly GCA_030737875.1. Lineage (NCBI taxonomy): Eukaryota > Viridiplantae > Streptophyta > Magnoliopsida > Asparagales > Amaryllidaceae > Allium > Allium sativum. The sequence continues at coordinate 476,184,393 of CM060909.1, forward strand.
GATGAATAGGTTGGGATTAGGATAATAAAATTATGATCATTTCGGTAAGGCTCGTTAATCCCGAGTAGTTGATAAACCTTAAATTGGTTTAAGTTGTGAAAATATATAATAAATATTTTGAAATGATTTCCAAGAAGATTTGAATAAAAGAATATTCTGGATAGGAATGAGGCACATGATGTGTTTTTATAGCACTTGTCATAAAATATGTGAGTTATTCGTATAGACCGGGTTTAACCCATTCTGAATAACTGATACGCGACTATGTCGAAGATTAGAAGATAGTAGTCGAAGACCGGTGATCTTCACGTCATCACCCAAGAAGAGGTTATAAGTGGTGATCGTCCAGACGTACTTGGAGATCGATCAGATATGCGAGGACCTCTCCCCTGTATTGGACATATGGGATGAGGAATAAGGTGCCTCTGGTTTCGTTCAGACCCAGAACGAAATTGTATGGATTATGTCTGACATTGTATTTCATTCTGTATTGATTGATTTCTATTAAATATTTATCTGTTTGGTGGCGGAGAATTTACTCTCTTGCTTAACACCCTTCTCTGAGACGTATGAGCTTAGAGGTTATATATTGATAGAAATCAGTTGTACGGCATGAATTGACAATGTGGCATGTTAAGATGCAAATGATCAAGGCTTTTATTGAAAAGCAGGGCCTTGTGGATGATGATCAAAGCATAGCTTTAAGTAGCATAGCTTTGTGTATAACATTAATTCGCGAGCCTCACACCTCGGTATGAGTCAGAAATGGGATAGTGACTGCAAGGAGTGCATGCGTTTCTTTTTGGCTAGAAGTGGTGTCATGGAGCACAAACATTTTTACTTATGTGGTTGTTATATTGCGAGGCGCCTCAGATATCGAGCTGACTAAAAGACTCAGAGATAGGTCCGATAGGACCGGGAAACGTATTGTTCAGGAATAACCAATCCTCAAACGTAAGAGAGGACCGACCCTAAAGATCCAAGGGTTGCCCAAATGTGTAATCCTGAGGCATTTGCTAGAGTGTCTCGAAACCGGTAAGGAGACATCCCTTGCCTTGATTCATGACGGAAATCGAGTTTCCAAAACGTGACTTTTTGGTTTTAGTTGTAAACCTATATGGCGACATAGTAGGATGAGGTACTATGCTATCTATGATTGATACATTTATATTTGAAGTTGATTCCATCACTATGCACTAACAATAATAAAAGATAAATTTCGTGTATCAAGCATGTTTTGCCATTATAAGGTAAAACTCTATCCCCTGGTTTGTGTTTGCATTGTGTTATAGGACCCGAGTCTTATAATGGCTTTATTTTTCAAAAAGCATTGCGTTGTTTACTTTTAGATAGGTATTCTTGGGGGAAAACCCGTTCCGTGTTATACGGTGTGGTCCCTTGATGTACCAAACTTTAAAAATTAAGTTAACAACTGTTTTAGTTCTCACGCTAGTCCCATGACAGACTCAGAGTTTATAGTTTTAAACTAAACTGTAGGTGCCCATATTTTCCACACGAGCAGCTAGTAGTTTTGGTTTGCAGATATTTCTTTTCAAAGAATCCTGGATTACAGCTGGAGCTATATTCGGAAAGCTTTGTATCCGTGTATTTCTTTCATTTGTGGTATCCACTGCATATTTTGTTTATGTATTTAAATGTAATTTAAATCTCTAATATATTTCCGATGTGTAATATTTATTTCATACTCTGATATCTTGTACTCTGATGTAAACTATTGTAATGGCAATGAAATGTTTTCATATTTGTGTTCTGATGAGTCGTTTCTCAACACAATCCGCGTTTTCCCATCTCTTCATAGGCCGGGCGAATTCGGTGCGTGATAGGTAGTATCGGAGCTTTAGTTTATAAAGCTCGAGAACAAGACACATTAGAACCAAACGAAAGAATTCATCGGAGATATGATTAGTAATATCCTATAAGAGTAACTCGTTAGACATAGGGTTAGTAATGCCCTAGAATGAGTTTAAAGAGTTTTGAATTTGGTTTTGAAAATTATATCTTATTATAAAGATTTAAATATTATATTTGATATTGATTTTGGACTATCGGGTATAAAAAGATTTTGATGTACGTGTCGTGAACATATATTCGAAGTCTCAAATATACTGGGTATATATAGAATCACACTCTAGTCGCCCGGAGATGATTCTGATGATAGCGATCACATCATCAGCACTTATGTTCGAGTTTCGAAAGTGGAATATCTATATGATTCCAATTGACTAGTGTAAGAACCAAAACTTAGTTAGAGTTTACGTTGTGATTTGGCATTGAAATATGATCTTTGAGTATATATAAAAGATATATGTTTGAAAAGCTAATCAAATAATTGATTGCTGGTTATGATGGATGATAATTAGTTTGACTAATTAAAGTATTGGAATAATAAAACCAATAAGAGAATAAAAGGAATATTAAGCCAAATCAAATATAATATTGAACTGAATTGAAAATTGATTGGAATCAGATACATGCACACGTATATATATTGAGCAAGTCATAGCTTGGGAGCTAAGAAGAGGAATAAAATTGTGCGCCCTACCAATAGGTACATGTTTACTATATTGATTGTGTTTGATGATTATAAGTGCCGATTGGCTAGCCGCTTGGCTTTTAAATTTTCTTTTGATGTATGAGAGCCCGTAGAGGCCATTTGTGGTTCTGCCGATCAAACCGTACAAAGGAGGTTATGGCGAAAATTTTCGAAATTTTAAGGCATTAGCCAAATTTTGAGAAATTAGAAAGTTCTTAGAAACTGAAAAGTTGAAGAACTTGAGTCAAGTGAAGGTTGAGTTGGTTAAGTAAACGACCTTCAGTTCCTTCTTCCTTTTCGGGGATGAAATGATTTTAAGTGTGGGAAATTTTAACAGCCCATATTTTTGGAACGAATTAAAAATTTATTTTTAATTGATTTTCATAGAAATAAAATATTTTAGATGAATTATTTTGAGGATAAAAGATTTAAAAATTATTTTAAACAAAGTTATAATGTATAAATTTAAAGTTCAATTAAAACAAACTCGAAATAGCACGATAATTTGAAATTTCGATTTTAAACTTTGAATGAATGTATAGAATTCAATATAAATTAGAATTTGATAAAACAAGAAACATTGGAATGTCTTGTATAGTAATTTTCTATCGAATGTAAGAAATTGAGACTTCATTTTGTAAATTGTAAGTTATGTCTAAATTAAAATTTAGAATAGTCGCTATGGAATTTATATAAATATATATAATTTCATATTCTATATAGCCCTTAAAATCGCCATTTTGCAAACAACCTCCATTTTCAACAAAACCACTTCCATTGGGCTCAAAATGTCGTTTGCGAGTTCGAAAACCATAAACATCGATACCTTTGGAGTTAGAGAAATTTGGTCTCTTTCATTGGATGTATGACCAAAATATCACTTTTTACATATGGACGAATTTGGACTCGAGACCACTTCCATTAAGTTCAGAATGTCATTTACGTGTTCGAAAAGTATAAACTTCGATATATTCTGAGCTTCGGAGATTTGGAACCAAGGTTGGGTCTTGGTTAGCCAAACCTAGCCCACTCCTTATATCCCCAAAATTATCCTCCTACTCTTCATTCATTCTCCTTCAACAAAGAAATTAGAAATATGGAAAAAGATGGGAAACTAAAACTCCTAAAGATAGGTTTTGCAAATCCAAGCCCAAATCAAATGCTAAATAAATTTAGAGACTCATGTAAGCTCTCTCTACTCCTCCTCTATCTCTCTACCTCCTCAATTTTCGGATTTTGTGCAACCCAATCACATATAAGTTTTCTTGTGTGTATTTGTTGTTGAGAGAGAAGAATTGATGAAAGGATTCCTAGCAAGTGTAGAGGCTTGTTCTTCCTTGTTGGATCTTTTTCTTGTCATTTAAGAGCCAAATATGAGTTCTTTGTGTCCACGCCACAAGCTATTGGCTTGTTAAAGTGTAGATTAGTGTTCATTTGAGTTGCATATACTAGTGAATTGGATAGGCTAGTGAAACTTAGTCGGTTTCATATATTCATGTTTCATTAAAATGAAAGTCATGACTAGAATCGTCCACACAATCTAAGTCATAAGCTGCTAGTTGATTTGGCGATATTGTGAAGCTATGTTGTCACACCAGCAAGTTCTAAAACTTCACAATTCGCTTATATTGCATTTGATTGCTTTGGTTGGAGAACTAGTCGTTTTGTAGTTTATAATAGAAATCATTACATTCTTATGTATATGTGTGTGTGCATGTGTTCTTGAGCGGTTTTGGCAAGTTAAAGTGGCCTCATTTTAGCTTATGAAATGTTATAAGTCATCGTCCTTGATCCGAGATCGTCCGAGAAACGTTTGCACATCGTTACATAGACAAAATAGTGCATTTGCTTCAGTTCAGACGTCTGACCGATGCAAAAGACATCTGCCCAAGCTCACGGAAAATTATTTGCTTCAGTTCAGACGTCTGACCGACACAACATATGTCTGCCAAAGCTCTCTAGAAATAATCTATTGCGTCAGTCAGACGTATGAACTGATGCAACAGACGTCTGTCAAAGGAAAAATAATTGATTTTCTTAAAATGATCATAACATTTTCATACATTGTCGGAATTCAGCAAAACCGGATCCATTGGAACCGTATTAATGAGAACTACAACATGAGACTGATCAACATGGAAATGGAGCAAGTTAGAATTTAAGGTGAATTAAAAACCCAAACGATACTAGAACCAACAATTAAAGACTGACGGAGTGGAAACCGAAGGTGAGAACTCTCTCACTCAAACCTTGTGTATAGTTATTTTTTTAATAACTGAATATGTATTGATTGCCTGTGATTGCAATATTTGTTTGTTGTTTGATGGATGTTTACAGTTTTAAGGTTATCATTATTAAACTGTGATTATAAATGTTTATAAATAAAACGTTTATATTATAGATGATCGGGATGACAATTTACCCACTCGTCTCCCAAATATTAGATAAGTTCACATGGATTGTGATGTAAACCCCACACGGGTATTGGGACGATAATTTTACACATTGCCCAAGTATGCAAATAATAATCATTGGATGTCGATTGAAAACCCTACACGGGTCTTGGGATGATGATAACTTCACACATCTCCCTTTTGTTTAGTTGTATGTCAAACGATTGACTGACAGACTATTATAAGCGTTATGTAATTATTTAATACTTAAATAGTCGAAATTGCACTCTAGATGTGAATTGAATGTTTAATAGTTGTTTATCACTGTTTTTGAATACATGCGATTTATGAAATCCATATAAATAAAATTATATGGTAATTGATTGAGTCATATTCCGATTCTGAATATGAATGAATATTTTGATATAATATTAAGAGGATAATCAAAGTATGATTTTGATGTTCGATTTTGGATGGACCCGAAAATATTGAAATAATTTCAGATGAAATACTCCAACTTTGAAAAGATAAAAGATATTTTATCAGAATGAAATAATTAACAACTAGAATAAAGAATTGATATGGTTTTGATATAACTATGATTTTTCCAACGTAGGAATTGAAATGGATTTGAATAGAAATAATCTTCAAAATAGTTCGATATGGGGTTCCGTGATTATATGGATATTGTGAAGGAGTTTGGAAGATATATATATATATCGTTATTCCCAATACGATATCTGTTAGTTTCAGAATTCGATATTGAATATAAGTCGATATAATTTCTATTAAGAGCCTTATATCTAATATAAATTGAATTTGGGTTTGCCATGAATGGTACCTTTAATAATAATATTGTTCTTAAGCACAGTTGAGGATAGAATAAATCTTTTCATTAAGGTTTAGTGAGATTTTCCAATTAATGAATACATTTGGAATTAAATGAAAGTGGATTTTGGGTTCTTTGTGAACGGTGTTTTAAAATGTCATTAGTTCTTAAACCCAATTAACGGTGAAGTTATGATTTGAAAGTTATAATCTTTTAATTAAGATTAATCAAATTTTTCCAAAGTAAACTCTCAGGAATATCTCTTCCCTGTAAACAGACGTATGTCCACGGAAGTGTCAGACGTCTTTTCAAGCTAAAGGAAAATAAAAATAATGGCTTCAGCTCAGACGTCTGATAATATATGGTCAGACATCTATACAAACTCTCTCAAATATTTTTCCCTGTAAATAGGCATCTGTCCAAAGGGGGTTAGACGTATGTCAAAACTTTCTGGAAATCTTAGCCTGTAAGATCAGACGTCTGGGCATTTTATGTCAGACGCCTGACCTGTGCAGAAATTAACAATTTATCTTTTACATCTTATGTAATGAAATTGGAATTTATAAATCTCTTAACTAAGATTTAATGAGAATTTTTCTAAAGTGAAATCTTCCAAATTGATGAAATAAACTGAAACGTGAATAAGGCAATTAAATTTACTGAATTCAAGAAATGTGCAGAATGGAGTACCACCAGTTTTATTCCATGTGATACTTATAGGTTTGAACATTAAGAAGTAACTGAATTTACCGATAACACCATGGGTGTCAGATATGGAGCACCACTAGTTTTGCTCCATTGGATGAATAGGTTGGGATTGGGATAATAAAATTATGATCATTTCGGTAAGGCTCGTTAATCTCGACTAGTTGATAAACCTTAAATTGGTTTAAGTAACGAAAAGATATAATAAATCTTTTGAAATGATTTCCAAGAAGATTTGAATAAAAGAATATTCTGGATTGGAATGAGGCGTATGATGTGTTTTTATAGCACTTGATTAAAAAATACGTGAGTTATTCGAAAAGAGCGTGTAACACCCTGCATTTTTTAGACAATAAAATATAATTAAGTTAATTAAATATTCAGAATTATGTAAAAAATACTGCTCCATTGCGTCCATCTCAAAATTCGGGTCAAGATAGACACCTGGTTTGCGTAAAATGGACACCGTATGAAGAAGTGATGAGCATTATAAGTTTGTATACATATAAGGAGCTTATACGTGTATATATATATATTAAATAAATATATCCAAAATTCGAAAAACGAACTCGAAAATCAAAATTTACGAGGGAAATTCAGGGGGAAAACAGACCGTTGGAGTCGACCCACCAACAAGGGGGTCGACCCACCCCAAGTGGTGTTGACCCCGAGGTCGACCCCACCCCCAAATCTGGAACTTTCTGACGACATGGATGATTCTGATTTTTTTAATTTTGAATCTAAGGGACCATGTTACTCCACTTCACCTATAAATAAGACCCTAGAGCTAACACTAAACCTCATATTTCTGAGGCTACGCTGAAGCTCTGTTGTTTTCCCTCTTCCTCTCCTAATCTATTCAGAAAATTTAGGTTATTAGTTAAGAAAATTTCTAAATCTAAATATGGAGGAAAGGAACATATGCTTGTAAATGGAGTTCAGATCTCTTAACGAAGTGAGGTAATTCCTAGATCTGGTCTATTTTCAATTCTCCACTCTTTCTTCTTTTTTTTCTTTCTTTTAGTAAAAGTTATGAATCCATGATTGTTAGGTTCTGAATCAAATTAGGTGAAAAACCATGGAATGATAGATCTGAACCAGATCTAGGATTTGGAAAGCTTACGAGGTAAGTGGATTTAAGCCATATTGCTTTAGATAATGGTATGTTACCGTTTATCATTCCCCATTATGACAAACTAAAGTATGACATGTTAAGATACTTAAACATATGTTAATAATGATTAAATGGTGAATATGACTTGTGGGAATGATTAACATGATGTGACATCAAATTGTTGGAAAGAAAAAGTCCATACATTGAATCACTTAAAGTGTTGAAATGTTTATGTTTCGAAAGACAAACTTGTTAGAATATGGGTAATAATTGTTGTTGTTATAATTCCATGACTCACTTGTGGCATATTGTTGGGTAAATGACATGAGAACTTATTGGATTTAAACAATTACCCAATTAAATGTTTACATGTCAAGCTAAGACTAAACACATGTTAAAAAGGATATGCGACATAATTTGATGACATGTAAATTAGATTACAGAATCCATATGAAAAGGGTAATATGCCTAAAATTTATAGCAAATAGGAATAATTATTAAAGCATGGACATGGCTAGATTCACAGTAATTAGAAACTGTAACCGCGCTTAGACACGAGGTTAGATTACACTTGTGGTATAAGTCTGCCTATACCCGCCTGGCATATCTAGCAACCACAAGTGGAGAATATAATGTGAGGGGTCTAAGTACACAAACACGAGACATACCAGGACACGAGGCTAAGTCCAACTTGCGAAAGAAGTCTGCTCGGACTCGCCCGGCATATCCAGCATCCACAAGTTGTAGGCTTAATGTGAGAGGTTTGGTACATGTACACACACACACACACACACATATATATATAGCAGGACTGATAAATAGTATTAATTGTAATTAATGAAAATAAATGGAATTGAATGAAAGAAAGATGCAACAGTAAAGGAAAGAGGAATAATAGTAGCATATTATAAATAAAATACATTAATGGGAATTTTGTATAATAGGTAGGCTAGTCCTAGGGACAAGTAAATATTATAACTTAAGTTACAATAGTCTAGCGAGAAAATGAGATAACTTGTGTAATGCGGGAAATGGTACTTAATTATAAATTAAGTAATTTGAGAATCTGGAAATATGTAATGTGCTGATAGGAACCACATGTTAAGGGTTGTCCTAGGGACAAGTGCGGAATTGTAACACAAAGTTATATTTATGGAAAGTAGGAATTTTAGTAAACCTTAGTTAAGAGAACTAAGTTAATACGTGAACAACGATCAGTTGTAAAGACAGTTTAAGATAAAATTATGATTAAATAGGAAAGAGTAAGGCAAACTTATGGAATGGAATAAGTTATATTTAATCATAATGATAGTTGACATGTTAGGCAGAAAACATGTTGTGGGCTTATTAATAAACTTAAATGGGTTAAGTTATATGATTAAAATTAATAAGCAAGAGGGGCCCATTCTTAGAGATATAAGGGGCTAGAAAGAACTTGGTAACCTGAATATAAAAAAAGTTAAGATAACCAAGTAAAATGGAAACTTGGTGAGATAAAGTAAGCACGTAAAAGAATGTTTAGACATAGGGTCTAACAACCTGTTAAAGTGATGCGCATGGACCAGTCCGTACGTTTGAGGATGAATAACCCAAAGGGGTAGATCATCGTGGTGTTATAAGGCACAAGGGGAGCGCACGTTTATCTGATTATTCGGTCGGCTCCGAAGGACTGGAAGTGGAAGCACACGGCTTCCTGAGATACGTAAGGTGCTCCTGGTAGTCCTATGTGTGGTGGCAGATGTTTAGGCTGTGCTCGCAGAGGTTGGCTCTACGCGGAACTACTAGATGGGTAGGCCATGACCGCAAATGTAGCTTTGCAGTCAGAATGCTATGACGCGGTGACACTAGGGTGATTCGGCGGTTGTCTCAACGGGTTGGCAAAGGGTCACGACTAACAAGGATAGTAGATCGTCGGATACCCGTCATCGGCAGCCAGGGTGATGCAAAAAGACTAGAGCAAAAAAGAAAATAACATTCACCTTTCACTATCAGGGTACGGTGGTTGAGGGAAGATGCCAAATGGATTTTTATATTGGTTTTTTTAGGAGCAGTCGTTTAGCTCTTGTAGTCTTTACTAGTTGAGGGAGGGGCCGTGGTGGGGTCATAGCCACCATGAAAACAGACCCTAGTTATATCTGTATATAGAGGCTCTTAAAGACGGGCCTGTACAGATATGGAAAAGCTCCCGACTGAGTTCTGTGTATCGCCCAGCCACGGAACTCGTTGCTCATTAGAGGACTTGCGGTTAAGGCATCGAGTTACAATTGACGATACGTATGTGGGACAGTCTAGATACATGCATGTTGGCTCTGGGTGGTGTATCGTAGACTTGAGGGCATTACTCTAATATGAAATCTGGTTCGATCAACGATGGCAGTCTGTATGCTTACGTAGCATAGTAATAACTGATATATGCAGAATGTAACATTGTTATGTAAAGATCTGTACATCACTCCGGCATAGGATGAGGGAGTGCTTTCATTTCTGTGGCATTACGGTGGAGACCGTGCGAGTGGGGTACCATGGGGTGTACCTCAGTATTGAGGGGTAGCTACATATATACTATATTAGGTTAATCCACTGGGAAGTAAACGGGTACGACGTGTGTGTAAGCCTTGAGTGCTGTTAACCCAAGTAACCTAATAAATAAGGAAATATGATTGAAGGGTATATATAGGATTATCCAAAGTGTATAGTTTAAATCCAATCACCAGAACTTGTGTTCTGACCCCCTCCTCATAACATTTTCGCAGGTTAGATTTGTGGCAGAGACATGATAGCCTTGGGAACTGGTTAGGCAGTATTATTATTACGATAAGGCTATATTTTGAATATATTATATTTTTATCCATTCCGCTTTGAGATTATTTCTGAGCTCTGACATGTTTTATGTCTTTGTCTTTTCTGCAGGATAGCAGAGCAAACCAATATGAATTTCGATAGATTGGAATTTTGAAAAAAAATCGGTCTATCGGAATTCGGGTTGTTACATCTAGTATTAGAGCGTAAGTTTAGGATTCCTGTATAGATAGTGAGTGAACGTATTTGTATTTATATATACACACACACACACCCAGATCCATAGAGGAACCCACTAAATCGAAAGAGTATAATATGGTAAGAAATGGGATATTTCTTTTATACACTAAAGAAATGAATATGGAAATTTGAGACCCTTAGGTAATTTGGGTGGAAAGTGTACAATATATGGAAGAATAAAGAGGAATCCCAGGAGATAATACTTGGGTAGTGGGTCCAGTATTGAAACCTTGTTAGGAAGGGTTAAGATGGATTAAATATATATATATATAAGGAATATAACGGCCCGGAATTTTATCGGTTTAATAATTAATTAATTTAATTATTTGAATATAATGGTTTGGTTATTTAAATATAAGTAGATATTGGTTTCGTATTTGGATAAGATTTCTGAGACGTAGTTATAATTTAATTTTTAGAATTTTACTGTAATTTTTAATCCGTAAAATAAACAACTTTTTATTTGGAGTATTTTGCACCCTATATCAATATTTTGGGGTTTCACAATATGCGTTAACCTACCGATATTATTATATTTTTGGAGTCGTGGCACATTACACGATACGATGATACTTTTATTTTTGTCCTTAACAGCCCGTACAATATTAGATTCGGGTACATCGGATGCATAAATTCGTTTAAAACAAGCATGCTGAAGACAAAGCAGATGAGGGCACTATCCGTCCATATTCATCACGCTAAATTCTCCTTTCAAACAAACAACTATAGAACATGTGAAGCAAAATACAAAGACAAAAACAACTAGGCTGAAACTAACGTGTTCAGAAATGAAGACACGAGTATATGTGTATAAATTAATAATACAACTAAATATAATATGTATACCTTAGCTGCTAAGTAACACAACCACACATGTTATGGGCTAAATTTGTCTACCCTAACTGTACCTACAATGCACGGCCATACTGTATTTCCAAGATACCCTAATTGCTAATCCTTCCATGCCAAGGAAGTGACCCATATAAATCACAAACCCTAGAAAAATTATGAGCATGGTAATTTCAAATCACAATAAATTTTCATATCCTAACCTAACCCTCTAGTTGTCAGTCTATCTGTATGTTCACATCACCAACGTAATTATCCCTGTTAAAAATATAAATTTGTCTTTTGCACTTAGTATATCCCTGATTTAAAGTAAACATACCAACAGCAAAAGCGCACCAACACTATGCTATTGACAATACACACAGAACTATGGTTTCAAAATCAACTAATGTGAGAAATGAAAACACAAAGCTTAGCCTACCTATGTTTCGCATCTACCCATACTTTAGTGTTAAGTGTCATCTCGCTTATAAATACTCGTTTCACTTCATCGATCCTCGCAGGAAATTTTTTAAAACAAAAGAGTCCCTTGTAAAAAGAAACAAATTTCATCAAACTCCTAGCAGCAAGGACTTCGATCTGGTGTAGGCTTTGAAGGGGTTCGACTCCATTTTTTCGCAGGTTTTAATCACAGCAGGATTAGGATTTAGTTGGAGTGAACGAGGGTGTTCGGTGAAGCAAGGCGTTAGGTCTGGAGAATTGAAGAAAAGGAGAGGAATGAAGTTAATTGGTGCGATTCATGGAAAATTTAGGAGGAGCGTTGTGACGACCCCAAAACCCCATACGACGGTGGCAAGGGTAATCTTTGGAATATAACACATGAACAGATAACAGCAGAACAGAAATAAATAAATACACCAGATAATGTACAATAGAATACACTAGATAAACATAATCATCAGAGTTACACAGTATACAGGATCATACTTAGAACAAAATACAGTTCAGCTATACATAAATGTCTACAGAGGAAAAACAAAACATAATATGTACTGTAGGAGCTGAACAGCTTAAAAAGAGATAAATGGTAGAATCCATCCACAGCTCCAGCTATCTAGAAAGAGCCTGCTAAAACCTGAATACAAGGCTGCCCGTGTAGAAAAAGGGGGCACTCGAGTTTGTAAGTGAAACAAACTACGAGTCAGTCATGGGACTGGTATGAGAAATCTACTTCACATATTTTAATATATGGTCAATCACAGGACCACGCCACTTTCGCGGAACGGGTTTACTCCATTGGATTGCCAGTGCTTTAAAACAAGTAAATCTTTTAAACATTGCAATGCTTTTTATAAAAATGAAGCCATTATAAGACTCAGTTCCCATCACACAATGCAACGCAAACTGGAGGATAGAGTTTTACCTTATAATGGCCAAAATATGCTTGATACGAATAAAACAAAAGCATTTGATATTATTACTAGTGTTTATATGTTTCAAAAACAATTTCAATCATAACTATCAATCATAGACGGCATGGGTACCATATATCATGTCGCTATACATAGGTATACAATCAAAATCGCACGGTGTCGTATTTGGGAATTGGATTTCCGTTATGAACCAAGGCAAAAGATAGTCCTTACCGAATTCGAGACTGTCTAGCCCGAGTCTCAGGATCAGAGCTCGAGTGACCCTTGGAGCGACAAGGTCGGTCCACCGATGTGGATTAAAATGCCTAAACACTGCGTTTCCCCACCCTTTGGGGCATAAATGAGCCAAATGACTCCATCGGCTCCACACAGTCACCGATATATCCGAGGCGACTCGCAACAGCAGCAACCACACAGGTGAAAATAATATAAATGTCAGGGCTTGTAGGTCATTGACACCACCCTAGCTAGAAGGAAACGCATGTCCTCCCCGAGGTCCTCTCCCGTTTCTGGTTCATACCGGGGTGTGAGGCTCGCGAATCAACGTTATACACAAAGTTATGCCACACAGGCCGTGCTTTGATCATCAACCACAAGACTTTGCTTTTCAACAGAAGCCTTGATCGTTTGCCACTTATGCGTGTCACACAGGCAATTCACTCTATGCGACTGATTTCTACCGATATATAACCTCTGAGCTCGTACGTCTCAGAGAAGGGCGTTAAGCAAGAGAATAAATTCTCCGCCGCCAAACATATATATATTTAATAGAGATCAATCAACACAGAACAAATCCAATGTTAGACACACAGTCCATTTACAAGTTCGTTCTAGGTCTGAACGAAACCGGAGGCACTATATACCTCGCATATCCATCAATCTCCAAGTACGTCTGGACGATCACCACTTATTATCTATATTTCGGGATGCCTCCCAATCAAGGCATCAGTTATAATCCAACCAAGGTGGAGATCTCCGGTTTTCAACCACCGTCTTCATCATCGACTTCTTATCGCCGATTAATTATTTGAAATGAGATTTAACTCGGCCTTTTCAAATAATTCACGTATATTTAGAGTTTAAATCTATTCTTTTCAATGGTTAAATTATTCAACAATAATTCACGCCAATCACATTCAACCATCAAATATCCACTAAACCGGGAAAATTCGGTTTATTTCCATTCCATATCGTTTATAATAATTTCTAATGATTTATCGTTATTTTTATTTACTTAAAAATAGCCATTTCATTCAAACGACGCTTCAGGCCATAACGCGGCCGTGGCGCTGTTTTTCTTCAGATTTGATTTACACATATCTAAAAATCTAACTGTTGGATCTTCACAAATTTTATATCATTAGAAAGATCTTTTCAAAACGAATCCAACGGTTTCAGTTTTGGGAAAATCCGACGGTCGGATCTCCCAGTACAATTGTTTGAAGTTACGATTTCAAAATACGAACTGCAGCGTCGTTATTCGATTTAATTTATATATATATATATATATATATATATATATAATTGATTCTGGCACTGTTTTTCTTCAGATTTAAATTAAACATTCCAGACAATCCAACCATTGGATCTTCACAAAGTTGGTGCCGTTTGAAAGATATTTCCAAAGGGAACCCAGCGGTTTCAGTTTCGGGAAAATCCGATGGTCGGATCTCCCGCACTAATCGTTTGAAATCACGGTTTCAAAACATGAACTGCAGCTTAGTTATTCGATTTATTTCAATTATGTTTATATATATATATATATATATAATTCATTTTTCGATTTCAAAACCATATTCATTTCACACATTTGATAAAAACGATATTTTTATCCAACAGCTATTTATTTCAGCACATGAATTTTATTTCAACACATGAATTTCTATTCAACACATGAATTTTATTTCAACACATGAATTTTATTTCAACACATGAATTTTATTTTTAACAGTTCATATATATCATAAAAATGTGATTTTTATTGTAAAACAATTTATTTCAAAACACGATTATTTTATATAGTTTATACATAAGGTAAAAGTGTTATTTTTGGTGTTAAAACAACTTATTTAAAACACTAATATTTTATATAATCTATATATATGATAAAAATGTTATTTTTATTTTTCAAAGAATTTATTCAATACATAAACTTCATTCAACACATGAATATGAATCAGAGACAGAAATATTTCAGAAAAATTCGGCAGCATAACGGTATGGTAGTTAAAACCGGCACCGTCCCTAGTACGGATCCTCGCTCTACCTTAAAGCCTCGCAGCTTTTGACAATGGGGATTTTCAATATCTAGTTCGTACGCAGACAAATTTTCCCATATACTAATCCTATTGGGATTTCAACCACAATCAATTATTTCCAATCAACCATTCATGATATTCACCAAATTTTCACATCAACCAATAATCCAAACTATATCAGAACCAATATATATCGTCCATTGTCTGTGGACGAGGGGAGTACATATATGTATATATATATAAGTATATAACTATATTTTGGTTTCATTTCAATATCATTTCAATTTATTTCAACGCATATATCACTTTTACAACGCATATATAACTTATACATCGAACATACAACTTAAACAACGCTTATACATGAGGTGTACAACGCTTGTATAACTCATACTTCGACTATATAATTTATACATCGTTGTTTTCCATATGGTTTATAATTCAGAAATCTCACATTGGGTTCCACTCCACCAAAAATTGCAGAAGGCTCAGAAAAATATCCGGTCTCTTCTAAAATGTAGAAGACGTCTGCACGAGTCCACTGTCTCTTGTTTCACTGGATTTCGACAAGAAACGAAAAGGATATGATTTTTATTGTAAAATCATAAATCGTAGCGCTTAGAAGTGCTATAGAATAGTTTAATATAATTTAAACCGTAACTTTCTGATATTCTTCAAAACTAGGTATTGATTTATTTTCAAATCTGTTACACGTGAAGCCGATCAGCTTTCACCACGTCGTCCAGCTCCGAGAGGGGCGCCGGAGGGGACCCACGTCGTCCAGCTCGACGTCAAAATGGAGGAGGAATATGGCGTGCGATGGTGGGACTTTCGAGGCCTGGATCTCGACAATGACTTGACGAGGAGGGGCGCTTCTGGTCTTGATTTGAAGAGGAGAGGGCTCTCTACAAAAAGTTGCAAAGAGGCCATGGGTTCTGATGATCGGAGTGGCCGGAATATGGCCTGGAAGTGCGGATAACGTTTCCGCCGCCGGTCGAGGGTTAACGGGGGGGGTTTCTGATTTTTAAAAGAAATTAAATAATGAATGGAATTTTATTATTCGCCGATATTTATAGTACTCAAAAAATTAAGGTTTTCATAAACGAACTCCAATCCAAACCCAACGACTGTCGCCCCTAGCTAAATACCCCCATTCCGAACACAATGGGATATGTTTCGTAGGCCCATTCGACTGTTTTAGTCAGTTTTTCTTCAAATTAAAATATAAAACATTCATTGTTTGAGTTTAACGTACATTTCAATTTGTCGGAGCCACATATTGATTCTAAAAATTCCAGAAAAATAAATCTAGCTATGTTTTGACGATACGGTCCCAACAAATCTAGTTTCGTCGAATTCTGAGATTGTTTGAAAAATGGCCCTTTTCTGGTCGATCCAAATTATTATAAATCGACCAAACACATTTTCCTTTGCCATGCTCACATACTAACTTCAAAAATTATGAAATTTGAAACCTAGCAATAATTTGACATCCCGGACCCAACAAAGGTGGTTTCGTCGAATTCAGAGGTCGTTTGCAAAATGTCTATTTTCACGGGCTATATATTCTCTGTAGCGACCTTTCTGAAAATTCATTTGGCCATAACTTTTGATTCCCACTATGAAACTTCGATTTTTTAGATTCGTTAGAAAGATATTCACTACCAGATTTAAATATTTTTAGTTTTACTAAAATCCGTTTTATTTTGCATCCAGTACAGTCAGTCAAAGTTTGAATTCGAATTTTGAAAATGTCGCGCCATTTCAAGCCTTGTTTATAATTTAAAATAATTATATTCATTTCCAAACATCGATTCAAACATACTTTTCGTCGTTATTATTTAAAATAATTTATTTTAAATATCTAAAATTCAATAAAATAGCCAAATTAAAAATTTTAAATTGGCTTAGGTTTTCCAGGTTGTTACAATCTCCCCCACTTAAAACTTTTCGTCCTTGAAAAGGAACGAAGTCGAAAGTTGTTTAATTAACCAACCCAACTTTCCTCCTGGCTTCCATTCTTCAACTTTTCAGTTTCTAAGAATTTTCAAATTCTTCAAAAATTTCTCCATAACCTCCTTTGTACGGGGAGGGGTTTGGAACTTTATTGGGCCGTATTAGGTACCCAATAAATCCTAAGCATGCACATATTTATAGTGATATATTCTGGTGTCCACAGGGGAGTGTGTATATATCGTAACTCCAGAGAATAAATTCTCATCACCCTATAAATGGTTTTTGTGCCTTAATGACCAGAGAGACATGTTTACTGTCATCTCCAGACCCGTGTGGGGGTTTTATTAATCTTGCAATTCACCGTTACATTTTATATGGTCCATATCAGTCATCAGTTCAACCTGTAATGTATAGTCATCGCCATACAAGCCTCTCGCTCGTATGGTAAATCTTCTACCTCGTCACACAAGCTCCAAATGCTTATGTGGTATATGATGAAGTATGCCTATCTTCAAGAAGTATGCCATGTAGTGTAGTTCAAAATTAATTGTTACTATCCTATGGAGACATTTATTATTACACACAGAACAACCAGCACTCCGCATCCAATGGCATTCATAGGAATTGATATAATAATAAAATTGCGCATCCAACTCATTAAGGTTTACCTATTTGTCGGGCACGCAAATAAATTCTTTACTCAACAGCTAATCCTTTTACTTGTTCAAACATATATAATGCACATGTATATATTTTTATCTATTTTTAAATCAATTCAATACTTGATTTAATTGTATAGATTTACCCTTCATTCATTGATTAAATTAACTATCATTCTAATGATTTAATTAATCAAATCCACAATCACACAACACAAACAACAATCAATTTGTTTTTAACTTTTCAAAAATATACTAATTAATTCATATACTCTTTTAAGATAATCAGACTATAGAATTAAAAGTTTACATCCATGAAAAGAAAATAACAACAAAGTAGAGAACAAAATGGTAATGCAAAGTATGGTAAATGTACCTTGCACCAGAGTCAATCAGAGATATCCACCCTGCACTTAGGATAGGCTTTCTTAATGCTCTCCTCAGTTTCCCAAGTACAATCTCGCAGATCTCCACTCCATTGCACTTTGACTAAGTGAACCTTCTTGTTCCTCAGTTCTTTGGTTTCTTTGCCAATTATCTTTAGCGGCTCTCTTATAACAGCCAATTCTGGAGTAATTTCTATATCCCATTGTGCTGCTTCTTCCACGATCAAATCTGGATCATGAACATGCTTTTGAAGTTTAGATACGTGAAATACATCATGCACTCCAAGCAACCAATCAGGCAATTGAATTCTATAAGCGAGAGTTCCAATCTGTTCAAGTATAGGGAATGGACCAACAAATCTGGGCGCCAACTTCCTAGTTTTTCCAAATCGAATTACTCCTCTCATCGGAGAAACCCTTAGATACACATAGTCACCAACAGCAAATGTTAAATCCCTCCTTCTCGAGTCTGCATAGCTCTTCTGTCGACTTTGAGCTGCTAGCAATCGTTTCTTAATGAAATCGACTTTATCCGCAGCTTCGCGAATCATATCTGGTCCCAATACAAGTCTAGTGCCAGTATCTACCCAACAAGCAGGAGATCGGCACGGCCTACCATACAATGCTTCGAATGGTGACATTGTCAGGCTCGCTTGGTAGCTGTTGTTGTATGAGAACTCAGCCAAATGCAAATGGTCTTCCTATGATCCACCAAAATCAAGCACACAAGCCCGCAATAAATCTTCTAGTATACGATTCACCCTCTCAATCTGACCATCTGTCTGAGGATGATAGGCAGTGCTTAGATTCAGCTTCGTTCCTAGTTCTACTTGAAATGCCTCCCAGAATTTGCTAGTAAATATTGGATATCTATCACTAACTATACTGATCGGCACTCCATGTAGCCTAACAATTTCCTTGAAATAAACTTGTGCCAGACTTTGAGCAATTCTATTGGATCTGACAGGTATAAAATGGGCGGTCTTCGTGAAGCGATCTACGATCACCCAAATATTGTCATTTCCTTTCCTGGTTCTGGGCAAACCATCTATGAAGTCAATGGAAATATGTTCCCACTTCCAACCTGGAATGTCTAGCGGTTGCAACAATCCAGCCAGTTTCTGTTGGTCGCTTTTGACTAGTTGGCAAGTAGAGCACCTGCTAACATATAAGGAAATGTCTCTCTTCATCGACTTCCACCAGAATGTATGCTTAATACCATTATACATTTTGCTCACTCCCGGATGGATACTGGCATTCATCCAGTACTTCCCTCCGGAGCTCAGAAATATTAGGAACACAAATTCGACCCTTTAGCCTTAGAACCTCCTGGTTATCAATCTGGAAACTCAAGGGTTTGCCTTTCTGTATTCTTTCTCTGATCCTCTGAACGAAGAGATCGTCCTTCTGAAGAGCAGATATCTTATCAATCAATGAAGTCGTAATAATAAAACTGGCGATCATTACATTCTTTCTACTTAACGCATCGGCCACAACATTGGCTTTCCTTGGAGTGTACAAAATCTCAAAATCGTATGCTGCAAGAAACTCTAGCCAACGTTGCTGCCTCAGATTCAAGTCTTTCTGGGTGAACAGACACTTCAATGACTGATGGTCTGTATACAGTTCGAATTTCTCGTCCAGAAGATAATGCCTCCAGATTTTTAAAGCAAATACAATGGCTAACAACTCAAGATCATGAGTAACATAATTTTTCTCATGCGGCTTCAGCTGACGGCTAGCATAAGCAACCACTTGACCTCTTTGCATTAATACCGCACCAAGGCCTTCTCTAGAGGCATCTGTCTAGACTTTCAAGTCTTGATTGCCATCGATTATCGTTAACACTAGAGCCGTTGTTAATCTTAACTTTAGCTTCTGAAAAGCCTCCTCACATTTGGGAGTCCACTTGAATCTTGCGTGCTTCTTTGTAAGCTTTGTTAAGGAACTAGATATCTTCAAAAAATCTTTGACGAACTTCCGATAATAACTAGCTAATCCAAGAAAACTTCGAACTTCTGTGGGAGTCTAGGCTGCCTCCAATTTTGAATAGCGGTGATTTTACCGGGATCCACAGAAATTCCTTCTTTTGATACAACGTGGCCAAGAACCTTGACTTCTTCTTGCCAGAATATACATTTGGAAAGTTTGGCCTTCAAGACATTCTTTTGCAGAATTTCTAATACTTGTTCCAAATGTTTCGCGTTCTCGCTCTCTGACTTAGAGAAGATTAATATGTCATCAATGAAAACCAGAACAAATTTATTCAAGACATCGCGGAATACTCGATTCATTAAATCCACAAAATAGGCAGGAGCGTTACATAAGCCGAATGGCACTACTAGCCACTCATAGAACAAATCGGGACCACTGAATGTTGTCATAGGAACACACTCTTCGGCAATACGAAGCTGATGGATGCTTGTAGCTAGGTCCATCCTTGAGAATACTTGTGCACCGTTCAATCGATCCAGCAAATCATCAATCCGGGGCAATGGATATTTTTTCTTTAATGTCTGTTTATTCAAGTCACGATAATCCACACATAGTCGAAGAGTACCGTCTGACTTTGGGACAAACACCACTACTGCTCCCCAATTAGAGAAACTAGGTCGGATCAGACCCTTCCATATAAGCTATCGAGTTTGATTATCTAATTCTTCTTTCTCTTTTAGAGTCATCCTACGAATAGCGTGCACTACTGGCCTTGCATTCGGAATTAAAGTGATCTTGAAATAAATTTCTCTCTTTGGAGGTAAACTAACAACTTCTTCGAACACATCTGCATAATTCTTAACGACAGGAATATCCTTTATGAGGTCGGGAATATTCTCTGTGACTACAGGGATATTTTCTATTTGAGAAGGAGAAACATCAAGAGCTGACCAAAAGTCTTTTCTATCAGAATTCGGGCCTTCACATGGTATGGTTATATAGTTCCCTAATTGGGCCTTTGCCTTAACAACTCTCTCGGCGCATTAAACCACTGCTTCATATTTGGTTAACCAATCCAATCCCAAAATAAGATCGAATTCAGTAAAATTCGTGATGATAGAGATGGTAGGGAACTTATAACAAGAAAAAGAGATAGGCACCCCACAAACCCACCTAAGATTGTGGAAACCCCAACCGGATTATGGACAGTGATGGGTTCTTTGAGCTTTTTCAATTTCAAATCCAACTTTTTAACTACATTCTTTGCAATAAAGCTCTGTGACGCGCCTATATCAAATAGTACTTTAACTGGAATGTTTTTGACAGTAAGCGTGCCTTCCAAAACATCAGACCTTTCCTGACCAGATGCAGGCACTTCTGCCACTTCATTTACATGTACTACTTTAGGTTTTCTAAATAGCGGACAGGCCTTTAAAAGATGACCGGTCTGATGACATCCATCGCATTTACTATTCTCTTGAAACTTCTTACCGGATTTAGATTCATCCTTCTTTCGTTTCTTCAAGGATTTACAACTCCTGGTCAAATGCCCTTGCTTACTGCAGTTAGAGCATGTGGCCGTCATTATGGGTTCTTTCTCAGATTTAACCCTTTTCCTCTTGGCTCTGGGCTTCTTACTGACCTCAGGACTATCAGTCTCAAACTCCTCTTTGTTATTAGAACTGACTTCCTCTTCGTCGTTCAAAAGACCTTTCTTATTGAGATCTTCATACTGATAAGCCATGTATATCATTTCAGAAAACGAAGCTTCACATGCCCCATCACTCTACTTTGGTACTTTCTTTGAAGCCCGTTAATAAATCTCAGATTCTTCCTCTTCGGATTTTCAATTAGATGTCGGGCAAAATGAGAAAGTTCATTGAATTTCTTATGATATTCTGGAATGCTTATATCCCCTTGTATAAGATAACAGAATTCATCACATAATCGCTCAGTTGCTTCTAGAGGAATAAATCATTCACTGAAAATCTCTTTAAATCTATCCCAGGTAATATTACCTTCTGGATTATCCTCAATAATCGAATCCCACCAGAACAAAGCTTCGTCTTTGAGAGCCCAAGATGCCAGTAAACTTTTCTGATCATCTCTCAGCTTTGAACCTTCAAAAAAATTCTCAGCAGAGCGTATCCAGGCTTGAGTTTGAATAATAGATTCATTGCCCGAGAACAGTACTCCACCCATATTTCGATACTTAATTAATAGAGCCTCAATATCTAGTTCTGCCCTACCTCTTCTACTTCTGCCACTCATTTTCCAATGTCTGCAAATAGCAGACAAAGTGTTAGGCCAATAGAAAAAGGTAATTTTTAACACATAGAGACATATACTTTAATGTAAATGTGTCTATAGAGGTGTATTTCATTCTGCTATACTCATACTATGATATTACTGATCCTATCTGTAATGAGTTATTCGTCCTAGAACTCTACTGGTTCTATTTCTGACGAGTTCGTTAATATGTTATATTCCACAACTAAGCCTAACCAAAGCTCTGATACCACGTTGTGACGACCCCAAAACCCCGTACGACGGTGGCAAGGGTAATCTTTAGAATATAACACATAAACAGTTAACAACAGAAATAAATAAATACACGAGATAATGTACAATAGAACACACTGGATAAACATAATCATCAGAGTTACACATTATACAGGATCATACTTAGAACAAAATACAGTTCATCTATACATAAATGTCTACAGCAGAAAAACAAAACATAATATGTACAGTAGGAGCTGAACAACATAAAAAGAGATAAATGGTAGAATCCATCCTCAGCTCCAGCTATCTAGAAAGAGCATGCTAAAACCTGAATACAAGGCTGCCCGTGTAGAAAAAGGGGGCACCCGAGTTTGCAATTGAAACAAACTACGAGTCAGTCATGGGACTGGTATGAGAAATCTACTTCACATATTTTAATATATGGTCAATCACAGGACCACGCCACTTTCGCAGAACGGGTTTACTCCATTGGATTGCCAGTGCTTTAAAACAAGTAAATCTTTTAAACATCGCAATGCTTTTTATAAAAATGAAGTCATTATAAGACTCAGTTCCCATCACACAATGCAACGCAAATCGGAGGATAGAGTTTTACCTTATAATGGCCAAAATATGCTTGATACAAATAAAACTAAAGCATTTGATATTATTACTAGTGTTTATATGTTTCAAAAACAATTCCAATCATTACTATCAATCATATATGGCATGGGTACTATATATCATGTCGCCATACATAGGTATACAATCAAAACCGCATGGTGTCATATTTGGAAATTGGATTTTCGTCATGAACCAAGGCAAAAGATAGTCCTTACCGAATTCGAGACTGTCTAGCCCGAGTCTTAGGATCAGAGCTCGAGTGACCCTTGGAGCGACATGGCCGGTCCACCGATGTGGATTAAAATGCCTGAACATTGCGCTTCCCCGCCCTTTAGGGCGTAAATGAGCCAAATGACTCCATCAGCTCCACAAAGTCACCGATATATCTGAGGCGCCTCGCAACAGCAACAACCACACATGTGAAAATAATATAAATGTCAGCGCTGGTAGGTCACTGACACCACCTTAGCTAGAAGGAAACGCATGTCCTCCCTGAGGTCCTCTCCCATTTCTGGTTCATACCGGGGTGTGAGGCTCGCGAATCAACATTATACACAAAGCTATGCCATACAGGTCATGCTTTGATCATCAACCACAAGACTTTGCTTTTCAACAGAAGCCTTGATCGTTTGCCCCTTAGGCGTGCCACACAAGCAATTCACTCTATGCGACTGATTTCTATCAATATATAACCTCTGAGCTCATACGTCTCAGAGAAGGACGTTAAGAAAGAGAATAAATTCTCCGCCGCCAAACAGATATATATTTAATAGAGATCAATCAGCACAGAACAAATCCAATGTCAGACACACAGTCCATTTACAAGTTCGTTCTGGGTCTGAACGAAACCGGAGGCACTATATAACTCGCATATCCATCAATCTCCAAGTACGTCTGGACGATCACCACTTATTATCTATATTTCGGGATGCCTCCCAATCAAGACATCAGTTATCATCCAACCGAGGTGAAGATCTCCAGTCTTCAACCACCGTCTTCATCATCGACTTCCGATCAATTATTTGAAATGAGATTTAACTCGGCCTTTTCAAATAATTCATGTATATTTAAAGTTTAAATCTATTCTTTTCAATGGTTTAATTATTCGACAACAATTCACGCCAAACACATTCAACCATCAAATATCCACTAAACTGGGTAAATTCGGTTTATTTCCATTCCATATCGTTTATATTATTTTATAACGATTTATCGCTATTTTTATTTATTTAAAAATAGCCATTTCATTCAAACGACGCTTCAGGCCATAACGCGGCCGTGGCGCTGTTTTTCTTTAGATTTGATTTACACATATCTAAAAATCTAACTATTGGATCTTTACAAATTTTATATCGTTAGAAAGATCTTTTCAAAACGAATCCTTGTAATAACCCGGAAATCTGGGCCAGTTTAAAAATTTTATTTTGACAATTTTAGCGAATTTTGCTTATTTAAAATAGATTATTTTAAGTAAAAACGACGAGAAATTTATTTTGAATATAATTCGAACGAATATATTTATATAGTTCGTCGTTAGAATATAAATATTTATTTTAAATTATAAAAGGAATTGAAAATGGCGCGGTAGTTCGATAATTCGATTTCAAAATTCAAATGAATGTACCGGGAGCAAAATAAACCGGATTTTAGTAAAACCAAAAATATTTGAATCTAATTGATAATATCTTTCCAACGAATCCGAAAAATCGAAATTTCATAGCGGGAATCAAAAGATATGTCCAGTTGAAAATTCTGAATAGTCGCTATGGAATTTCGGCCCTTAAAAATAGCCATTTTGCAAACGACCTCGGATTTCGACGAAACCACTTTTGTTGGGTCCGTGATGTCAAGTTATTGCTAGATTCCAAATTTTGTAATTTTTCGAATCAATATGTGAGCGTGGCAAAGGAAAATGCGTTTGACCAGTTTCAGTTGATTTTAATCGACTGAAAAATGACCATTTTTCAAACGGTCTCAGAATTCGACGAAACTAGTTTTGTTAGGACCGTATCGTCAATACGAAGCTAGAAAATATTTTTCGGGAATTTTTAGAGGCTGTATGTGGCCCCGGTAATTTGAAATGTACGTCCGAATTGAATATATACTGATTTATATTTTAATTTTGATAAAAACTGATTCAAACAGTCGAATCAGCCTATGATACATATCCCATTGTGTTCGGAATGGGGGTATTTGGCTAGGGGCGACAGTCGTTGGGGTTCGTTTGGAGTTCACATGATTAAACAAGATAATTTACGAATAAAATATTAATTAAATTACTATAAAACCCTAGAACCCTTCTAGACCCGCCGTCAGTTGAAAATGGAGGGTTAGGGTTGTTCGAAAATTCAATTCGATTTTTCCTTAAATCCCATCAGCGATTTTTGAAGATTTCAAAACCAAAATCGTAAATCTCTCCGTGCTCTTTCCCTCAGTACCCAGTTGATCGTCCATCGTGAGGAAAGTGGCTCGAGTTTCGAGCTTAAACATCCGCCGTTCGCGGTCGGATTGCGAGGCGAAGGAGCCGTCGCGCGTGGCGCTGTTCAAGGAGGAGGCACGCCAGTCGTGGGGCTTCGACGTGGTCTTGGGCGATCGGCGTCAGGGCGGCTCCAACGGCGGCAAACCCTTAACCCTAGGTGCGGCTCCCTTTGGAAACATCCAGAACTGAAGAAACAGTGAGCATTTCTTATATTATTATTTTTCAATAATAAGGTTTTTAAACTTCAGTTTTTTTTATAAAATTTAACAGTGGTTTAAAAATTAGTTTTGAAAATATATATACATGGTTTAAAAATCAGTTTTGAAAATATATATACATAGTTTAAAAATCAGTTTTGAAAATATATATACATAGTTTAAAAATCAGTTTTGAAAATATATATACATAGTTTAAAAATCAGTTTTGAAAATATATATACATAGTTTAAAAATCAGTTTTGAAAAAAAAAATATAAAGTTTAAAAATCAGTTTAGAAAAATATACATATACTTTGTTTAGCAAAATATAATATGCTATGTTTTGAAAATATAAAGATACGATTTTTGAAAATAGAAAAATGAGATTTTATGTAGATAGTATAGAAATAAAAATATGATTTTTATTTATAAATAGCATAGGATGAAAATAGAATTTTTAATATGGTAGAAGATGGTTAACTGATATTTATTTTCAGCTTTTAATCTAAATAAGCAGTGTATTTATTTGCAAGTGTTAAAATAAATACGATGGAATTTTATTTTTAGTTTATAAAAATAAAATAGCAAAGTAAAAATTCGATTTTTATATATTGAATAGCATAGTAAAAATTCGATTTTTACATATGTAGTGGCTACGAGCAACGAAGAGGACGAAAAGGCGAGAACGACGAAGATCTCTACAATAGGAATGTCGTGAAGTTGGGATAGCTTTCGGTGAGAATTTCTCACTCTTCAATTTCTTTTCTAGTTATATATATATACTAGGATGCAGACGGTGCTTAGTAGCACCCGACACAATCGTCCACAGACCATGGACTTGTTTGTTTGGTTGTGTAGTTGGTTAGATTATTTGGTTTGAATTGAATTGTTTGGTGAATTGAATGGATTTGATTGATGTGTGAATGGCGTGGGCCTTCACTAGACTGGGGATAAGGCTAGGCCTTGTCCCGTTTCTAGTATCGTGCCGTTATGCCGCCGAAATTTTCTAAAATAAGTTAGAAAAATAAAGAAATCATTTTATTTAATAAATGAACTGAATAGAATATTTTCATAGGTCGAATAAAATGTTTTATCGTTAAAAATATAATTTTTAACGTGAAAGTGAATAAATAAATATTTATAAACAAATCGGCCGATTTGTTTATATACACTGATTTGACTGATATTGATTGGGTCGATAAATTTTACACATCGCCCAACTGCACAACTAAAAAAATCTGTGTTTGATTGTTTGAAACCCCACACGGGTGTTGGGATGAAATTTAAAGTTCACTCATCCTGATTGATTAAATATGTCGATCGATTGATTGACATGCTGTTATAAGCGTTAGATATCTATATTTGATGCTTATACAGTGTAGTGCACTTTGGTTGATGGTTGATTATTTTCAATGCTATTATATACGTGTGATGTATGAAAAGTCCATATAATTAACATTATATGGTGATTGATTGGGCCTCATTCCAATTTAGAAAATAAAGAATATTAAAATATAAAGGTTCATGTGTTGACTGTACTCATCCGTTGAGATTAGTCATGTGTTGAACGAAATATTTTAATAATAAAATTTATATCTTTATCAATATAATATAAATGTTCATGTGGTGACTGTACTCATCCGTTGAGATTAGTCATGTGTTGAACGAAATATTTTTATAATAAAATTTACATCTTTATCAATATAAAATAAAGGTTCATGTGTTGACCGTACTCGTCCGTTGAGATTAGTCATGTGTTGAACGAAATATTTGAAAAAGAAATATTTGAATCAGAACATTTGAAAATAGAAATATATGAAGCCGTGTTGTTTAGATTGACGCCATTTAGACGTGAACGATATTTATATCGATTTTACTCATTTTAAAATGAATATTGAAAAGTGATTTCGAAATCGCATATTTTGAAATGAAATTTGAATTAAATTGAATAGGAAACGAATTCGAATTGAATATATAACGAATTTGATTTCAATTGAATATATAATGAATTTGATTCAAATAGAAAACCAATTTAAATTGAATCGAATAGAAAACCAATTTGAATTGAATCAAATAGAAAACCAATTTGAATTGAATCGAATAGAAAACCAATTTGAATTGAATCGAATAGAAAACCAATTTGAATTGAATCGAATAGAAAACCAATTTGAATTGAATCGAATAGAAAACCAATTTGATTTGAATCGAATAGAAAACCAATTTAAATTGAATCGAATAGAAAACCAATTTGAATTGAATCGAATAGAAAACCAATTTGAATTGAATCGAATAGAAAACCAATTTGAATTGAATCGAATAGAAAATCAATTGAATTTGAATAAAATAGAAAACAAATCGAATTCGAATTGAATTGAATAGATAACGATTTCGAAATGAAATTGAATAGATAACGATTTCGAAATGAATTGAATAGATAACGATTTCGAAATGAATTGAATATAAAACGATTTCGAAATGAATTGAATATATAATGAATTCGAATTGAATGGAAAACGAATTTGATTTCAATTGAATAGCAAACGAAACGAATTCGAATTGAATTGAATATAAAACCAATTCGAATTGAATTGAAAACGAATTCGAATTGAATTGAAAACGAATTGAAATGAATTCAAATTGAATTGAAATTTGAATTGAATAGAAATGAATTTTAAAACGAATTTATAAGGAAAAATTCAATTTTGATTTGAAATTGAAATGGAAGTTGAAATTGTTTTGAAAACGAAATTAAAATGATTTATAAAATTCGCTTTAAATAGTAATCGACGAAATATATATTATATATATTATATATATAATATAATGGCCTGAATAGAACGCGCCGCGCCGCGGCAGTTTGTGAATTTCGACCATTTATTTCAAACGGACATTACGGGAGATCCGACCGTCGGATTCTCCTAAAACCGGAACCGTTGGGTTCGTATCGAAAAGAGCTTTCTAACGAATATTAGAAATTTGAAATCTAACGGTTGGATTTGGAGATACGTCCAAATCAAATTTGGAAAAGGTCGTTGTAAGTGCAGTTCGATGGCCGTTGATGGAAATCGACTGTACGGGCCTTGATAAAATTATTAAAAATAGTAATAATTAGTGAAAAATCGTAAGAATTGATTTGGGAAAAATTGGGATGAAAACTCCATATTTGAAAAGATAAAAATAGATTTTTATCGAAATGAACTAGTTTTGAACTGAAATTAAAACCCATTTATTATTTGAAATGGGTTTAAATAGAATTGATTCATGGGTTTATCGTGAACTGTGTTTTAAATAACACTAGTTCTTTAACCCGATGATAAATAGAATGTGATTTGGGTTTATCGTGAACTGTGTTTTAAATGACACTAGTTCTTTAACCCAGTAAAAAGAGTTTTAATGGATCTTCAATTAAATTGAAATGTGGATTGATAATTTAAATTATCAACTTTAGAAAATGAGCGAGAATGGAGTATCACCAGTTTTGCTCCAAAGCGATAGTTAAATCTTTAATTAGATTTGAACGTGAAATGGTAATAAATTTTACCGATAACACCATGGTATTAGATATGGAGTATTACCAGTTTTGCTTCATGGGATGAATAGGTTGGGATTGGGAAATAAATCAAATAATTATCTCGGTATGGTTCGCTAATCTCGACTAGTTTGGGAAAACCATAATTTGGTTTGAAATGACATCTAAAGGAAGATTAAAGGATAAATTTTAAAGAATTTATCTTGGATAAAATTATTGGGAACCTTTCCCTAAGAATTGAAATTTAGAAACTAGCTGAAGGTTAGTTAAGAAGAATGGTTTCCTGGATATTGATATGATGTTGGTTTCGGCCTTCGGGGTTAATATTTAGGGAATTGCTCTCTTACTGATTTACGGTTAGTAACTAATGAATTGGAATGAGGCGTATGTTGTGTTTGTGTAACATTTATTTTTAATATACGCGGGTTGTTCGGAAAGGCCGGGTTTATACCCATTCTGAATAACCGATTCGACGATATGTCGAAGATGAAGACGGTGGTTGAAGACCGGAAGTCTTCACATCGTTGGGATAATTACTGACGATCCTGATTGGGCTGTACACCCAAGAGGATGGAAATAGTTGGTGGTCGTCCAGACGTACTTGGAGATGGATGGATATGCGAGGAAAGTGCCTCCGGTTTCGTTCAGACCTAGAACGGACTTGTAAATGGATGGTGTGTCTGACATTGTATTCCTTTATATTGTATTCGTTGATCTCTGCTAAATATATATCTGTTTGGCGGTGGAGAATTTATTCTCTTACTTAACGCCCTTCTCTGGACATACGAGCTCAGAGGTTATATATTGGCAGAAATCAGTGGTACGATATGGATTGATAATGTGGCATGCTGAGATGCAGTGATCCAGACTTTTGTTGAAAAGCAAAGTTTGGTGGATGATGATCAAAGCGCAGCTGATATGGCATGGCTTTGTGTATAGCGTTGATTCGCGAGCCTCACACCTCGGTGTGAACCAAAAACGGGGAGGACCTCCGGGAAATGGACATATGCTGGTTTCTAGTTAGAAGTGGTGTCAGTGCTTAAACTGGCTGGCATTACTTATGTGGATGTTGCTTATCATTACTTATTGCCCAGCGGGGCGTCTCGGTTAACGGTGGTTGCAGAGGCTTACGGGTCCCAGATCACTATGAGGTTCCATAGAACCGGCTAGCATATCGTTTACGGCATTACTAACCATCGACGGGTGGCCGGCCCCGACGTTCCGGGTGCAGTCGCGGCTGCAACCTGAGGCTCGGGCTAGAGAGTCTCGAATTAAGCACAGGATATTCCCTTTGCCTTGGTTCACATGATGGAAATCCAATTTCCAATACGTGTATTGCGGTTTTAATTGTAGAACTAGTATGGCGACATGATATATGGTACCCATGCCGTCTATGATTGATATTTATGATTGAAATTGTTTTGACACTATACACTTATAGTAGTATCAAATGATTTGTTTTAAACGTACTAAGCATGTTTGGCTATTATAAGGGAAAACCCTATCCTCCGGCTGCGTTGCATTGTGTGATGGGACCTGGGTCTTATAATAGCTTCATTTTTAGAAAAGCATTACGCTGTTTACTTATATGCACTGGTGTTCTTGGGAGGAAACCCGTTCCGTGTTATACGGCGTGGTCCCTTGATTTACCTAACTTTAAAATAAAGATTTACAACTGTTTTAGTTCTCACACCAGTCACATGACTGACCTGGAGTTTATTGTTTTAACCTAAACTCTGGGTGCCCCTATTTTCGACACGGGCAGCTAGTAGTTTTGGTTTTGCAGATTTATATTCACAGGTTCCTGGTTTACAGCTGGAACGATATCCGGAAAGCTTTGTATCCGTATATCTCCTTCAGTTGTGTATCGTATTATTTTCCGCTGTCATGTATTTAAATGTAATTTAAATCTCTGATATTTCTGTGTAATATTCATTCATACTCTGTATATTCTTGTATTCTGATGCATTGTTGTAATATACAATGAAACGTTCTTTTGTCTGCGTTCTGATTTGTCTTGTCCTCACAGTAATTCGTTCTTTCTCATCTCTTCGGAGACCGGGGAAGTTTCGGGTCGCTTCAATCCAACAGTTTCAGTTTTGGGAAAATCCGACGATCGGATCTCCCAGTACAATCGTTTGAAGTTACGATTTCAAAATACGAACTGTAGCGTCGTTATTCGATTTAATTTAATTATATTTATATATATATAATCGATTCTGGCGCTATTTTTCTTCAGATTTGAATTAAACATTCCAGACAATCCAACCGTTGGATCTTCGCAAAGTTGGTGCCGTTGGAAAGATATTTCAAAAGTGAACTTAACGGTTTCAGTTTCGGGAAAATCCGATGGTCGGATCTCCCGCACTAATCGTTTGAAATCAAAGTTTCAAAACATGAACTGCAGCTTCGTTATTCGATTTATTTCAATTATATATATATATATATAATTCAATTTTTGGTTTCAAAACCATATTCATTTCACACATTTGATAAAAACGATATTTTTATCCAATAGCTATTTTTTTCAACACATGAATTTTATTTCAACGCATGAATTTCTATTCAACACGTGAATTTTATTTCAACACATGAATTTTTATTCAACACATGAATTTTATTTCAACACATGAATTTCTATTCAACACATGAATTTTATTTCAACACATGAATTTTATTTTTAACAATTCATATATATCATAAAAATGTGATTTTTATTGTATAACAATTTATTTCAAAACACGATTATTTTATATAGTTTATACATAAGGTAAAAATGTTATTTTTGGTGTTAAAACAACTTATTCAAAAAATTTATTCAATACATGAACTTCATTCAACAAATGAATTTAATTCAACACATGAATATGAATCAAACACAGAAGTATTTCAGAAAGTTTTAGCAGCATAACGACAGGGTAGTTAAAACCAGCACCATCCCTAGTACGGCTCCTCGCTCTACCTTGAGGCCTCACAGCTTTTGACAATAAGGATTTTCAATATCTAGTTCGTACGCAGATGAATTTTCCCATATACTAATCCTATTGGGATTTCAACCACAATCAATTATTTCCAATCAACCATTCATGATATTCACCAAATTTTCACATCAACCAATAATCCAAACTATATCACAACCAATTTATATCGTCCATGGTCTGTGGATGAGGGGAGTATATATATATATATATATATATATATATATATATATATACGTATATAACTATATTTTGATTTCATTTCAATATCATTTCAATTTATTTCAACGCATATATCACTTTTACAACGCATATATAACTTAAACATCGAACATACAACTTATACAACGCTTATACATGAGGTGTACAAAGCTTATATAACTCATACTTCGACTATATAATTTATACATCGTTGTTTTCCATATGGTTTATAATTCAAAAATCTCACATTGGGTTCCACTCCACCAAAAATTGCAGAAGGCACAGAAAAATATACGGTCTCTTCTAAAATGTAGAAGACGTCTGCACGAGTCCACTGTCTCTTATTTCACTGGATTTCGACAAGAAACGAAAAAGATATGATTTTTATTGTAAAATCATAAATCATAGCGCTTAGAAGTGCTATAGAATAGTTTAATACAATTTAAACCGTACCTTTCTGATACTCTTCAAAACTAGGTATCGATTTATTTTCAAATCCGTTACACGCGAAGCCGATCAGCTTTCACCACGTCGTCCAGCTCCGAGAGGCGCGCCGGAGGGGACCTACGTCGTCCAGCTCGATGTCAGATCGGAGGAGGAATCTGGCGCGCGGCGGTGGGACTTTCGAGGCCTGGATCTCGACAATGGCTTGACGAGGAGGGGTGCTTCTGGTATTGATTTGAAGAGGAGAGGGCGCTCTACAAAAAGTTGCAAAGGGGCCAGGGGTTCTGATGATCGGAGTGGCCGGAATATGGCCTGGAAGTGCGGATAACGTTTTCGTCGTCGGTCGAGGGTTAACAGGGGGGTGTTTCTGATTTTTAAAAGAAATTAAATAATGAATGGAATTTTATTATTCGTCGATATTTATATTAATCAGAAAATTAGGGTTTTCATAAACGAACTCCAATCCAAACCCAACGACTGTCACCCCTAGCTAAATACCCCCATTCCGAACACAATGGAATATGTTTCGTAGGCCCATTCGACTGTTTCAGTCAGTTTTTCTTCAAATTAAAATATAAAACATTCAATATTTGAGTTGAACATACATTTCAATTTGCCGGGGCCACATATTAATTCTAAAAATTCCAGAAAAATAAATCTAGCTATGTTTTGACGATACGGTCCCAACAAAACTAGTTTCGTCGAATTCAGAGATTGTTTGAAAAATGGCCCTTTTCTGGTCGATCCAATTTAATAGAAATCGACCAAACACATTTTCCTTTGCCACGCTCACATACTAACTTCAAAAATTATGAAATTCGAATCCTAGCAATAATTTGACATCCCGGACCCAACAAAGGTGGTTTCATCGAATTATGAGGTCGTTTGCAAAATGTCTATTTTCACGGGCTATATATTCTCTATAGCGGCCTTTCTGAAAATTCGTTTGGCCATAAATTTGGATTCCCACTATGAAACTTCGATTTTTCAGATTCATTAGAAAGATATATTCACTAACAGATTTAAATATTTTTGGTTTCACTAAAATCCGTTTTATTTTGCACCCGGTACAGTCAGTCAAAGTTTGAATTCGCATTTTGAAACTACCGCGCCATTTCAGGCCTTGTTTATAATTTAAAATAATTATTTTCATTTCCAAACATCGATTCAAACATACTTTTCGTCGTTATTATTTAAAATAATTTATTTTAAATATCTAAAATTCAATAAAATAGCCAAAATAAAAATTTTAAATTGGCTCAGATTTTCCGGGTTTTTACAAGCATGGGGGTTCAAAAGTCCTTGTAGTGGCCTGAATATTGGAGTTGCATGGTTCGCGAGTGAAACAGCGGCGACTGTTGCTAAATGGGAAACAGTGAGTACACACTGTATTGGAAGGAGCTGTGGTACAAAGTTGGGCATGGAAGTTGGAGGATAGTGAAGTGCGGTTTAAAAGTAATAGAATGATAAAGTTGTTGCATGCATGAGTTCTTGAGCGAAGTGACAGTCAGTTTGATGGGGAGGCAAAGTCGAAAATGGGGGCTGTGAAACAATTAAGCAGGTGGGATGTGTACTGACTGGAAGATGAAGATTCGGGGTAGTATTGGTTTTTACTTTTAGTAAAGTGGTTGTCAGATAAGGGAGGTGTCGGCAAGTTCATTGTAGACTTGCGATGGGTGGACTTGGAGGGTGAATACGATGCAAGTAACGGTGAAGTTAGAAATAAATCTAGAAGCAGACGGTTGTTTCAATTTCGGGAAGAAGAGATCAAAGGAAGCGGGTCTGGGTTATTGTATTTGGGCCGTAAAGTAAAGCCCATTTAAATATAAAGTAAAGAAAAAATTGTATGGATAGGTTCTGCTGATAACGGAACTAGGGGAGGAGCTATTGTAGGATGCATTTACATTATTGAGTACAGTTTCAAAGAGGGGTTTTGGGAGTGGTAATTGCCATATGTGGAACTAGATGTGTGCGGCCTATTTAGATGGTATGTGGAAATGAAAAGAAAAACCACAGTACTTGAAAATGTTGTGCAGGAGCTCGCATGTTCTTTTGTGTGGAAATTGTTGCGGCACTAGATATACGAAGGATGGAGGATTGTAGGAGGCGATCAAAGTATGCGGTGACAGTATGAGGAAACTGGAACTCGAGTTGAAAAAGGAAGATGGCTACCGTTATTTATGGAGTGGTTGGAATTTAAATGGGCCGACATGAAATTTATTTGGGGAGGATTTACAAACGGTCTGTCGCTTTGGAATCGTAAGATCGCAGGCTACACAGTGGAGCTAGTTTGAAGTCATTTGGAGATCGTTTCATTTATAGCAGAATTGAACGTCGGGTATAATCAACTGACGCAAATCGTTATTTAACGGTTAACGTGCAAAGGTGAGTAAATTCGCTAACTCTGATCTATTTTAGAATATTATAATATTGGTTGAATGTTGTGTGATGATCGTTTAGGTAGATTACAATTAAATTGATTGAATATCATTGGATGGATACTGATTTCCATCGATTATAATATTCCCTAGCATGGAATTAGTGTTAATTGTGTTGACTAACATCTGTGTATGCAGGAAACCGGTTGGAGGAATCCAGCCGGATTCCTCGATATTTATATGTACTGTTTGTTTTATATTATTTATATATGCACTATTTGAACCCAAATTACATTAAAGCCCTATGTGGATATTGATGTTGAACGCAAATTCAACGTTATTTTGATTTAATCAATAGACGATATCGATTAAGAAAATGGCAGCACTGATCGTAAACCCATCTTATTGTTAAAAAGTTGATTTGCAGGTAGGCGAATCAACAAAGTTAAGATATAAAAGTTATATTGTTATAATTAAAGCGAAGTCCTAGATTATAGTAGAAGTTCTATTATAAACATTTTGTAGTTAATTTTTATTAAGAAATTATAAGCAATTATTTTTATCCAGGTGAAGCTATAAATTGTCCTATAAGGATAATCATTTTAAGACAAAAAGGATTAAGCAATATTTTTAGATTAATTTTATTAATCTAATGGTAAGGAGTAATTACGATCAGTTAACAAATTAACTAATGATTTGAAGTTGATTAAATCAACTGTTTTGTTAGAAATTGATTATTTGATTTATTAATCTTCAATTAATCAAATAATAATGGTTTTAGAAATTAATTGTTTAAATAAATAGGATTCCTTAATTATGAATGACCTTTTCATTTAATGAAGTTTAAATGATAATGGACTAATATAATTAGTTATTGTTTATTAAGTAAGCAACTAATCTATTTTTAAAATCAATAATGAAGTAAATTGTTTTACTTCAGCAATGTAGTTAATTATTATGTAATTAAAGTAATTGTTTCTTAAAAGGAATTCGTTTAAGATAGTATTGAGTTTGTAATGAGATGTGACCTGAATAAGGTATAATGATTCAAATAGAAAGAGAAACGTCCAAAGACAAAGAGAGTTAATGGACTTGGGTAAGGAAGTCATAATTGAAATTATATAAGGAAGATGAAGCGAAGAATTAATACTTAAAATAAATAATTATAAATGACCGGGCTATCAAAATAAGGATATGGCATCATAAAACCATATTTAGAATAAAGCAAGAAATACGATTTGACAGAGTATAAATAATGAGTTAGTGTTACAGACGTATATCTATTCTAAGGTAAGAACATCGTCAATCAAGGTCTGAGAGGTAAATAAAATACCCCAACTTGAACGACTTCACTATTATCGAGGAATGATATTAGTTGAAACGGAAGAGACGTCGAGATTAGCTATAAATGGGAATATTGCAGCGTATTGCAAATTTTTCAATCATAACAATAAATTAACGTTGTTAACCAAGCTTAAGCGTGATTATTATATATAACACTATTCCCTAGAAAGGTTTGAAACTCACTTATCCCAAGTGATAAGAAAATAATTATGTTCCCCCCGGAGTAGTGTAAATGAATTATACGAAGTTGGAAGTAGAAGTAAATAATTAAGATCTGATATATATTACACGTACTGAAGGGAACTCTTTAAAATATGGGAATGTGATAAAAACATTTGAGTTTATATAACATGTCATTCGACATTGTTCTTGATCATATAAGAAATTGTAATTGAATATTGAACAAATAATATATATTGTTATTTCCGAACTAAGGGAAGGTTAAACGAGTTTTAATCAAATAGGAGGTCGATATTAAGTTATAATGGTATTTATTATCTAAATAAAGAATTATTTGATAAACGAAATCAGATTCCCATTAGAAATAAATGTTCACATTTCAAAATGAATAAGGTTTTAAAAAAGCAAATGTTTGCAGATTAAGTAGTTAAAATGGAAATTGGAAATGTTTCCCAATGTAAATAACGTATATTTTCTAATATACCGCAAATAAGAAATGTGAAAGGATGAGAATGTTTTTCGAACATTAACAATATATATATGGAATATGGGAGAATAAGAGTTTATAATAACTGGGAATGTTTTCCAAGAAGTGTAAAAAGGCCAAAACAGGGTTTGAGAAATATCTGGTAAGATATGGGGATTTGATTAAAATGAATGTTAAATAAAAAGTGCCCATGGTTGTATGATGTTTAGTTGTACATTTGAATGAATATTTGCTTCAATTGTTAAATAACCGACTATCGAAGTATTTTGACCATCGTTGTCAATACGGAGAGACTGGTTGGATTTATTATCTGAAACCACTCCGTATAGGCATAAGCGCTGCGAATAAATTATGCTGAAGACAATTGAAGACAGAGTGAAATGCAAGGGTCGTTCTGTTCCAGAATGGTGCTTTTTGTTTGTCCAGACCCAGGACAACTTGTATGGACGAATGTCTAACAAAGTATTCCTAACTGATCACATAAGATGATCTTTCCGAGGTATTACGTTTAGTGGCGGAGAAATTCGTTTCTCTTAGCTTTTTATACCCATAATATTTTGGGAAGATCAACTAGTGATTTGATAGATTTGACGATGTGGCATTCAAAGTGAATGGTTACCAGATGTTCTAAAATGATTAACGTAGCCTCAAGCCTCACAACCAGGAAATGACAAAAATCAGGCAGGCAGCATGGCTAGGTGGATCATTACCAAGTAGGGTATATTTGTCACCAATCTACAAAAATTTCATTATTTATTCTTCTTTTGATTCTATATCTTACGAATTACAGTTGGAGGGCTGACAAGCGTGGGTGACAATATATTCGATACACTCAAGCTAAATGAGTGGTCGATCACGTATGGGCCGGGTTGCAAGATGTTCTCGTTGAACCCCTGTGTATTCCCTCTAGAGTACACTGATCGGGAGGTGGTCCCATACCTTGTCATAGTTGGAATCCAATCTCCAATAAGCGCCTTGCGGTTTTTGATTTCATAGTATGTATATGGAGCGTGAGATGCAAGCGTTCTGCAATTTGAATATTTATTTGATTAGACAATATTATAATATCACTGGATTTTGATATCAAAAATGGTTTGGTTATAGTGAGGTAAAAATCGTCTGTGTTTATGTGTGGGCTGGTCTTACTATTACCTTTTCTTTTAAAGGATTTTTCAAAGTTAAACAAATTGGTTGGAGTTTACTCACACCAGTCCCATGATTAACCCAAAGTTTATTTTGTGTGTTTTCCCTAAACTCTTGGGTGCCCAAATTTGTACAGGCGGTCAAGTGTTTAGGTTTTACAGATTCACTTGGAGGAGCTCAAGGCAGGAAGCTTCACCGCTAGTTATTAGTGATTATTTCTGCTGTGATGTATATGAGTTATACTCTGATATGGTATGTAACACCCCACCTCCGTTAAGGTCACTCACAAAGGGAATGTCTTAACTTTGGTGGAGCATTTTAGTAAACAGAACAGAAACTTACAAGACAGATAAAACAGTACTTGAAAATTTTAACTTTATTACAGCGGAAACAGAAATCAATATGGTTACATCCTTTCAAATCTCAGAATTCAAGTACAAAATATCAGTCTTGTACAAAAGCCTTCAAAATGCATGGTTTAAAATCATAATCCCCATAGAACGGAAGCTATACAGAGCCAAGCCATACTTTAAGCACTTCAAGCAAAGAGAAATCCGGATCAAGCTAAAGTATTCCCTCCTTGGATAACCTGGGGGGGAAACGGAAGAAAGGAGGCGAAACAACAAGGGTCAGACAAAAAGTCTGGCAAGTCCAGTGACTTTCAGCATATGAACAGATAATAATAATAATATGACATGAACATAAAACTGGATGAGGGATAACTGTAACAGGTGTAGCAGATATAATAGAAGAACAGAATGACATAAACTATTGCTTTACACTTCTCTGCACTAATACTAGTATAACAGAATTAGGTGTCGCCCTAATGTCTAAACTGAAACAGGAA
Source organism: Allium sativum (assembly GCA_030737875.1). NCBI lineage: Eukaryota > Viridiplantae > Streptophyta > Magnoliopsida > Asparagales > Amaryllidaceae > Allium > Allium sativum. The sequence goes on from CM060909.1 coordinate 476,223,779, forward strand.
CGGGTACAGAATAATTTAACAGAAACAGAATACTAATAATGGGCCTTTACTACCCGATCAGAAACAGACAGAAGCAGAAACAGATTAATCCCTACGGAAACAGATTGTAGAATTAGGTGTACACTAGTAATGGGCCTTCACCACCCGAACAGACGGTACCACGCAGAAACAGACAGGTGTTACCACCCAACAGAAACAGACGGTACCAACAGAAACAGACAGAACTAAGTGTACCCTTACCCCAAGCGATCGGCTCCCTAATACATAAATATCATGTGTCGGCCCCACAGTAGGGTGTATCACTCCCTAAAGTGACAACCAATCGGCACAGACCTATTTACAGATGTCACGGCGTCTTACATCCTCAGAGGCAGACCGGGATCCATGCACGCACATGACCCGGTTGGAACGCACCATCAACACCCCTCGCCATTATCAGAATGAACCACTTATAATTAGTTCAGTAAGCGTGCCCGGACCCTACCTACTGTTGGGTCAAAGTTTTGATACCAGAAAGGGTTACTGACTAATATGGGTCCCAAACAACAGATGACACAAGTAATTCCCCTCCTAACCTTGTGTCCCCAGACTAACAGATCTCAGATTAACTTGTTTACAAGTTCAGACATACAGAATTCAGATTTACTAGTTCACAAATTAAGTTAACAAGTTTTCAGACTAACAGATCAGATGTACAGATTTTCCAGATTTTTCTAACTTTGTATTGGGCCTACAGATTCATGGACGGGTTTACTACACCTATTAATCCAGTTGGTTTAACCCTATTTCCCCTAATACGTTTTAGATGTCATTCTTATCTTAGATTTGCATTAATTAATTATTAATGCCCAGACCTCTCACATTAGGTCGCTAGCTTGTGGCCGCTGGATGGGTCGGGCGGTTCCGGGCAGACTTCTGCCACAAGCCAGACCTAACCTCGTGTCTTAAGCAGGTTATGACTAACTTCTCACATTAGAACCTATTGTTTGCGGCCACTGGATGTGCCGGGCGGTTCCGGGCAGAATTACGCCGCAAACTCATTCTAACCTCGAGTTAGTCACGTTTATCTTTGCGGCCAATTAATTAATAATTTACCGTTTATGCGCACGCCCAATATATATGCCAATTCAGATTATATCAATAACAGGATGATTATATCAACACAGCAGATAACAGATTTTAGCAAATAATAGATTTTCCAGATTATATGACTTAACGGATTTAACAGATTTAGCAACTTAGTAGATTTTGGCATATAACAGGTTAGGCATTTAAACAAATAAATTTAACAGATTTAGGCACTTTCAACAGACTTAGCGGATGACAGATCTAGCAGATGAATAGATCTAGTAAACTAGGCAGTAGAGCAGAACTAGCAGATTAAGCAATATAACAGAACTAGCAGATTAGGCGATATAATAAAACTAACAGATTAGGCAAATATAGCAGAACTAGCAAATTAGGCAATTATAACTGATTTTTCATCATTCCTTAAAGTTTCACATATCTTGCCTAATTATAAATTTGGCCTAAATTTGCATGCCTAAATAGTTGTCATGATTCACACTAGGATCATATACCCTACATTTGCATTGAATTTGCATGTCACAGATTATGGTCATAATTTACATGTCCCAATTTAGTTCCACTTGCCTAGTACAAAAGATTCACATATAAATTATACCAACTATAGCCATCTATTTCAATGCATGTCATATATTCAAAAATCTCCTACTTAGGTGTTATTCACACTTGATAGTTATCAAATCTTAATATGGATCTTCACACCTAAGTTATAATCCGTTATAAAATATGCCCAAGGATCTAGATCTAACATATGATATGTGTTTTAGTTCAGATCTTAATATTCCAGATTTGCAAGTTATGTATTATCATATGATAATCCCAAACAGTCATATATGCACAGATCTAGATCTAGTTTATATACTCAAATTAGTCACAGATCAGTCTAATTATGCCTTAGATTTATGTTCTAAGTTCCAAGTCCAACCTATGTTCTTTCCTTAAATCAATCACATATCGGTCATGCCCAATTTATGCACATTCATTTGATTGTCCCAAACTTTTTAACGTATGTTGATCTCTTATGAGATTGGCTCAGGCTCGTGGTAGCCTGGCTATAGAACAGAAAGAGGAAAGAGGTACAAAATAAAACAGATCAGATCAGAACAAAACAGATATAACCTCTGATTCAGATTGAGAGTTCATGTCACAATCAAAATTAACGTTTATATCGGAAAGTAACTGCACTTGCCTTAATTGGATTAAAGAAAGAACTCTAGTTGTTGTAGAACCGTTGCAGAAGCTCTAATCTCTAATTGAATTTAGGTTGATGTTGATTGTCTTCTAGTTTTGATTCCAGCAGAGTAACAACGCCATTTTTATTTTTAATTTAGAACAGAGGCAGAGTAGAAGCAGAATAGAATTGTGTGCAGAGAAGGCTGGGTTTGGGGCTGTTTAAATAGGTTTAGGCAGACGAATCTAGACAGAAAACGAGACCAGATACATCAGAACGCACCCAGGAAGAAAAGCAGATTCGGGAGGCAGGTCGACCCCTAGGTCGACACTAGGGTCGATCCCCTGGGGGCAGATCGACTCTAGGGTAGACTCTAGGGTCGACCCCCTGGGGGCAGGTCGACTCTAGGGTCGACTCCCTAGTCGACCTGGTCTGTGCTGTTTAATTTTTTTCTGAACTTTGGAAGGCCATAACTTGGTCATATGGACTCCGATTTACGAAATTTCGGACTCTATTTCGCGTATTTTTCCGAGACAAACGCAATGGCACAGCCCGTTTCCCTTGATTCTGATTTTATATCTTAATTATACTCAGATTTGTAATTCTTAAGTTCACAAAAAATACGGGGTGTTACATGGTATGTATATACAAATCCAGATTTGTATTTCAAAGTGTTATATAATATATTTTATTCGTCCCGCTGTGAGATTCGTGTTTACTCTGATACCGTTTAGATTTCGATGTTGTTCTTCTTCTTCTATTCTATTACTTCTATCTTATCTTTCTCATCCTCTTATTTTTTTCTATTAAAGATCTGTATTTTCGTGCACTTGGAGTTGAATGAGTAGGATATTAGTTAGCTCAAATAGGTATGGATTTGCGGGCCTTTACAGTTGGTATTAGAGCTTAGGTTGAGCGAACACCTAGGCTTTGGTGGGGGTTTACTCATTAGAGATAGGGTCTGCAGTACCCTAGAATGAGTAGAGTGTATATATATGAGGGAGCGTACTTGTAAGTTAATATAAAACTGGTTTTATATTGTGTTGATTGATCTGTTGAGTGGTATGTAAATTCCAGATCGATGCGTTTAGCTGACGTAACCGACAGGGGTTTACAAACACTTGAACAGAGTATTTTGACACAGTATTGTTTTAAAAAAAGCTGGATAAATGAAATAATTTTATCTAAAGTATATATCTTGAGATTATTATAGTATATTGGATGTGTTGATCGTTATTATGACCAAATAAGATTTACAATTGAGTTGGTTATATAAATAACCAATCGAAATATTATATAAGTATAATATGCAAAATCAGAAGAACAAAATCTGAATTTAAAACCAGAATTGAAATAAAACTCTAGAAACTTGGAAAGTTGTTGTAAATGAATTTTGAATTGAATATATGGAAAATTTAAAATCCTGGGAGAGATTTGGAAATGTGTTTCAAGCATTTGCAAAGGATATTTGGAAGTAAATTTGCAGATAAAAGTGTTTGAAAAATAAGTTTTGAATGTGATATAGTGTTGAACTCACTTCTACCACTGGAAAATAATTCTGATGATGCTGGCCACATCATCAGTGTCTTTTTTGAGTTTCGGAGTGACGGATTACTACCAAAAGATTTTGTTTTTGAATTTATTTTGAGAAAACACATTATTTTAAATCCTAAAAAGGAATATTTATTCTAGAAAGGAAAAGCTGTTTAAAAACTCCCGGGAAGATATTGTTTTGAACAAAAACAAGTATACAAGATAATTCTGATGAAGGAAATAAATTTTACTTAAGAAGTTAAGTAAAGATTGCCAAAGCAAATGGAGATGAACAAAAACAGTTAAGGAGAAATTAAATTTGATGGAAAATGGTGCTGAAATAAAATTGGAACTGAATTGAAGCCAGTTAAATGGAAATTGTATTGGAACAGAAATTAACTTGGCAAAGTAATTGAACTTGTGAAATTAGATTTTTGGGAGGGAACTGAGTATGGTTATAGAATTGAATTGTTGAGCAAGAATTTGGAATTGGAATTTGAATTGGAGTTTGAACTGGAATTTGGCTTGGGTACAAGAAAATGATTGGATGTGGACAAGTGGATTGGAGATCGGTATTTGGAATGCATGGGTATATGCTGATGGAATATCAAATGGAAGAGTTAGAATTGGATGTCCAACCAAAAAGGTACATGTTTATATTTTATACGAGTACGAGATTTTTATGAGTCTGTTTGGCAAGTCGTTTGGCTGTTTGATTTTCTGTTGAATTGAAGAAAGCCCAGAGAGGCAAGTTGTAGTAGTACCAAATGAGCCGTGCAGAGGAGATGCTGGCGAAATGCTCCGAAAATTTAAGCTGCTAGGAAATTTTCAGAATTTGTGAAAGTATTTATGAAGGAATTAATTTTTAACTCGAATTAATTGGTTCTGTTGAAAACTGAATTTAAGAAATTAAATAAAAGATTTTTAACTTGGTTATAAAATTGATTGTAGCATTTTCCCTAACTTAGTAATTTCGGGGACGAAATTCTTTTAAGGGGGAAGGTATGTAACATCCCAAAATTTTATCGGTTTAATAATTAATTTAATTTTTTTGAATATAATGGTTTGGTTATTTAAATATAACTAGATATTGGTTTCGTATTTGGACAAGATTTCTGAGATGTAGTTATAATTTAATTTTTAGAATTTTACTGTAATTTTTAATCCGTAAAATTAAAAAAAAAAATTGGAGTATTTTGCACCCTATATCAATATTTTGGGGTTTCACTATATGAGTTAACCTACCGATATTATTATATTTTTGGAGTCATGACACATTACTCGATACGATGATACTTTTATTTTTGTCCGTAGTAGCTCGTACAATAACAGAGTCGAGTACATTGGATGCATAAATTCGTTTAAAACAAGCATGTTGAAGACAAAGAAGATGAGGGTACTATATATCCATATTCATCACGTTAAACTCTCCTTTCAAACAAACAACTGTAGAACATGTGAAGCAAAATATAAAGAAGAAAACAACTAGGCTGAAACTAACGTGTTCAAAAATGAAGACAAAAGTATATCTGTATAAATTAATAATATAACTAAATATAATACGTATACCTTAGATGATAAGTAATGCAACCGCACATGTTATGGGCTAAATCTGTCTACCTGAACTGTACATACAATGCACGGCCATACTGTATTTCCAAGCTACCCTAATTGCTAATCCTTCCATGCCAAGGAAGTGACCCATATAAATCGCAGACCCTAGAAAAATTATGAGCATGGTAATTTCAAATCACAATAAATTTTCATATCCTAACCTAACTCTGTAGTTGCCAGTCTATCCGTATGTTCACATCACCAACGTAATTATCCCCGTTAAAATCTCTGAACATGTTTACTTGGGCTATTGGCATAAGTCCATCTGCGTACGTATGAATTTATGTATTTTGCACTTGGTATATCCCTGATTTGAAGTAAACATACCAACAGCAAAAGCACGTCAAAACTATGCTATTGACAATACACACAGACCTATTGTTTCAAAATAAACTGATGTGAGAAATGAAAACACAAAGCTTAGCCTACCTACGTTCCGCAGCTACCCATACTTAAGCGTTAAGTATCATCTCGCTTATAAATACTCGTTTCACTTCACTGATCCTTGTAGGAAATTTTTTAAAACAAAAGCGTCCCTTGTAAAAAGAATCAAACTTCATCAAACTCCTAGCCGCAAGGACTTCGATATGGTGTAGGCTTTGAAGGGGTTCGACTCCATTTTGTCGCGGGTTTTAATCACAGCAGGCTTAGGATTTAGTTGGAGTGGACGAGCATGTTCGGTGAAGCAAGGCGTTGGGTCTGGAGAACGTGAAGAAAAGGAGAGGAATGATGTTAATTGGTGCGATTCAAGGCAAATTTAGGAGGAACGTGGGGGTTCAAAAGTCCCTGTAGTGGCTTGAATATTGGAGTTTCATGGTTCGCGAGTGAAACAGTGGCGACTGTTGGTAAATGGGAAACTGTGAGTACACACTGTATTGGAAGGAAGGAGCTTTGGTACAAAGGTGGGCACGGAAATTGGAGGATAGTGAAGTGTGGTTTAAAAGCAATAGAATGAGAAAGCTGTTGCATGCATGAGTTCATGAGCGAAGTGACAGCCAGTTTGATGGGGAGGTATAGTCAAAAATGGGGGCTGTGAAAAAAGTAAGCGGGTGGGATGTGTACTGACTCGAAGATGAAGATTTGCGGTAGTATTGGTTTTTACTTTTAGTAAAGTGGTTGTCAGATATGGGAGGTGCCGACAAGTTCATTGTAGACTAGCGATGGGGGGACTTGGAGGGTGAATAAGATGCAAGTAACGGTGAAGTTAGAAATAAATCTAGAAGCAAGCGGTTGTTTCAATTTCGGTAAGAATAGATCAAAGGAAGTGGGTCTGGGTTATTGTATTTGGGCCGTAAAGTAAAGCCCATTTAAATATTAAGTAAAGAAAAAATGTATGGGGTGATTCTGCTGAAAACGAAACTAGGGGAGGAGCTATTGTAATATGATTTTACATTATTGAGTACAGTTTCAATAAGGGGTTTTGGGAGTGGTAATTGCCATATGTGGAACTGGATGTGTGCAGCTCATTTAGATGGCACGTGGAAATGAAAAATAAATCCACGGTACTGGAAAATGTTGTATATGAGCTCGCTTATTCTTTTGTGTGGAAATTGTTGCGGCACTAGATATAAGAAGGATGGAAGATTGTAGGAGGCGATCGAAGTATGCGGTGACAATACGAGGAAACTGGAACTCGAGTTGAAAAAGGAAGACGGCTATCGTTATTTATGGAGCGGTTGGAATTTAAATGGGCCGACATGAAATTTATTTGGGGAGGATTTACGAACGGTCTGTCACATTGGAATCGTAAAATCGCAGGCTACACAGTGGAGCTAGTTTGAAGTCATTTGGAGATCGTTTCATTTATGGCAGAATTGAATGCCGGGTATAATCAACTGACGCAAATCATTATTTAACGGTTAACGTGCAAAGGTGAGTAAATTCGCTAACTCTGATCTATTTTTAAATATTATAATATTGGTTGAATGTTGTGTGATGGTCATTTAGGTAGATTACAATTAAATTGATTGAATATCATTGGTTGGATACTGATTTCCATCGATTATAATATTCTCTAGTATGGAATTAGTGTTAATTGTGTTGATTAACATCTGTGGATGTTGGAAACTGGTTGGAGGAATTCAACCGGATTCCTCGATATTTATATGTATTGTTTGTTATATATTATTTATATATGCACTGTTTGAATCCAAATGACATTAAAACCCTATGTGGTTATTGATGTTGAATGGAAATTCAATGTTATTTTGATTTAATCAATAGACGATATTGATTAAGAAAGTGGAAGCACCGACCGTAAACCCATCTCTTTGTTAAAAAGTTGATTTGCTGGTAGGCGAATCAACGAAGTTAAGATGTAAAGGTTATATTGTTATAATTAAAGTGAAGTCCTAGATTATAGTAGAAGTTCTATTATAAACATTTTATAGTTAATTTTTATTAAGAAATTATAAGCGATTATTTTTAATCAGGTGGAGCTATAAATTGTCCTATAAGGATAATCAGTTTAAGGCAAAAAGGATTAAGCAATATTATTAGATTAATTTTGTTAATCTAATGGTAAGGAGTAATTACGGTCAATTAACAAATTAACTGATGATTTGAAGTTGATTAAATCAACTGTTTTGTTAGGAATTGATTATTCGATTTATTAATCTTCAATTAATCAAATAATAATGGTTTTAGAAACTAATTGTTTAAATAAATAGGATTCCTTAATTATGAATGACCTTTTCATTTAACGAAGTTTAAATGATTAATGGACTAATATAGTTAGTTATTGTTTATTAAGTAAGAAACTAATCTATTTTTAAAGGCAATAATGAAGTAAACTGTTTTACTTCAGCAATGTAGTTAATTATTATGTAATTAGAGTAATTATTTCTTAAAAGGAATTCGTTTAAAATAGTATTGAATTTGTAATGAGATGTGACTTGAATAAGGTATAATGATTCAAATAGAAAGAGAAACGTCAAAAGACAAAGTGCGTTAATGGACTTGGGTAATGAAGTTATAATTGGAATTATATAAGGAAGATGAAGCGAAGAATTAATACTTAAGATAAATAATTATAAATAACCGGGATTTCAAAATAAGGATATGGCATCATAAAACCACATTTATAATAAAGCAAGAAATACGACTTGACAGATTATAAATAATACGGAGTTAATGTTACAGACTTATATCTATTCTAAGGTAAGAACGTCGTCGATCAAGGTCTGAGAGGTAAATAAAATACCCCAACTTGAACGACTTCACCATTATCGAGGAATGATATTTGTTGAAACGGAAGAGACGTCGAGATTAGCTATAAATAGGAGTATGGTAGCGTATTGCAAGTTTTTGAATCATAACAATAAATTAACGTTGCTAACCAAGCTTAAGAGTGGTTATTATATATAAAACTATTCCCTAGAAAGTTTTCAAAATCACTTATCCCAAGTGATAAGAAAATAATTATGTTCTCCCCGAAGAAGTGTAAATGAATTATACGAAGTTGGAAGTAGAAGTAAATAATTAGGATCTGATATATATTACCTGTACTGAAGGGAACTCTTTAAAATATGGGAATGTGATAAAAACATTTGATTTTATATAACATGTCATTCGACATTGTTCTGGATCATATAAGAAATGGCAATTGAATATTGAACAAATAATATATATTGTTATTTCCGAACTAAGGGATGGTTAAACGAGTTTTAATCAAATAGAAGTTCGACATTAAGTTATAATGGTATTTATCATCTAAATAAAGAATTATTTGACAAATGAAATCAGATTCCTATAAGAAATAAATGTTCACATTTCAAAATGAATAAGGTTTTAAAAAGCAAATGTTTGCAGATTAAGTAGTTAAAATGGAAATTTGAAATGTTTCCCAATGTAAATAACGTATATTTTCTAATATACCGGAAATAAGAAATGTGAAAGGATGAGAATGTTTTTTGAACATTAACAATATATATATATGGAATATGGGAGAATAAGAGTTTATAATAATTGGGAATGTTTTCCAAGATGTATGAAAAGGCTAAAATGGGGTTTGAGAAATATCTGGTAGGATATGGGGATTTGAATAATAAAAATGAATGTTAAATAAAAAGTGCCTGTGGTTGTGTGATGTTTAGTTGTACATTTGAATGAATGTTTGTTTTTACTTTGACAGTTAAATAACTGACTATCGTAGTGTTTTGACCGTCGGTGTCAATACGGAGGGACCGGTTGTATTTATTATCTGAAACCACTCCATATAGGCATAAGCGCTGCGAATTAGATTATGCTGAAGACAATTGAAGACGGAGTGAAATGCAAGGGTCGTTCTGTTCCAGAATGGTGCTTTCTGTTTGTCCAGACCCAGGACAACTTATATGGATGAATGTCTGACAGTGTATTCCAAACAGATCATATAAGACGATCTTTCCGAGGTATTACGTATGGTAGTAGAGAAATTCGTTTCTCTTAGCTTTTTATACCTGTAATATTTTCGGAAGAACAACTAGTGATTTGATAGGTTTGACGGTGTGGCATTCTAAGTGAATGGTGACTAGATGTTCTAAAAAGATTAACATAGCCTTAAGCCTCACAACCAGGAAATGACAAAAATCGGGCAGACAGCATGGCTAGGTGGGTCATTCCCAAGCAGGGTATATTTCACCAATCTAGAAAAATTTCATTATTTATTCTTCTTTCGATTCTGTATCATATGGATTACGGTTGGAGGGACGATAACCATGGGTGACAATATATTCGATACACTCAAGCTAAATGAGTGGTCGGTCATTTGTGGGCCGGGTTGCAAGATGTTCTTGTTGAACCCCAGTGTATCCCCTCTAGAGTACACTGATGATCAAGAGGTGGTCCCATACCTTGTCATAGTTGGAATCCAATCTCCAATAAACGTCCTGCGGTTTTTGATTTTATACTATGTATGTGGAGCATGAGATGCAAGTGTTCTGCTACTTGATTATTTATTTGATTAGACGTTATTATAATATCACTGGATTTTGATATCAAAAATGGTTTGGTTATAGTAAGGTAAAAACCGTCCGTGTTTATGTGTGGGCTGGTCTTACTATTACCTTTTCTTTCAAAGGTTTTTTCAAAGTTAAACAAATTGGTTGGAGTTTACTCACACCAGTCCCATGACTGACCCAGAGCTTATTTTGTGTGTTTTCCCTAAACCCTTGGGTGCCCAAATTTGTACGGGCAGTCAAGTGTCCAGGCTTTGCAGATTCACTTGGAGGAGCTCAAAGCAGGAAGCTTCACCGCTAGTTATTAGAGATTATTTCCACTATAATGTATATGAGTTATACTCTTATATGGTATGTATATACAAATTCAAATTTGTATTTAAAAGTGTTATATAATATATTTTATTTGTTCCGCTGTGAGATTCGTGTTTACTCTGATACTGTTTAGATTCTGAGGTTCTTCTTCTTCTATTCTATTAGTTCTATCTTATCTTTCTCATCCTCTTATTTCTTTCTATTAAAGATCTGTATTTTCGTGCACTTGGAGTTGAATAAGTAGGATATTAGTCAGCTCAAATTGATACGGATTTGTGGGCCTTTACAAGGACGAAGGGAAAAATTAGACCATTAGAACTGTAGCGCTCCCTAGGACAGAAAAGGGAAGTTGACCGAAAAATGAACCATTGGAATTTGGAGAGTTTCTAAAAGTGGTAAGGTAACAGAAACGACCACAAAACTATTGACCATCCTTCCCCTCTATGCTCTAAAAAAAGTGTGGGATGACCCCTGTGTTGACCCAGGATGGGTCGACACACCAGGCAGGGGGTCGACCCCTGGGTCGACACCCCTTCAGAGGCGTTGACCTACCCGCAACGCGAAAGTAAAAATAAAAAGGGAACAAAGTCGAAGGCTTCGTCCCCTTTTTGCTTCCCACCGAGCCACCGAAACCCATCCCTTTTGCCCACTTCCCAAGCCCTCCACCACCTCAAATCTCCACCGTTTCGTGCAATTTTGGTGCCAAATTGAAGCAATCAACCCTCTCTACCCGTATCTATTAGAGTTTGCCCTTAATTTGGAGAAACATCTCCATGCAACCCCAACCTCCCCTTGCCGCTGCCTTTCCTCAATTGACCCCTCGAGAAATTGCTTGGTGTGATTATCAAACAGACATAGTGGAGGCGTACACAAGCACTGCAGGACACAAGATTCTACTTGGAATACCGGTCAAGTTTGGAGACTTTGTATGCATTAGTTTGGAAGCATTGTTCAATAGTGTTGGGCTGGATAGCATTTTAGATCACAACATTGTAGAGAGAAGGGGTTTTTCAAAGTTCGTACGTCTTTTTGTTGTCAGTTTGGTAATTAGTGAAGGAGACGACATGGTGGATTTTGAGTTAGAGGTAAAAGGGGTACAGATCTGATTCACTGAGGCCCAGTTTAGGGCCATGCTTGGTATAAGTGGATGGGGCTATAATTTAGAGAGGTGGAAATGATAGATCTAGCAATTTTGCGTAGAATTTTTATAAATGAGGATAAAAGGCATTGGGATATGACACATCTACGCCCTTTAGCCAGGGTAGTCGTACGCAAATACATTACAAATTGGTTGCCAAAACAGGCGGCTTTGATAGGGTTTCTCCTACGATTAGGCTCGCTACCTATGCAGTTTTCGCTGGATTAGATACAAATTGGGCTCGCTTGATCCTACAGTATTATGATTCCTCTAGGGAGTGGAGGCAAAATAAAATTCCCTATGGACATCTCTGGACCACAGTTTTTGTACAGTCTCAGGTTCCCTTGAGAAGGGAAAGTTATATATCACATCCTACACATATTATAGACTTAGGCATGCTGACTAGGATGCAGATTGAGTTCCTTGAGTTGATGGTCATAGACCCACAGCCAATGGATCATGACAAGGAGTGCAGAGGATGTTGGGGCAGATGACAATCAACTGAACGAGGGAATCAACAGAACTTGGGAGTACAGCCTTATTGGCATCAGCCCGTGCCAGAGATGGATCCTCGGCAGTCACCAGCAGTAGAGCCGTAGCCTTATAAGTACTTTGATCCCTTATATGACTACCAGTATACAGACACAGAGCAACAGTGGTGGGGAGGTGTCGGATCCTCCTAGACCTCTGTATGGGATACATGTCATCCAGAGAGCATGGGGACATGAGGAATGAGGTTAGGACTATCTCAAATAGGCAGGATCAACTAGCTAGGGAGCATCAGGATATTTTACGAGGGCAACAGAAGATGATTCGAGCACAGATAGAGGTTGCCCAGACATAGCAGCAGAGTTTACAGGAGATCTACGTTGCACAGCAGCGGTTTGACCAGATGCAGGCGGATATGCAGAACATGCAGCTAGAGGTTAGGGAGGGGACTAGACGATAGGAGGGGCATCTAGGCAGAATGGAGGATACTTTGGGTGGATTGGATTCTTTCATTCGCGATATCTTTGGACAGGGACCCAGACCTCCGTTCTAATGATGATCCTCTAGACTGCATGTGCCGGATCTTGACTATCTTAGTATTACCTTGTTATAGTAGAATCCATGTCTGGGATCTACTGTATGTTAGTAGGGTTTGTATTTTCTTTGATGTAAGAAAACTATGCTTTAGATTCGCTTTAGTTTAGCATCACGTAGTTATTGCGTAAAACTCTATTGTTTAGTTAGAAAACTTCTGTTGTACCCAATTTTCTCGTAATAAAAAGAACAATGGTAGGTGTAAAATTTTCCATAACATAAGGAATCGAACTTAGAAAATTAGATTTTTCTGAGGTTCGAAGAATAACGTTGGTTGGTAGGATTTTGGATGCAACAATTGGATGAACTACGCTCTTACTCAGTGAGAGTGTGGGAAAATTTGGATGAAAGCATTTTTATTTTAAAATATTGCATTCATATAGAACTGCCAGTATATTTAGGATATGAGCATCATGTTTCAAAAGGATTTTTGAAAATTTGCATACACATAAGAGGTACCGCTTAGGCATACATGTATTATTATGTTGTATTTCACTTTGCACTGGTGAACAATGGTTGCAAAAATTGGATACACACACGATGGATGGATATTATGCGAGTGGTTATTTGATTTTACCCTTATCAAATTTCGAGGATGAAATTTCCTAAGGGCGGGAGAATGTAACACCCCACATTTTTTTAGATAATAAATTATAAGTAAGTTAAAATATTTAGAATTAAGTACAATGTACTGCGCCATAGCGTCCATCTCGAAATTCTGGTCAAGATAGACACTAGTTTGCATGAAACGAACACCATATGAAGAAGTTATGAGCATTAGAAGTTTGTACACATATAAGGAGCTTATATGTGTGTGTGTGTGTGTGTATATATATATATATATTTTATAAAAATATCCAGAAATTCGAAAAACAATCTCGAAAATCAAAATTTAGGAGCGGGAAATTTAGGAGGGAAAACAAAGTGTTGGGGGTCGACCCACCAACAGGGGGTCGACCCATGGGTCAACCCACCCCAAGGGGGTCGACCCCACCCCCGGATCTGGAACTTTCCGACGACGTGGATGGTTCTGATGTTTTAATTTTGAATCCAAGGGACCATGTCACTCCGCTTCACCTATAAATAAGACCCTAGAGCTAACCCAAAACCTCATATTTCTAAGGCTATGCTGAAGCTCTGCTATTTTCCCTCTTCCTCCCCTAATATATTCAGAAAATTTAGGTTATTAGTTTAGAAAAATTCTGAATCTACATATGGAGGAAAGGAACATATGCTTGTAAATGTTGTTCAGATCTCTTAACGAAATGAGGTAATTCCTAGATCTGGTCTATTTTCAATTCTCTTCTCTTTCTTCTTTTTCTTTCTTTCTTTTAGTAAAAAGTTATGAATCCATGGTTGTTAGGTTCTGAATCAAATTAGGTGAAAAACCATGGAATGATAGATCTGGACCTGATCCAGGATTTGGAAAGCTTAAGAGGTGAGTGGATTTAAGCCATATTGTTTTAGATAATGGAATGTTACTGTTTAGCATTCCCCATTATGACAAACTGAAATATGACATGTTAAGATACTTAAACATATTGTAATAATGATTAAATGGTGAATATGACATGTGGGAATGATTAACATGATGTAACATCAAATTGTTGGAAAGAAAAATTCCATATGTTGAATTAGTTAAAGTGTTGAAATGTTTATGTGTCGAAAGACAAACTTGTTAGATTATGGGTAATAATTGTTGTTGTTATAATTCCATGACTCACTTGTGGCATATTATTGGGTAAATGACATGAGAACTTATTGGATTTAGACAATTACCCGATTAAATGTTTACATGTCAAGCTAAGACTAAACACATGTAAAAAGGATATGCGACATAATTTGATGACATGTAAATTAGATTACAGAAACCATATGAAAAGGGTAATATGCCTAAAATTTTATAGCAAATAGGAATAATTATTAAAGAATGGACATGGCTAGATTCACAGTAATTAGAAACTGTAACCGCGCTTAGACACGAGGTTAGATTACACTTGTGGTAGAAGTCTGCCCAGACCCGCGCAGCATATCCAGCAACCACAAGTGGAGAATCTAATGTGAGGGGTCTAAGTGCACAAATACGAGACGTACCAAGACATGAGGTTCAGCCCGACTTGTGGAAGAAGTCTGCCCGGACCCGCCCAGCATATCCAGCATCCACAGGTTGTAGGCTTAATGTGAGAAGTTTGGTACATGTACACATGTACACACACACACAAATATATATATATAGCAGGACTGATAAATAGTATTATTGTAATTAATGAAAATAAATGGAATTGAATGAAAGAAAGATACAACAGTAAAGGAAAGGGGAATAATAGTAGCCTATTATAAATAAAATACATTAATGGGAATGTTGTACAATAGGTAGGCTTGTCCTAGGGTCAAGTAAATATTATAACTTAAGTTACAATAGTCTGGTGAGAAAATGAGATAACTTGAGTAATGCGAGAAATGGTACTTAATTATAAATTAAGTAATTTGAGAACCTGGAAATACGTAATGTGATGATAGGAACAATATGTTAAGGCTTGTCCTAGGGGCAAGTGCGGAATTGTAACACAAAGTTATATTTATGGAAAGAAGGAGTTTTAGTAAACCTTAGTTAAGAGAACTAAGTTAATACATGAACAACGATCAGTTGTAAAGACAGTTTAAGATGAAATTATGATTAAATAGGAAAGAGTAAGGCAAACTTATGGAATGAAATAAGTTATATTTAATCATAATGACATTGATATGTTAGGTAGAAAACATGTTGTGGGCTTATTAATAAACTTAAATGGGTTAAGTTATACGATTGAAATTAAGAAGCAAGAGGTACCCATTCCTTAGAGATATAAGGGGCTAGAAAGAACCTGGTAGCCTGAGTAAAAAAAGAAGTTAAGATAACCAAGTTAAATGGAAACCTAGCGAGATAAAGTAAGCGCGTAAAAGAATGTTTAAACATAGGGTCTAATAACCTATTAAAGTGATGCGCTTGGACCAGCCCATACGTTTGAGGATGAATAACCCAACAGGGTAGATCATCATGGTGTTATAAGGCACGAGGGGAGCACACATTTATCTGATTATTCGATCGGCTCTGAAGGACTGGAAGGGGAAGCACGCGGCTTCTTGAGATACGTAAGGTGCTCCTGGTAGTCCTCTGTGTGGTGGCAGATGTTTAATCAATGCTCGCAGAGGTTGGTTCTGCGTGGAACTACTAGGTGGGTGGGCCTTGACTGCAAATGTAGCTTTGCAGTCAGAATGCTATGACGCGATGACACTAGGGTGATTCGGTGGTTGCCTCAACGGGGAGGTGAAGGGTCACGACCAATAAGGATAGTAAATCGTCAGATACCTGTCATCGACAGCCAGAGGGATGCGAAAAGACAAGAACTAAAACCAATAGTCGATTCATCTTTCACTTTCGGGGTACGGTGGTTGAAGGAAGACGCCAAATGGATGTTTGGATTGGTTTTTTTAGGGGCAGTCGTTTAGATCTTGTAGCCTTTACTAGTCTAGGGAGGGGCCGAGGTGGGGCCATATCCACCGTGAAAATAGACCTTAGGAATATTTGTATATAGAGGCTCTTAAAGACGGGCCCGTACAGATATGGAAAAGCTCCCGATCGAGTTCCATGTATCGCCCTGCCACGGGACTCGGTGCACATTAGAGGACGTGCGGTCAAGGCATCGAGCTACAATTGACGATACATACGTGGGACAGTCTAGATACATGCATGTCGGTCTGGGTGTTGTATCGTAGACTTGAGGGTATTACTCCAATATGAAATCTGGTTCGATCGACGATGGCAGTCTGTACGCTAACGTAGCGTAGTAATAACTAATATATGCGGAACGTAACATTGTTATGTAGAGATCCGTACGTCACTCTGGCATAGGATGAGGGACTAGTTTCATTTCTATGGCATTACAGTGGAGACCGTGCGAGTGGGGTACCATGGGTGTACCTCAGTATTGAGGGGTAGCTACATATATACTATATTAGGTTAATCCACTGGGAAGTAAATGGGTACGAGGCGTATGTAATCCTTGAGTGTTGTTAACCCAAGTAACCTAACAAATAAGAAAATATGATTGAACGATATATGTAGGATTATCCAAAGTGTATAGTTTAAATCCAGTCACCATAACTTGTGTTTTGACTCCCTCCTTATAACATTCTCGCAGGTTTGATTTGTGGTAGAGACATGATAGCCTTCGGAACCGGTTAGGCAGTATTATTATTACGGTGAGGCAATATTTTGATTATATTATATTTTCATCCATTCCGTTGTGAGATAATTTCTGAGCTCTGACATGTTTTATGTCTCTGTCTTTCCTGTAGGATACAAGAGCAAACCAATCTGAGTTTCGACAGATTGGAATTTTGAAAAAAAATCGATCTGTCGAAATTCAGGTTATTACCAATCGGGTTTAACTCATTCTGAGTAACTGATACGCGACTAAGTCGAATATTAGAAGACGGTGGTCGAAGACTGGAGATCTTCACATCGTATGGATGATTACCGATGTCTTGATTGGGCTATACATCCAAGATTAGGTAATAAGTGGTGATCGTCCAGACGTAGTTGGAGATCGATCGGATATGCGAGGACCTTTATCCTGTATTGCACATATGGGACGAGGAATAAGGTGCCTCCGGTTTTGTTTAGACCCAGAACGAACTTGTAAATGGATTTTGTCTGACATTGTATTTCGTTTTGTATTGATTGATTTCTATTAAACATTGTATTTCGTTTGTGTTTGTGTTTGCATTGTGTGATGGGACCTGAGTCTTATAATGGCTTCATTTTTCAAAAAGCATTGTGTTGTTTACTTTGAAATAGGTATTCTTGGGGGGAAACCAGTTCCGTGTTATACGGTGTGGTCCGTTGATGTACCCAACTTTAAAAATCAAGTTAATAACTGTTTTAGTTCTCGCACTAGTCCCATGACTAACTCAGAGTTTATTGTTTTAACCTAAACTCTGGGTGCCCATATTTTCCACACGGGTAGCTAGTAGTTTTGGTTTGTAGATATTTCTTTTCGCAGGATCCTGGATTACAGTTGGAGCTATATTCGGAAAGCTTTGTATCCGTGCATTTCTTTCGGTTGTGCTAGTTGATGTTTTTGACTACATATTATGTTTATGTATTTAAATGTAATTTAAATATCTGATATATTTTCGATGTGTAATATTTATTTCATACTTTGATAGCTTGTACTGTGATGTAAATTGTTATAATGGCAATAAAATGTTCTCGTGTTTGTGCTCTGATGAGTCGTATTCTCAACACAATCCGCGTTTTCCCATCTCTTCAGAGGCCGAGCGAATTCGGTGCATGATAGTAACATTGGCGGATAGGGTTAAGTCTTTTTAGTTGATGGGTTCGGGACTGATATCCCTGAATACCACAGCTGGAACAGGTTATTCATGTCTGTTTAGAGAACCGATCACTGGCTAGTAATTAGGTAAAACCTAATCCTGATATTCTGATAGTTGGTGCAAAAACTCTGTTTTGGGATATGAATGAGAAGTTTATCGGATCTTACCTTATCTCGTTTATTTTGTACTTTTATACTTTGCTGAATTTTCTTATCCAAACTATTAATCTGTCTTGATATTTTTTTTCTTATGCTTACGTCAAAAATCACTGGATCTCTCCAGACTTTATGTCTGACCTAATTTATTTTTCCTTCTCTCTCTTCCTTCTTCCCCTTTAGCTCTCAGGGCAGTGGATTGCAGTAGTGACCGTGATTCTTTGATTCAGCTTGGACTTGGACTAATTCTTACTCCATGTATTATTTTGAATTTTGTTCTATGACTATTGTTATGACTCATAAGGGATATGATTTTTATGGTTTTGTACTTGCACTCTGATGAGTTACTTTTCACAAGACAAATGTTTATGGTTATGACTTTATCGTATTTGAAATTTTAATACTATGATGTTGGTTTAATAATAATAAATGTTTTGAAAGTTTTCTGATGCATTTTATATTATATGTTGTGAATTTTAGCCTTTGTATTATTATTTTATACCTATTGCGTTCGCAGAACTTAATGCATTCTCGTATGGGTGAAATTAAGGGATGTAGGGTGTCATAATTTATTTTAATTTTAGGTTTATTATGCATTACACTTCCGATTTCACATATAAATTGTAACCATCTACTCCCAAGTAGATTAACTTAGCTATATTCCCAATATATCGAGGTACTACGCATAGTACCCTCCTCAAATGGTCTACATCGATGTACTGCGAAAACATATAACACCTCCATCGCCACATTACGAAATCATACTGCACCATGCTATGAAAGTGCACTACGTCTCCATCACAACACCACGACATCATAATAAGATGCACTAGAAAGTGAATAAGCTTCTACCGCTATGCCATAAAGGCGTCTTAAACCTGAGTTCTTCCACGGATTTCGATCAGGTTTTCTATATCTATCAGGAATGGCTTCATTAGGCCCACAATACGGATATCAATGATTAGTCCGTCCCTTTCGGTGGCTATGGCCCCACCCGCCCCCTTCCCCTAACTAATAAAAGACCATCTAAAGAGCTAAGTGAATGTGCCACTAATAAACAATCTAAGCATCTAAATTGGATTGTCCCTCAACCAATGTCCCAATAGTAAAAGATCATTGGCCTCCTGGTTTCCGATGACTTACTATCTTTGTTGTGTCCTAACCATAAAGCTTCCCACTTGAGGCAGCCGCCAAATCATCCTAGATATCATCCCAATTAGTCTTTAGGCTGCCCTCATCCATATATGCAGCCAAGGCACACTTACCGGATGGAACCATATAGACCATGCCTCTGTGGGTACAACCCAATTAGACCTACCACAGAGGTCCATCACAAAGTATCTTTATGTCCCATTGAAGTCTTGCACTCCCTTCCAGTCTCATCGAATAAGTTGGTTGTGCTCCCACCGTTCCTCATGGCACTATGATGATTTGTCTGTTGGGCTATTCATCCCCATGGACTGGTCTAAACACATATTGTTATACTACTTAGACCCTATGTCTAATTTACTATTATATGTTCCGCTAACTTTCCTTCTCGTTGATTTACAATATTCATTAATCTATTTAATTTGGATATTATTTGTTTAATTTTTATTACCTAATCTTAAGTTTACCACTGAATCTTAGGCTCATAAATTATGCCATGTAAATCAATATTAAAGCCTAACGCCTTTTAGGCTTCTAAGCTAATCCATTTATGGCAATATTTCCATATTAACGCCTAACTGTTCTTTTAACCAATTCCTATCATATTCATATTTGTAATTGGAACATGTCTATTTATTATGATTTTCCTAGTTTCCATATTTATGCATAAATAAGTTGCGGGTAGGTTTATAATAAACCTTGGCATATTCCTTCTTCTTTTCATAACATCTTTCAATTATGTTACCCTTTCCTCTTTTCATCTTTACAATTTACTTTTTAGGAAATTAGTCCTATTCCTAATTGATTTGTTATTGTACAAAAGTCTATTTCCATAGCTTAAGGTAATTACTTCCATAGAAACTTATAATTACAAGACAACTCTTTTTTTTAGGCTATTGAATAGTGTGCAATACAGCTAATTCCCCATTTTTGCACTAATCCAAGACTTAATTTATTTTTAAACCTATAATTATGTTTTCCATTTCTTTCTCAAACTAAACTATGAAAGTATATTCCCTTTTTCCTAACCAATCAATCTAGGCTACATCCAACTTCTTAATTTTAATTGGTAATAATTCCCGTTTTAAACCCTTTTTTACATAATCACAGGAAATTTGGATACAATTGGTTTATATCCCTTTTTCAATCCCAATAATTTCTATATTCATTTCATTCTAAATTTTAAAGGTAATCTTATCAACTAACACGAAAATTCTCAGATTTACCATTGAATTGCAAATTTACTATCTGTAATATTAATTATGCCATGCCCATAATTACCAATCCTCTATTACTCATAATTCCAATTAAATTACGTTCTCCAACGCACGCAAAAAAAGGAATATAGTCAGTCGTATAAATTAGGCCTATAATTCAGTCATATATATATATGTATGTATGTATGTGTGTGTCAACATTTCAGGTTTATGTATATTTTGCGCATAACCAAAATTAAACATAAAACTTTATATATTCCGACGTAGAAAGGGAAAAAAAGAATAAGAGAACATATTATGAATTTTATAGGAATTAAATGATGTCATATGCCATTATAAGAAAATATAATTTAAATTCACCCACCTGATATTTGCTCTCTATTATTGGATCTGATTTCGATCTGCGTTTACATTCGGATTTACAAATCTATGGACCTGGGCAACTACACCTTGAATCTACTATATTTTTCTTCAATTCTTAAATCAGAAATCCTAAATCTAAAGTATAATTTATTTTTGAAGAGTATAGAGGAGAAACAAAATGGCAGAGCTCTGGCACCCTCTCAGAAGATATGAGTTGGAAGCTAGGCCCTAAAAATATATTTATGGCGGCCCAAAATAACCACGTCCGTCCAATTCATGAAGACAAAATCCGAGCCGTTTAAATTATATAAAACACATCATCTTTGCCGCGAATGGGTAGACCATACACTAGCTAGGTTGGTCCATGGGTTAACCCACCCTAAGCTTGGGTCAAACCATACACATTATAAAAACGTGTATCGGGTCAATTTTTAATGCATGATTTGCATTGTTTTAAATGTTATCTTACATTATTATTCCTTAATTGTTTTCATTGATTTCCAAATATTATTTCCTGTTTGTAACACACATTTAAATTTTGAATTTAAATACGTGATATATTGCGGGTGTATATTCACATCTATTTGTACAAAATTTCAATCGTTAATAAATTCCTCATGTGATTCCATTTGAGACAAATTATATATGTAAACAAATCAAAATACTGCTACGAATGTAATGGTATACGTTTCGAAGTCAAATTCTAAAAATCTAAAATTGTCTGTTTTTCATTTAGGATTATTTAAGTTTTGAATTTTTTTATTAAAAATATGGGGGTTTACATTCTCCAACTCTTACCAGATTTCGTCCCAAAAATTTGGTAAGAGAAAATCATGTAATTATCCGCATAATTCATAACCATCATGTGTACACTCAATTTTTCAAACATTTATGCACTTGTGCAAAGTGTATCATAACATAAAAATACATGAATGCAATGAATGCTTAAGCGGTATCTCCAATATGAATGCAAATTTTCTAGAAAACCTTTGCAAAATATGATGCACACATCCTAAATATACTGGCAATTTCTATATGAATGCAATATTTTGAAATTCTAAGATACTTTTTCATCCAATTTTCCCATATTCTAATGGTTTAAGAATGTAGTTCATCCATATTTTACATCCAAACCCTACCAACCAACTTTAAATTTGCAAATTCAGAAAAATAAAAAAATTCGAATTTGATTTCTTGTGTCAAGAACGGGTAGGAAATGTTAGCTTTGTTTATTGTCTTTTTAATCATTCCACATATTTTTTTCGTGGCTATCCTCTTTACATTTCCTTTTATTTAAATATTTTATAATAAAGAAAAGTTGCACGCAATGATTCAACAATATAGAACATCGCATAAAGTACAAGATAACGCTAAAACACCAATTCCTAATACATGCGTCATTTCAGCGAGGAACGGCTGAATGCTAAAACAAAGAACCCTAAATATAAGATTGCAACAATATAGATCAATCCTCAGAAAGGAAGCCTAGGACCCTATCCATGTCCGAAATTATCTCGAAAAAAAGCTTCTAATCTACCTAGGCATTCCTCTTGACGCCTAGCACTCCGTAGTGCCTCTTGCTGGGGCAACTAAAACCATTACTGTGCGAGTAACAACTCATCCTGCGATTGCAAGGACTACTGCTAGGTCTGTGCGAGGTCATGCTGAGTGCTGGAAAATTCTCGGTGTCCAAGCAAGATGTCATGATGCTTTCAAGCCAACTGTTCTTGCCAAATAGATATGGTCCTAACCTCTCCCCTCAAATCCCATGGCTTCCATTATGGTGCATCCTCACCCGGCCGTGGACCCCATTGATGCTGCTGGGAAGGTCCAACCCTTCCCTGGTATGGTGGCTCTATGCCTGGGTATCCCTAATATACCAAAGAGGCCCTACTAGAAATATAGGCTAACACATCATTTTTTTGCCGATGTTTGAGTGTTTTACGACCGATGTCTTTACGAGTGTAGAGAAAGGTTATGGCTTTAGACGTCAATTTTTAACTGATGTAGTAGAACTATATAGACATTGGTTTTAAACCAATATTTATACAGTTGTACTACAACAGTTAAAAATCAATGTCTAAAGTCATGACCTTTCTCTACACTTGCAAAGACATCGGTCAGAATTTTTGTTGACATCGGTTTTTAGCCGATGTATAATGTAAGTAATGTTTTTGACATCGGTTTTTAGCCCACAACTGCATATATTAAATCACTATGTTGCTTCCAAAAGGTTCAAATCAAACAAATGAAATTTAGATACCAAAATAACCGATCATATTATCATTACCAAAATCCAAGAATCCGACCAACATTCATTGCATCAATGCTACCATAATTACCGAAATCCAAGAAATCCAAGTTTATCAACTAAAATTTTTGTACGAAACAAGTAATAGTTTACATGGATTCGTCGATATGCTCCAGAACCTCGTGACATACCTTCTTAAAGTAATTCAATCATGTAAGTTGCCCCAGTCTTTGTAATCCATTGCAAACATTTAAAAATCCAAAAATTTCACACACACACACACACGGACATATACAATTGACTTGTCTTCTAGCTCGTATCCAAATGTCCAGTCTTCACTACCTATCACATAAATTTCAAAAGCAGTAATCTGGAAAATTAAATATAACTCGAACTAAAGTAATATATTTTTTATATTGTTGCCTCAAGTATTTGGGTTGTTCGTCATCATCTTTTGATTCTATGGTATTTGTTCTTCTCATTTTTGACCAAGTGTAATATCTGTCTAATTAGCTAATATCTAGTGCAATATCTTTTTATATCAGTGTTCTCACTGACAGGCAGATCATAGGTACAAAATACAATGTGCATAAGTAATGAACTAGAGCATGCTCGAGTGTCAAAGTAGTGCACAGTTTCATGGCAGCATGTATTGTATGTATGCTAACGATCTGTATGTACACGTACTAGAATGTATATGTATACACACATAGGTACAGCAAAACATAGTACATATACAAAGTACATTAGCAATTGGACAAGTGCACATGGTGCCAGAAATTAAAGTGCAAACTTTCGTAAGTGTCACAGTTTGATTCAAAAAAACTGAGGCATGCCTTAGTTCGGTCAATTTTACAAATCAAAATCAGACAAATATACATGATTTTAATTCCTATATATAACCCATTTTCATCATCGACATAATTGTGATTCTAGTACAAGCATGAGCAGTTAGTATTATCTCAAATTATTCATCAACAAAAACAAAACTCGAATTGCCAACCATTCTTGCAATCAACACATGGTTGATATAGATAGTTAGGAAGAAATGGTTGAAGTTTACTTACAAAAGGGTTAATATAGACAGTTATGGTCAATGATGATAATTACTCCTTTCTTTGTAAGCACAACTCGAATTGCTTCCTTCTTAAGAAGCCTAGCTACAAGATTGATAACAATAAACATATGAGAAAGGGAAGCAAAATGGATTGTAATATCAATAGATTGATTAAATTTAAGAAAACAGTGTCAAATAACTCATATGTTCGACTATGGTGAATCAAACATGCAAGACCAGGTAGCAGTGGTCCTTCTTTAGGTCTGGACTGGCTTGAAGGCTCAGGTGATGTGTGTGTATATATATATATATATGTATATATATACATATATGTATATACATACATATATGTATATACATACATATATGTATATACATACATATGCGGTCCAAGTTCATATATACATGCATATAAATACATATACACACACATTGATACACGCATATATACAAATATAGTTTAAGGCCTAGCACAATGCATATATGTTGGCATAGCAAGTTTCAAAACAGCAGGAGTAATGCCATGGTACAGTGCAAGTCATGACAGCAACTCACAAGACATTGCATGCAAACACACAAGCGCACAGTAGTATCGGGGTTAAGTCAAGTTAGCGAACACAAAGGAGCAGCAACATCAAATTTCAAATACAAAGTGTATACAGCAAGTATAGCACCAACCTCAAGTATTACAAGTGCAGCAAGTGCAATAGGTAAAGTGATCAAGAATAAGTGCAACATCAAAATAAAGGAGTGAGTACAGTCTGTTCTTATCAGAATAATGTATGTGCCACAAATTTGTTCTAACCAGATTTAAGAAGCCAAATCAAGAGTGTAGCATCAATTCAGAAGATCAAGTGTGTATATTCACTTCAAATTATCAAGTGCATTTCAGTTATTATCACTGTGGCAACGTGGAAAGGCAAAAGA
Source organism: Allium sativum (assembly GCA_030737875.1). NCBI lineage: Eukaryota > Viridiplantae > Streptophyta > Magnoliopsida > Asparagales > Amaryllidaceae > Allium > Allium sativum. The sequence continues at coordinate 476,249,154 of CM060909.1, forward strand.
AATGGAAATGTACGTGGCAGTGTACATATCATAAAGGTAATGAAACTGTACAAGCATAGCAATGAATCCTGTAGCAAATCTTCTAATATGGGACAAGGTTATGTGCATCATGCACAAGTGCAGCCTTTCACAAGTGCGTCAGTTTGATCAAACTGAGGTCAAATTGAGGCTTGCCTTAGTTTTGATCAAAACTAAGGCAACTTGCCTCAGTTTGATTCAAATCCTAATGACATAATTTTAGTAAACTTCCTAAAGAATGAGAAAGGAGAGAAAAATCTAAGCAATCAGATATCCTAATGACATAACTTTTGTAGACTTCCTAATGTGGTTATCATCGTTGAACAAGCACTACATAAATATAAAGAATAAATAATAATTAGATTATCGTACATGTATGAGCTTTATCATAAAAAGAATGGACATGCAACAAGATGTCTATCCATTATAGTATACACATCACTGCAGATTATGTTTACCAAATTTAGCTTCCAATGTCATGCCTGCATAGAGTTCAAAATATAATACAATAATGTCAATATTGTCCCGTTGAAAATATAAAAATGGCAACATAAAAACTTGATATAGATGTAATAAATCATAAGCATAACACTCAAGTCTCCATCATCTGCTTCCTTATTATCCGTCTATCCCAAAACCAACTTATCCAACACAAAGAATCAATCTACTCGAATAAGTACCCGTATTTATATATGGAAAATAAGAATAAAACATGGATCATATATATAGTCTCGTACAAGTAACGTATTACTAAAAATGACAGTAAATCCATTTTGTTGATATGCAGGACCGACTCTCCACTTTAATATCAAAACTATACATTATTCAGTTCATATGTAAGCCTAAATTATAAGTTCATTTCACAGAAATAACATAGCACCACAACGTAATTGAATAACCTAGTCTTGACTTCCACCAAGGCCTTATAACTTTCGAGAATGTTATAAGTTAAGCGTTGACTACCACTTAAGTTTCATGTCGTTATGCTACTATAAAATTAAAATTTATCTTTCGAATTCCGAGAATATTGAATTACAAGATTTTAAAAAAATACCTCACCAGTTGATGATCTAGTTGATGGTACTAATGGATTCGTCTGCTGGGCAACCAATTGAAACAACTCTAGAAACATTGATCTCCCCTAAAAATATTAAAACTTTGCATTTCAGAATTAAATATTATGTGTACCTAATGCAGCAGGGAAATAGGGTACTACAGGTGTGCTAATGATAAATAAAAATAAATACATGCACTCTTACATAATGGTTACCAAAACTTTTGTCTTGCAGTGGTATTATACATTAAACTATCGTCATTTTATTGTTATTATTCAATGTTCAAAATGTTAAGGTCTAACCATTTATATGATAGTAGAACTTAGATTTTACAAGAACAAAAATTCCTATTGCATCAAGTGACTTATTCACCCATAAACAACATCAACAATGAAACTTGTAACCGAAACAAGAGAGAGGATGTGTGAGTTTTTCAACTTACCTTAGATTAAAAATGTCGATTTAGCTTAATGCTCTAACTTCTAGCTTGATAGTCACATTGATTTCTAGAATATCTTCCTATATGCACCCAATAATTTGTACCCATTTAGAAAACAAATCGTTACTATCAATCACACTTATTGGATATTAATCAAGCAAAATAAAATTCAAAATTCAAAGAACTCATAATCGAGCAAAGTATAGAAATTCATCAGTGATTTGAATCCGCGATTTGAGAAGGAGCAAAACCTTAATTTACAATCGGCAACCATCAAATCATTCGAATATGAATGAGTGAAGACCCGAAGTTGCGATTTGAGAAGGAGCAAAACCTGAAGTCATGATTTGGAGTGGAGAGAAAAACTGTCACACCCCACCTCCGCTAGGGTCACTCACAAAGGGAATGCACTAGCTTTGGTGGAGCATTATCTAGGTAAACATACACAGAAATATTACAAGACAGAACATATAAAACAGCGGAAGAAGAACCAAATTTTATTACTTTAAAAATCTAGAAAGGTCTAAAGCCTTTTTACATCAAAATACCATTAAATCCATTACATCAAAATCTGTCTTGCAATAGTGAAGAAGCATAAAACCATGGTCGTAAATCATTCCCCAAGTAAAACAGTAAAGCAAGCCATAGCCAAGGGAAATCCAAGCCGTACATGAAAGAGCCTTGGAGCTTGGTAAGATCCGAACTAAGCTGTATTCCCACCCTGCGAACCTGGGGGGGAAACGGAAGAAAAAGAGGCGAAACAAAATGGGTCAGTCATAAAGACTGAGTAAGTCCTAGTGACTTTCAGCATAAAAATAGGTAAAGATAACATGACATGAATAAACTGAAAGTAAACATAAGGATGATGACAAGATAGGCAAGTTAAACTAGGATAACAAGATAAACTACGGTAACAAGATAAACTAAGGTCACAACAAAACTAAGGTAACAAGATAAACTAAGGTCACAAGAAAAACCAAGGTAGCAAGATAAACTACGTATAGCATCGCATGTTTAACATTCTCTGCACCAACTGTACTAGTACCCCAATCTGTATCATCCTCTCCATGTATATGTACAGTCCCTTGCCGTATATCGTATGGGTTTCATCACATATTTCTATACTACTTTAACGTGGTGCCACCATTCTTGAAATCGTTTGGACTGCCACCCCTGTTCTAGCTAGGTTTTCTTATCATGAACTATCGCGTGTTCAACTAGGATTTATGCCACCTAGGACCACTAGGGATTATGCTACCTATTGAATGTTTTCTAGATTCGTTTAGGGTTTATGCCACCTAGGACCACTAGGGATTATGCTACCTAACGAATTCCACGTAACGATCTATTAATCGATCGGTTCCTACAAGTCCTAACTCGTTCATGTGTCTGTGTCATACGGCCCAATCACGAAATGTAGTTACCTGTGCTAGGTCCACCATAGGGTGTATCAAGCCCTATGGTGCCAACCATCGACACAAATCAAGCATGCACAGATAATCCTACTGATGTCCAATGCCTTCTTTTTCTGCTCCGGAGTGTGTGCACGCCCGCACTCCGTTAGAACCTACACTGGCGCACCCACACAGCCGTCGTTCTGGTCGCTTACAATCAGCCCAGTAATCGTGCCCCACCCTGCCTCGTTCCAGGGTACCATGATACATCTAGTGGGTTACTGCTGAAACAGACCGCGTAACTAAGGTTTTCGTCTAGTAGGTTAAGTGTTGTCATTTAAATTCGAGACTTAACCCTATCGGTCTAGCATGTCAAGTTGGTTAAGTGTTGTCATTCAAGTTCGTGACTTAACCCGTCTACGTGTCATGTCAAATCGGCTAAGTGCTGTCGTTTAAGTTCATGACTTAGCCCTACGAATCATGTGTCAAGTTGGTTAAGTATATTCAAGCGGTTCACGGCTTAACCTTATCAAATCATCATGTTAAATTGGTTAAGTATATTCAAGCGGTTCATGACTTAACCCTATCAAATCATCGTGTCCAATTGGTTAAGTATATTCAAGCGGTTCATGACATAACTCTATCAAATCATCGTGTCCAATTGGTTAAGTATATTCAAGCGGTTCATGACTTAACCCTATCAAATCATCGTGTCCAATTGGTTAAGTATATTCAAATAATTCATGGCTTAACCCGCCCAGGTATCATGCTAAGTTGGCTAAGTATTATCTATATGTTCAAGTTGACTTAACCCTGCCACGTGTCAGGTTATATCGATCGGGTGTTATCAACCTATTCAAGTTAGCCCAACCCATCCACTAGTCATGTTATAACAGTCAAGTGTCATTAGCCTAGCTATGTTACTTAACCTACCCATTAGTCTGATTAACAGTTATGTTGGTTAAGCCCACATTTATAAGTTTTACATGTTCTTAACTCATACCGGTTAGGTCCATATTCACATGTCAAATTTCCATGTCATCCCACCTAACCCTCTAACCATACCCACGTCTTATTATGGTTAGTATTCCTTAATTCATTCATTATGACGAACGAATCATGACCTCTCACATTAAACCGTGCATTTTGTGGCCACTGGATTTGTCGGGCGATTCCGGGCAGATTTACAACACAAACTGGGTCTAACCTCGTGTCATAAGTCGTTACGCCTACAATTCGACCTTCGACCTCTCACATTAGACTGACACTTTGTGGCTACTGGATTTGCCGGGCGGTTCCGGGCAGATTTACACCACAAACCGAGTCTAACCTCGTGTCAAAGGTTCATTAATGGTCGTATTCCACCCAAAACCCCAATATCATTTCATGCATTTAACATATAGAAATGTTCATGATTCACGTTTTTGCCCCAAAACGTGTTCCCAAATTATTATCATAATTCACTATAAGGTTATGCCAAGTTATAGCCTTTTATTTACAATACATGCCAATTACCCAAAATCCAACTTAGGCGCGTTCATACTAAACCTCTACTAAGTCATAAATTATCATATATGTTTCAACTTCAAATTTTACATAATTAACATATGCCCAAGTTCTAGATTACATGTAAATTTTACATATGCCCAATTCGTACCAAATTTACATATGTTCAATTCATGTCGTTTTACATGTATGCCAACTTTATGCCAATTTACACATATACCAAGTTTCATGCCGCTTTACATATGTCAAGATTCATGATTTACATGTTTACAAAGCTATGCCCAATTTACATAGATCAAGTTTTATACCCAAAATTACATGTATACTACGTTTACACCAATTTACTCATAACAAGTTCTAGCCAAATTACGTATATCAAGATCCATGTCAAATTATATATATATATATATATCAAGATCCACATCAAGTTATATATATCAAGATGCATGTCAAATTATATATATATATATATATATATCAAGATCCACATCAAGTTATATATATCAAGATCCATGTCAAATTATATATGCCAATCCCCATTCTTGCAATTACCATTATAATGACAATACCCAAATATCAAGTTTCATGTTAATGATAAATTATCCCCCAAACATCCAATTTTCATATTATGCTTTCGATCCCACCAAACACATATATTGCACTAGGCAATATTCCAATATTTTCCCCGTATACCATCGCACGTATATCGTAGTTTAGGCCTAGGTCCGAAATTGACCTAGGTTCATCAAAAGAAAATAAATAGGGGGAGGTAGAAGTTGCAATAAAAGCAAGATCAGAGAGAAAACGGCATAAAAGCATCATCTCAGGCATAAAGAATAGATCTTGATAATAAAACATGAACCAAGAAAAATTGATTTACAACAGGCTGAATAAACCATAAACTTGTCATGCGAATAAAGATAGAAAAGTTCTCAAGATCGAAATCCAAGAAGAAACAAGAATTGAATCAAAAGTCCAATTTCATTTCATCACATGTCCATATTAAATTTAATTATTTTAATCTGAAAATAACTAGAACTTACAGAGCATGGCTAACGAATTAAGAACTACAATTGTTGTAGAACGTTGCAGAGACATTGATTTATCTTCTTGAATTGTTGTAGAATTGCTGTAGAAGCTTTAATCTCTAGTTTGAATCTAGTTCGGAGGCTAAGAGAAAAGTTTAGAGAGCGGCGACCATGATCAAGAGGAAGTCCAGCAGCATAATAGTGTAAGAATGATTTGATATGAATTAGGTTAGGTCTAAGGGTGTTTTTATAGGTGTAGCAACTAGTTTAGGCCCTTAGATTAACCATAGAATCAATCCGGACCGTCAAAACACGTCTCAGGCTTCAAAAAATGAGTTATGGGTCAAACCAGGCCGACCAGGTCGACCTGTAAGGTGGGGGGTCGACACTATGGTCGACCTGGGGGGTAGGTCGACCCTATGGTCGACCGGGGGGGTAGGTCGACCCTATGGTCGACCCCCTCGTCCAGTGCTGCCTGAAAACTGCTGAAACTTGTACAGGCCATAACTTCTTCATCCGGACTCCGATTTTCGAAAACTCGGACTCTATTTCATGTAAAATTTCGAGACGAACGCAATAACGTAACCCATTTCCCCTGATTCTCAATTTAAAATTTAATTCTGCCTTGATTTCTTGTTTTAACATGTTATAAATATACGGGTTGTTACAAAAACCTCATTGAAATCATAGACACTGAAGTTGCTGTCAATTTTTTGATTTGGAGCAGAAGGATTTTGGGGAGATTGAATGAAAAAAGGAAAATAAGAATGAAGAATGGAAAATAAAATGAAAGGAAATGGAAAATAAAATAGAATAGAGGAATAAAAGAGATAAGAGCGAGTTTTTTTTTAAAGATAGACATCGGTTGTTTTAACAATCAATGTCTAAAATGTTATAGAGTGGAGTTTTGATGACAACAACCTTATTTCAATATTCATTAATTATAAAATATATACTAACACCTCTATCTAGAATATATATACATATATGCAGGATTTGTATACAGGAATTAATACTGAAGACTATATAGTTTAAGAGCTATTAGAGATTCAGAATTCAGAGAAGATTCAAGACTCATGAGTAATCAAGATTTCAAGAGTTCAAGATAAATATAGTAAGAGAGTCTAGTTTATGTAAGACTCCGAATAATACTCCAGGTTCAAATTCAAATTCTGATTTTCAAATTTCAATTTTCAAATTACTACTTTCAAATTTTATTTCCTGTTCTAATTAAGTTTTTCTATCTTACCTTTGATTTTAAACTTAAGATTTTAAAGATTATAAGTTTATATATATATATATTTATATAGTTTATGCTTTTATACTTTTATATTTATATAGTTTTAAACTCTATAATTTTATCAATATGATTATATAGTTTATATTTATGATTTCATATGATTTACTTTATAATACTTATTTATATCACTATGTTTTAATTCAAGAATTTCCAGAATTATATATATATATATCAAAACACTTGGAAAATATTCAAATTTCAATTTGGAACCAACATATGTCGACATAAATAGTTAGCTATGTCGATATATAACTGTCACATTTTTAGTTTCCAAAAGAAGTGTCCTTTCACTATTTGTAATGTTCTAGAAGCGTTGCAACCTTTCAAATCTTACAAATAGGGGTTGATTTCGTATTTTTCATTATTCTTCTTCTCCATCTTCATCTCCTTTCATTACACCATTAATATTTCGTATTTTTATACTTATACTCTGCCAATTTCAAGTCTAATTATATAAAACTTCTTCTCTTCTCACTCTCTACTCATTACTCTCTGAATTGAAGTGCTATTAAAGAGTTATAGGTTGTTGTAATCATTTGGGAAAGTTTTGGAAATGGTGCGTTCCTTATAGCCGTGAATTCAAGGATGGAAACAGTATTAACCTTACAACCGGGAAATCAAGGGGGGATATACTTGATCAAGGGTGTTTGGAATCGGTGGTAACCTTGTAGCTGTGAAATCAAGGGTGTTGTACTTCGATATTGATATAGTAATAAAACTCTGCGCAATCCAGTGTTGTGTGGGACTGGACGTAGGAGTAATCCAAACTAGTATAAAATCCGGGGTGTTCTTTCTTTTTCTGCATTTTACTTTGGTTTATTTATGTGTTTGTGTTTGATTCTGTGTCTGTGATTATATTGTGGTGTGTGATTCATGTAATAGATCATATAAGTTTTAGATTTTCTTAAATTCCTTAAAAACACTATTCACCCCCCCCCTCTAGTGTTAGTTTTGCCTTAATGATCCATTCCGCATTCCCTAATAATTGCTACTAGAGCAAGGACTTTCAAAAGTTCATAATCTGATTTTTGAATTTTTTTTAAAATTGGCAATGAACACTGGTAACAATAATAGTTCTCTTGTAGAGGGTCAGTTCACTATTAGAACACCACTGTTTAATGTTAGTAATTATTCATATTGGGCATGTAGAGTGAAAATATATTTACAATCAGTAGGATTATACATATGGAATATAACACAAACTGAATATGTAGAACCTACAAGTAATTTTGCACAATGGACAAATGAACAAAAGGCTGTTGCACAAAGAAATTCTAAAGCCATGAATATGTCGTTTGGTTCATTAGATAGGAATTAGTTTAATAGAATGTTAGTTTGTAAACCTGCTTATGAAATTTGGAGATATTTACAAGTTACTCATCAAGGAACTAGTAAAGTTAAACAAACAAAGATATCAATGTTAGTTAATCAGTTTGAGTTGTTCAAAATGAATGAGAATGAATCTATCTACGATATGTATTGCAGATGTCAAGAGATAGTCCATTCATTAACATCACTTGGAAAAACTTATTTTAAAGAAGACCAAGTCAGAAAAATATTGAGTTCATTGACTTCAGAATAGGATCAAAAAATATTGACGATTGAAGAAGCCCATAATGTCGGTGAAATGAGGATTGAGGAGTTAATCGGAAATCTGATGTCTTTTGTAGTCCAACTACAGAAAAGAAAGGAAAACAGCCAACTGAAAAGAAATCCATAGCATTTAAAGCAACAACAAATGATTCTGACTCGAGCAGTGAAGATGATGAAGAAATAGCCTTAATGAAAAGACATTTTATAAAGTTTTTGAGATACAGAAAGAAAAATAATTTTCAAAATAATAACCAAGCCAGTTAAGGAAGAAATGATGGTCAATGTTATAACTGCAATAAACAAGGTCATATGAAAAGAATGTGTCCATATCCAGATAAATCGATTCAACAAACTGATAATAGTAATTCATCAAAGAAGATAAAGAGAGCATACGTAGCAACTCTAGACGATTCTGGTTCATCAACAAGTGATGAAGATTAAGAAACCGGAAACTCAAATATGTGCTTCACAGCAATTCAGAATTCGGAAAATTTTGAACAAAAGGATCTAAAAACCAGGTAAGCCTTAATAAAATTTTAAATTCCTGGTTGAAGGATGTTTTGTTTGCTTCGTTTGATTTGTTTTTGAAATTTAAACTTTATAATTCAAACTTGAAATTTAAAATTCAAGTTTGAAATTCAAAATAATAATTATAATAAAATAATAATTAATAAAATAATAAATAAATTTTGGAAGTTTGCTAGGATTAGAATTATTTCAGGAAATAATTAAACATGAAATGTAAATTGATAATTTAGACCAAAAGTCACAAAAACCAAATGTCCTTTGAAATAGAACATATATGTCGACATACATATGTCCATATGTCGACATATCAGCCTATAGTTTGAAATTTAAATCTTGAACTTCAAAGGTTTAAACTTTCAAACTTCCCTCCAACTTTTCACCAACTCCCAAGGTCTAAAAAAGGTGTCATTGATTTCTGAAAATTTTCCTATTCAGTTCATATCCATTCAATTTCTATATATACATCTATTCTCTCTACTTCTCATTCACAATTCAAACTATATTCTTCATATCTATACTCTTCCAAACAATCACTTCAATGGCTTCTTCAAGTTCATCTCATAAATTGAAGTTAATCAAACCATTAATGGTTATCTTCATAATGATAGAGATGCTATCAAAACCTATGTTGACTATTTAGCAAATGAAAAGTCATCAAGGGTGCTTTCGCTATCTTTGGAGACTTTCCATTCTATGATCTTATCTCTCTCTTCAACCACAATGAAGTCTTAAGTTTAGTTGACTCTTGGGATAACGATGAAGTGTGTTACCTGAAGCTTGTCAAGATGTTCTATGTGAATCTTAATCGTGGAATTTTCGAAGGCAATGAAGACCAAATTTGGAATAGCATCAAAGGAATGCATATTGTTCTAGATTCCAAAATCTTGGGCAATATATTAAATTGTAGAAGCACGGGCTCAGATTTTCAGATTTCAAAATTGGTGAAACCGATTTAGAGACTTATCATGACATATTTGAAAGCGATGCTCAAATTGAATTCAAGAATCACTTTTTCCGTCCAAAAATAAGAATCGTAAACCTTCCCCTTCAACAAACCACCACTCCTCGTTTCGAAAACTTTGACAAGCCAACTCTCAAGGTCCAGAAGCACTCTTTGCTATTGTTGGTGGCTACAACTCAATTGGGTCGACACGATCTTAAGAGAGTTTAAGCCAATAGAAACTCATTTAGAGAAAAAACTCTTTACTTTGGAGTTTATCTTACTCGTATTTTCAAATATTTCGGAGTTGATCTTCACAGACAAGAATTTGTGTCAAGAAAGTTGTTTGATTCCACAAACATACACCTTATGAGAATTCCTCTCACTTTCAAACCGTATGATACATTCGAAGAAAAACAAGCTCGAATGCAACAATAACAAGAGCCTATGGAAATAAAAGAAGAAGAAACTTCTTTAGACAACGTTGAGTGTCCAATCAACACTAGAACCATTTCCAAAGTGATGATTGTTCAAAATCAAGTGAAGATAGTCAACAAACAAAAGAAGCTCAAAAGGAACTTTTCCAAAACGACTAGATTCATGATCAAGATAGGAAGAAAGCTTGGAATTTCATCATCCTCCTTATAATCCGCTGAAAACTAGCCTATCTAGTTTAATTTATCTTTAATATTTGCTTGTATTTTCTTTCGAATCTCGTATTTAGTGTGTCTTAATTAGTTGGATGTATTTGCTTTTTTATGAAGTAATGAATGGTGTTTTATTTATGTCACAATCATCTTTAATTTATTAAAAATCCTTTAGACTTAAATATAATATAATATAAGAACAAAACATTCAAAATTTGAAAATTTCAAAAAAATAATAATAAGTATGTCGACGTACATACTTGTCTATATCGACATATAACTGCCAGATTTTCAAAACTTTTCAAAATTTTAAATTAAATAACTAACTCATGTCCATTCAAATCAAACGAATACCAAACCATATTTAAGTCTATTTCTTTGAGAAAAATTCATTATTTCATTTATCCTTCTTCCTTATTCATTTCTTATCAAAACTGTGGGGAATCCAATTCATAATCTAAGTGAAAATCTTGAAGAAACATTGAATTCCTTCAAGAACATCCTCTCAATAATACTACGAAACCAGCGCCATCTTGAATTAAGCCAAATAAAGATGTTTGAATAGCAAAAGAAGCATTTTGATGCCATTCGTTGGTTAATCTCTTCTCTCTTCAGAAATGAAGATAACAATCTCGCTAAGGCACCACGAACAAAAGAAGATGAAGATTGGGAGGTCATCAAGAAGGATCTTATCTTTGGAGAAGTCGGTTGGGAAGAAGTCCCAAGAAACTTTTAATTATTTGGTATGATTTGATTGGTTTGATTTGCTTGAATTTGTTTGAACTTATAATTGATTTGAATTACTTGACTTAAAACATGTATATTAAAACATATGTAAATTAATACTTAGATTGATGTGCTTGGATTGATTTGTATATATGACATAAAACAAGTGTAATTATGATGTTTGAATGATTTGTTTATATACCTAGTATTGATTATTATATAACCATGAATTTAGGGAGAGTACTTTATGCTAGTATGACTAGGATATATATATATATATATATTTAGGACTCAGGGGGAGTAATTTACTTTAGTATAGGAGTTATATAGATAGTTATAGGATTTAGGGGGAGTATTTTTTGTATTTCTTTTTTATGGTGCCAAAGGGGGAGAAATTATAAAATATAGAGTTAGTTTAAGTAGAGTATATAAGATTCATATAGACAGGGGGAGTATTAGAAGGATCAACATCAACAGGTATGTATACAGGTATGATATTTTATAAACTAAGGTTGTCATCATCAAAAAGGGGAGATTGTTGGAGAATGGAGTTTTGATGACAACAACCTTATTTCAATATTAATTGATTATAAAATATATACTAACACCTCTATCTAGAATATATATATACACATATATGCAGGATTTGTATATTGGAATTAATACTGAAGACTGTATAGTTTAAGAGCTTCTAGAGATTCAAGAGATTCACAATTCAAAGACGATTCAAGACTTACGAGTAATCAAGATTTCAAGAGTTCAAGATAAATATAGTAATAGAGTCTAGTTTATGTAAGACTCTTAATAGCACTCCAGGTTCAAATTCAAATTCTGATTTTCAAATTTCAAATTTCTATTTTCAAATTTCTACTTTCAAATTCTATTTCCTATTCTAATTAAGTTTTTCTATCTTACCTTTGATATTAAACTTAAGATTTTAAAGATTATAAGTTTATATATATTTATATAGTTATATACTTTTATATTTATATAGTTTAAACTTTATAATTTTATCAATACGATTATATAGTTTATATTTATGATTTCATATGATTTTCTACTTTATAATACTTATTTATATCACTATGTTTTAATTAAAGAATTTCTAGAATTATATATATATATATATATATATATCAAAACACTTGGAAAATATTCAAATTTCAATGTTGAACTAACATATGTCGACATACATAGTTAGCTATGTCGACATATAACTGTCACATTTTTATTTTCAAAAGAAGTGTCTTTTCACTATGTAACGTTTCAGAAGCGTTGAAACCTTTCAAGTAGGGGTTGATTTCGAATTTAATCATCATTCTTATTCTCCATCTTCATCTCCTTTCATTACACCATTACTATTTCATATTTTTATGATTTCTACACTTATACTCTACCGATTTCAAGTGTAATTATATAAAATTTCTTCTCTTCTCACTCTCTACTCATTACTCTCTGAATCGAAGTATTGTTGAAGAGTCATAGGGTTGTTGTAACCATTTGGGAAAGTTTTGGGATCATTTTGGAAATGGTGTGTTCCTTATAGCCGTGAAATCAAGGAAGGAAATGGTGTTAACCTTGTAGCCGGGAAATCAAGGGGGAATATACTTGATCAAGGGTGTTCGGAATCGGTGGTAACCATGTAGCTGTGAAATAAAGGGTGTTGTACTTAGATATTGATACAGTAATAGAACTCTGTGCAATCCAGCGTTACATGGGACTGGACATAGGAGTAATCCGAACCAGTATAAAATCCGGTGTGTTCTTTCCTTTTCTGTGTTTTACTTTTGTTTATTTCTATGTTTGTGTTTGATTATGTGTCTATGATTATATTTGTGATTATATCTGTTGTGTGTGATTCATATAATAGATCATATAAGTTTTAGATTTTCTTAAATTCCTTAAAAACACTACTCATCCCCCTTCTAGTGTTAGTTTTTCCTTAACGATCCATTCTGCATTCCCTAACATAAAAAACCATTTAAAAGATAGACATCAGTGATTTTACCAATTGATGTTAAACGGGTGATGTGTAAAGGATTTTTTATAAGAAGAGTAATAGACATCATCTATTTTATTAAGTGATGTCCATGTAAACTTTTAACATTGATAAAAAAATATCGATGTTAAAAATTCCTTTAACATCAGTGGTTTTAGTAACTGATGTTAAAGCACCAATGTTGTACCCTATAGTTCTAGTATTTGGGACCTAACATGTTGTTGCTTGTCTCAGGCTATAATTGTTGATCCTCTTGTATGCGCTCAATACAATGCTCAACCTCCTGCTACATGGGCCAGCCCGAGGTGCATCCTAATTAGGGTGGATGCATTGATCATAGGGTGTTCTTCCTTGATATAATTCTCATTGCCTAATGCTACCTCAAAATGTCTAAATATCACGGTTTAAAGATGGACAAAAGGAATCATTAATTGTCTCCTACTCGATGCAATCGCATGTTGTGCCATAATCCCTCTCGCCCAGTTAACCTAGAGTCCTACAAAGATGGCGTAGGTTGCACACCTAATGATACCCATACCCATATCATACATGTTGGTCCTAGCAATGAGGATATATTGCAAAATACGTATAACCAATCTAGCGAAAAGGAGCATATGCTCGGTATCCCATGTCTGTGCTAAATATCAAGGAAAATCCAACCTAAGATGACTTCATTCGTCATTTGTACCTGGTCTAACTCCAGGCTATGTGCCTTAATGCCTAACATACCACCCAACCGAGTCTTAGTAAATATCACCCTCACACCCTTAGCCTCGGACTCAAAAGTTGTCTCATTACCGACAGTCCTATAACCAAGTTTGCATCAAAAAGGCAGATTAACATGGATATGTGATCCGCCCTATCATAATGTGGCTAAGAATCTGATACAACCCAATGTCTTGAAAAAGTTGTTCCAATGGGGTGTTTTGGAAATCTAAAAACTTTACCGATCTCCCAAGCAAAATTCGATAACCTGTAGAATCAACCTAAGCTTGTGTTAAATTTTTTGTGTTCCAGCACCAGGCAATCTCTTATGGTGTAATTTAGGGAAAAAGGGTTGATAATGGCTACTGTCTTGAAGGCATGGCAGAAAACTCTCAGAACTATGGAAAGAGTATGGAACTAGGTAAAGATCTTGGCAGGCTTCAATTTGGAACTAATCACAGATGAAAAAGATGTTTTTTGGAGGAGTTATTGGGCTTGGAATTGGTGGCAAGAATTGGGTTTCCATGGTTTTGGGGTGCTGGTTTTTGGTTGCATAGAGAAGAAATAACGAAGCAAGCTTCATTATTTACCCAACGTAAATACGCTTGGTGCTTCGACCCGACCCATAGGTAGGTCGACACAAGTGTCGACCCAATCTATGTCTGGGACGCCCCAAGCAACGATTTTTTTTCTTTATTATTATTATTATTACTATATGTTTTATTTTTGCGCGTCGCGTCTTCTTCCCTTTCATTTCTAGTCGTTGCTGCTATCTGTTTCCAAGTCGGTCGGGATGCTAACACAACCGAGTAAGTTTTCCCAATTTTTTATTCTTACATGTAGCACCCCTCGTCTTGCTTCAGATTTTCCCGCTATATTTCTAATCTTGTGATCAATTCTTTTTAAATCATGTCTTTTTCTTCATTCATCATCATACTGTCATAGATTTTTTCCCCTTTTGATCCAACGTTTTTTCAAAACGCTTACACTACCTACATAAACTATATTTATCAGTCTAACCCAGATTTCTGAATTCCCCATCACTAACCCACAACCTCAACCCATTATTAACTTCCAATCAATTACACATGAATTACATTTTTATACTAAACCCATTGTACACCACAAAACAATAATCAAACAAGATATCTTAAGATTTCTCCATAATCTTAACCTTGGTGCACGCACTTACTATTCCAAAATTTTCATGTGTAATTTTTCTTAAAAGTGGATTTTTTCTTATGGATTTATATATATATACGTATATATATATATATATATAAACAGTATATTTATACATCCAAAATTACAAATATGTTCACTTATAATCTATATAAGAATCCTAAACCTAAGCTCTGATACCATATGTTACAAGCCAAATTTCAACAGACCTGAATTTTTCGTAAAATGCTAAAACCCCAAGTCTATTGAAACTCGAGCTAGTATGTCGGGTATCCTACAGAAAGGAAAAGATAAAATATATCAGAGCTCATAATAAAATATCTCATAGTGGAATGAATAAAATATAATAGTAAGTAAATACTTACCCTAATAATGACATTGTCTAACAAGTATCTCTAAGCTATATAATCTCTGCCACCTGTCTAACCTGCGAGTTCGTTATGAGGAAGGGATGAATGGACAAATAAAGCTTTCAATAAAATAACATTAAATGCATCGTTCTATCACCGGTTTACCTTTATTAAGTTATTTTGAGTTTTTACACATTACATTTCTGATTTCATGCATAAATCGTACCCATCTACTCCCAAGAAGATTAACTTGATACACCATATATATGTAGCTATATGCCCAATATATCGAGGTACTCCACATAGTACTCTCCTCCAGTGGTCTCCATCATCATACTGCGAAAACGTACAAGATCTCCATCGTTATGCTACGAAAGTATACTAGACCGTGATGCGAAAGAGCTATACATCTCCATCATTATGCAGGAAAGAGTACTTAACTATGCTATGATAGAGAATAAGCTTCTACTGCTGCACCATAAAGGCATCCTAAACCCGAGTTCTTCCAGGAACTCAGTCGGAGAATTTATATATCTGTTCACTACGTCATAGATGGCCTATCACAACGAAAATCCAAGGTGTTGCTAGCAATAATGTAACTGTAGGTATGTTGTTTTTTGTCTATTGCAACACACGCTTCAAAGTGTTACCATAGAAAATCCAAGATGTTGCAGCAGCCACGTGAATAAATTTATCAATCCGGGTGATTACGATCCAACGGTTCACGTTAGCAATCCGCATGACGTGAAATAATCTTTAACGCGGGAAGCAAAAACAAAAAACAAAAAACAAAGCGGCAAAAAACTTAGCCGAATTTTCAATTAGGGTTTCAATCGAAAACTTAACAAAATACGACGTCGTGCAATCTGTCAAAGACTCTCACTCGCAATTTCAATTAGGCTAAAATTTCAAGTTTACAAGCTTAATTGGGGTTCGATTACGGCAAGTTTGAGTTCAAGTTCAATTAGGGCTTCGGTGTTTCATTTAGGTATTCAATTGGGATTCGTTTGGGTCTCAAATTTCAGTTAGGGCTTCGATTTAATCTGCTGCTTAAGGTATCACTCAATGTATATTTCAAGTATTTCCTAATTTGATTGTTGTGTTGCCTAATTTACAGATTTACTTGTGTATTTAGGCGTAATCATATTCCTGATTTTGTTATTATGTTTATTTTTGTAACAAACTTATGTTGCGGACTTCTTATATGATATTATTCTGTTTTTTTGCCTTATAGTCATGGCTAAACAATATTTGTGTATGTTATTTGTGTGTAAATTAGTGATGAATGAGGAAAAAATATGGGCGGAACTTTATAAGTTCAGATGGCCACATGTTATTTATGTGTAAATTTAGGCCTCGATTACCAAAGAATACATGCATGTCCAAATGACTGCATGCTATATTGGGCAAAAAATGAAAAGAAAATTAACTGCAAAATTTGTGGTGTTTCAAGGAAAATAACTGCATGCTATTTAAGTAAGAAAATGTTGTTTCTACCTTGATTATATCTTGTAACTGATGTATCATATTTGAGGCTTCTTTTTGTATCTTTTTTATTGTTTCTGCCTATATTACATATCAGTGAAGTGGCTGTTTTATTTTATAATGCGGTTGGTTCATTTTATTTTGTAATTATTTCAATCGAATGCTAATTTCTCCATTTTTTGTAGGATGGAGGCAAATCTTCGGTTCCACCACAAGAGAAAATTTAGGAAGAATGGATATGTTGGTGGAGAAGAGGCTATTGTCAAGGATGTTGATCTGGATAGGTTTTCGTACACAGTACTGATGGAGTTTGTCAAGAAAGAGCTAGAGTACACCGAAATTGGAGGAATATATGCATGGAAAGGTCCAACGAGTGGGTGGAAATTGGTAGCCGGTGATGTAGAGCTGTTGTTTATGATGAAAATAAAAAATAATGGTGATTACATTGATTTCTATGTCAACACTGTCGTCGAGGATAGTACAGAGCCAATTAAACAAATGCAGCCACATGTCATCGTACACCCGAGGAAGAATCTGTTTCCAGGTATAGACATGTCTTCTCATTTGTACCATTTTGATGAATTTGGTCATTTTGCTGAATATGTTTTTCATTTAGGACTTGTTTGATTTTTAGTGCACTTAGTAGAATAATAAAGAACTTGTATGTTGCAGCTGCGAAATCACATAAATGGCAGTTTGTCACCGCTCACCATTTACAACAGGTAGCAAAAAAGAATTAGCAGACCGATCAAGTTTTTACTCCTAGAAAGTCGACATGGCTAAACAATTCAGAAATGATCAGCGAAGCTGCTGTGAGTCCACCTATCAACAACAAGCAGACTGATCAAGTCTTTACTCCTAGAAAGTTGGCACGGCTAAATAATCCAGTTACAAACAATCCAGAAGTGATCAGCAAAACCGCTGCTAGTCCACGTATGAAGAAGAAAAGGGGGGTTAGCAAGAAGTCAACTAGAGTCAGTAGTTCGATGAAGTTGCCAGAGAAGGAAAATCCAACTGAAGTTAGCAATGCAACTTTGAATATCAACTCAGCAGGTGTCCAAAGTAAATTGGATTTCAATAATTCTCCACATGATAAAGAGGAAAATACAGATGAAAATGAGTTTCTGGTAAGAAGACTACAATCTGATCTTCTAATATATGATCTACATATTTTGCTAATATTTACAATAATGTCTTGTTTAATTACTTTCAGAATGATGATCTATCACCTCCGCCACCTCCACAGCTTACAGAGTACGAAAGGGAGAGAGACAAAAATGTATCAAAGAAGAATAGTGTTTTTGAAAAACTTGGGTTGCCTAAATTAGTTTCTAGAATGAGAAATGAATTTGGAAAAAATAAAGCAAAATCAAAGATGCTTGATGAGGAAAGCGAAGATTATGCTACAAAATTTAAAGATGATACTTCAAAAAATCAGGTAAAGGTGCGTTATAGCTGAAGATATAATTTTACGTTGGTAATCATAGACTAGCTTCATTATTTTTTATTTTTGTGTGCGTATTTTAGAGAACCAAAAAAGATAGGGTTACAAAGCCTCAGTCTGGACCAACGACTCGTTCACGAGCCAATGTTGAATCTGCAACTGATAATAATGCAATTCCGAAGGCAGGAGAAGTACCAGTTCGTACGCAATCTGATGGTCCATGTAGCGTTGAGTTACCACACAATGATGGGATAGGAACAATGGCGGCTTATTTGGCTATGCGAGAACGCTAGAAGATTAACAGTAGTGGAAGTGGAAGTGTAAGGAATAAGGTTGTTGTCGGAAATGTCTCGACAAATATTGAAAACGAAGAAGATGAAGCAGCAGAATATGACGGTAGTATTTGATTGAGTTCTGAATTTAATAGTTTAAGTTCTCATTTATGTTTTGCCTACCCTTCTCATTACTACTGTATGTACTTTGTAATGGTAGTCGGAGCTCCTAGAAGGCTCAGAGGGAAAAAAATGGATAAAGTTCATTCAAGGCCATATCACAAAAGAGTTGTAATCCAAATGAATGATCGGGGCCAACCTATTTCAGCCGATGACCAAGTAATGACTGAATTGAGTTATTT
Source organism: Allium sativum (assembly GCA_030737875.1). Taxonomy (NCBI): domain Eukaryota; kingdom Viridiplantae; phylum Streptophyta; class Magnoliopsida; order Asparagales; family Amaryllidaceae; genus Allium; species Allium sativum. Next base: position 476,268,127 of record CM060909.1, read on the forward strand.
TTTAGGAACACTGAAGAGGAGTGTTCCACTTACTTACAAGTCTTGGTTTGATGTTCCTGCAAGTTTGAAAGACACGTTATGGAGCTATGTGAAGGTAATTTGCAAACTTAGCTGAATTTTACTTAAATATAATAAACTTGTCACAAAAGAAGCATGATTGTTCTTTTTAATGTTTGATTAGTATTTAAGAAACGGTATATTATTCCGAATGAATGTGAATATTAGGCTTTGAGGTCAATTCGTGACACTTGGAGGGGGTACAAGAGTCGTATTAAAAAGGCATATTATACGGCTTATGAAACTGATGAAGAGAGGCTTGAAAATAGGCTGGACGAAATTCCACTTCAGGATTTCAAAGTACTCTTGCAGTTTTGGGGAGATGAAAAAGTTCAGGTATAATTTTAAGTTTTATCACAGAATTTTTTCCCTTTTTATTCATTCAAATCAATTAGATAAACATATTTATTTCATGTTGTTTTGTAGTCCAAGGCCCTTACAAATTCTGCAAATTGGAAATCGTATACTGACACACACACTGCTGGTCCAAATTTTTTTTCCCAAATTCAGCATAAAACGGTATGTATTTTGCTTATTTTTATGGTTGGCTAGTTTAACAACATAGGTCATATGGAGGCATGCTTGTTTAAATCGAATGCAGTATCCTTGCTTAACTTGTGAATAAACTACATATCATTGTTTAACTTGTTTAGTAATATTAGTGATATATGTTCTGGAACAATTAGTTTGATATCCTTTTACTATGTAATGTTTTTTGTATTAGTCCAAGGAATCTGATGGAGAACTTTATGTTAAAACTCGCAAGCAGAAAGAAGGAAAGGTGTACAAGACTGATGCTTCAATAAAGAACTATAGAATTGTAAGAATTTTATTTTCTCTTCAATCAGGTGTCAAAAACAATGCTTCATTTTGCACATGATCATCATTATTGTAGAATTAGATCATGTTTTGTTGAAACCGATAGCAGGACCGATCATAGCAATGGTTGTGATCTTTTACTTTAGGTTTCAGTGTGCATATGCCGCAATTCTTGTTTAAGAAACTTGTTTAAAAATTGTTAATTTATTTAATGACACATTTTAAAACTTCTTTATTTTGCGGGAGAAGATTGAAAAAGCAATTGGTGAAGGAAGCAATGATGGAGTTGTTCATGAACTTGTTTCTAATGGAAAGTCGCATGGTCCATCATGCCTTATAGGACGGTACGCCAAGTCTCCAAAAGTTTCAAAAGTTGCTCCAATAGCAGGCACATACATACAGGAGCTGGCAACAAAGATAAGGGAAGAAATAGCCGATGAAGTCGAAGTAAAGGTGAACAAGATGGTAAAAGTGAATTTGATGAAAAGGTGGACGAAAAAGTTCAGGAGAACTTGACAAGGATGCTGAAGAAATTGGGTGAAGCAAACTCGCACATGCACATTGATATTGGGGAATTTTGTGCGACAGTTCGCAGTGAAGGCACTAAAACTAAAAGCAGTGAACGCAGTGGAGGCTCGCGCTCTTAGTCATGATATTGGGGATCTTTGTGCGCAACTGTAGTGAACATGAATTGATATTTAGTACGTACTAGCTATGTTTGTAAGTATGCTCTGTGAACATGATTTTTCTGGCTACGTTTGTAAGTACTAATATTTGTGTCACTTGTGAATCCGAGATAATTTGTAGTTTAATTGATCAGTGTGATGTTAAATTTTGCAATGTTGTAGTATGTGATTTAATGTTGCCATAGCTCATATATAATGTTGTTGTATGTAATGTGAACTATTTCCATTGTTATGATATAGTGTTGCCATTGGATGGTAAAAGTGTTGCATAGATTAATGCATATGGGTCCCACAACATGATTCTGTGAACCCGAGCAACAGCCACAACAGGATTCCATGAACCCGGGTTACAGATTTCAGTGGACCCCACATTTTTGTAAATTTAGTACATGTGGCAACACCTGTGATGATGTTGCCTTAGGGTCGCAAATGTGTTGCCTTTGACTCTAAGGCAACGCGGCAAAAGGCAACCCCAAAAAAGTGTTGTCACAGATCATTTGCCTATACCAACACTTTTTGGTGCCTACTGCGTCATTTCTCTTGGGTTGTCGTAGGTCATCTATGGCGTAGTGGTTAAGAATGGATTCGTTAGGCCCGAAATACAGATATCAAATATTGATCTTTCCCTTTGGGGGTTATGGCCCCACCGCCCCCCTTAACTAGTGAAAGACATACAAAGAGCTAAGTGGCCATGCCCTTAACAAACAATCCAAGCATCCAAATTGGCATTGACCCTTGTCCAATATGCCGATAGTAAAAGAACATTGGCCTCTTGGTTTAACTCCAGTCTTTCCCATACTCGCTCCGTCTAACGATGATAGTTGTCCGACAACTTACTATCTTTGATGGATCCTGGCCAAAAAGTCTCCCCACCCTAAGGCAGCTGCCGAATCATCCTTGAAATCATCCCAATCATTCTTTAGGCCGCCCTCAAGCATATGCAATGAAACACCCCACCTCCGTTAAGGTCACTCACAAAGGGAATGCCTTGACTTCGGTGGAGCATTTTAGGTAAAAGATGCAGATAAATTACAAGATAGACAAATAAAGCAGCGGAAAATAAAGTCATTTTATAAACAATCTGGTTTAGTCAAGCTTTTACAATAGTTATCTCAATCATACTTAAAAGTAATACATAGAACTTCTGTCTTGATTTAAAAACTTCCAAGTATAAAAGAAGCATAAAAATAACAATGATATTCCCTAATAAAGCGTGAACCAGCCATAGTAGTGGAAGAGAGAGTCCAAAGCAATACTTCAACTATCTTCGAGCTTGGAAGGAAAACTGAGCTAAGTGGTAACATTTCATCCCTGTGAACCTTGGGGGAAACGGAAGAAAAGAGGCGTAACAAAACTAGGTCAGACATAAGTCTGGTAAGTCCAGTGACTTTCAGCATATAAACAAGCAAAAGCATCATGACATGAATAAAGTGAATATAAGGCAAAACCGTGATAACAGGGATAACATGATAACATAAGATCAGCATAAGGTATGAAAAGGCAAGATAAACTGAATGCGCTTCTACTCTTTCTCTGCTTCGCTACTACCTTGTTATTCTGATTTTTATATCTCTGCACCACCTAACTAGTTTCCCAACTAGTAATCTGTATAAAATGATAATATGATAATGTGATCCCAATCCCCGCAATTGTGGTAGCCTTCAGATGTACATCTATTATGAGGATTCCACCTCAATCTTCCTAATTTCCATGAATGTGTTAGATGTACCCTTACTACCCTATCGATCGGCTCCCTACTTGTATTAATTTCTATTGTGTTTATGTCAATCGGCCCTCTCTTGCATGTGGATACCCTATGTTGGTACCACCATAAGGTGTATCAATCCTTATGATAGCAACCCGACACGATTCAAGATGCACAGTGTATAACTAATGGTACCCAGTGCCTGCTTTTTCCCACACTGGAGTACGTGCACGCTCGTAAACCGTCGGAACCTACACTGACGTACCCCCTGCCATTGTTTTGACCTCTTATAATCAGCCCAGTAATCATGCCCCACCTTGCCTAGTTCAGGGTATCATGATACATCTATGTGGGTTACTGCTGAAATGGGTCCCCGTTACTAGGGTTTCTTACTGGTTAAGTTTGTGGGCCTATATTTACTAGTATTATCCACCAACCCGATATGTACTTAACCCTCCCACCGATTCAAGCATGTTTATTTAAAGGTTAAGTTTGTGGGCCTATATTTACTAATATTACCCACCCAACTTGATATGTACTTAACCCTCCCGCACATTATGCCATATTGGTTAAGTGTTGTCCATTCATGTTAACTTAACCCACCCATTCATCTTGTCATGTTGGTTAAGTGTTTCTTGACCCTCATCACTTATCATGTTGGATTGGTTAAGTGTTTCCTATCAACTTAACCCCGTTCGTCCATCAAGTTATATTGGTCAAGTGTTTCTTGTTAACTTAACCCCACATGTTCGTCATGTTGTATTGGTTAAGGGTCATCAATCAATTTAAGTAAACTTAACCCACCTACTTGTCATGTTACTTTGGTTAAGTGTTGCCTTCTTGTGTTAACTTAGCCCTACCACAAATCAAGTTATATTGGTTAAGTGTTGCCCTCTCGTGTTAACTTAACCTTACCACAAATCAAGTTATATTGGTTAAGTGTTTCCCTCTCGTGTTAACTTAACCTTACCACAAATCAAGTTATATTGGTTAAGTGTTTCCCTCTTGTTTTAACTTAACCTTACCACAAATCAAGTTATATTGGTTAAGTGTTGCCCTCTCGTGTTAACTTAACCCTACCCATTTATCATGCTATACTGGTTAAGTGTTTCCTATTAACTTAACCCTAGTCATCCATCTTATTATATTGGTTAAGTATTTCTCATTAACTTAACCCTAGTCATTCATGTTATATTGGTTAAGTGTTCCTATTAACTTAACCCTACTCATTTTCTTAGCATGCCTTGTTCATTAGCATTAATTGATTTATTAATCACCAACCTCTCACATTAGATATGTGTTGTTGCGGTTACTGGGTGTGCTGGGCAGTTCCGGGCAGTTTTACACCGCAACTCAGTCTTACCTCGGGTTTTTCTTCGGCATGATGCACTAACCTCTCACATTAGATAGGTGTTGTTGTGGTTACTAGATGTGCCGGGCGGTCCCGGGCAGTTTTACACCACAACTCAATCTAACCTCGGGTTAGGCGCGTTCATTTCTTCCCTAGTTTACATGTTTACAGTACATGTCCAAGTCTAGATTTTATATGCTAATCATACCAAATTCACAAAACTAGTCATGTTCCAATTCTCAAGTTATACCACAACAAAATTGATTCAAGTTATGCCCCATAAATTCAAATTTAAGTTAGTACTCAAAATAGGTTACACCCAATTTTTCCAACTTTGCAATAATAGTCATGCCCCAAAAATCACAATATACACATGCCCTAAGGTTTAGACATATTGCACCATACAAAATATTCTCCAAAAGCCCCCAATCATGATTCACAGTATAAACTATGCCAAATTACAGCCTTAAATTGCAGGCCAATTACCTAAAATCCCAATTTAGGCGTGTTCATATTTAATAATTATCCCTATCTTACTATAGGTTTTCATGCCTAAGCCATAAATCACTATACACAATAATCTCCTTCTTCCAAGTCCTGAACTATCTTATATAATATGCCCCAATTTTAGGTTTTAACCACATCATATACTATGCCTTACATGTTTACAGTTCAATTTACGCCCCAAATCCCAAATCATATGTCCAATATACTTTATGCCTCAAATCTCGATTCATATGTTCGTTACACTTTATGTTTTAAATACAACATGTGTTATGTCCTCAAATCTGTTACAAATCAGTTATGCCCAATTATACATAATTTAAAACTTTTTCCCAATTTTAGCGCTAGTCATGTCCAAATCATATATTATGCCCAATTTTAGTGCTGGCCATGTTCAAATCATATATTATGCCCAATTTTAGCGCTGGCCATGTTCAGATCATATATTATGCCCAATTTTATTTTCAATGTACGTTCATCTCTTATGAGATTTGGCTTAGGCTCGCAGTAGCCTAGCTATAAAACAAAAAGGGAAGAAGGAAAGAAGAGACAAAGAATGGACATTGTAACAACTCGTATTTTAATAACATGTTATAACCATAAATGAAGGCAGAATTAAATTTTAAAATAAGAACCAGGGGAAACGGGTTATGCCATTGCGTTCTTCTCGAAATTCTACGTGGAAACGAGTCCGAGTTTTTGAAAAACGGATTCCGTATGAGGGAGATATGACCCTCCAAAATTTCAGGAATTTTCAGAAACCAAAACAGCTCGAAATTCGAATTCAAACTCAGAAGCGGGCTGGGTGGAAAATTTCCCGCCCAGGACCCAGGTCGACTGGGTGGTCGATTGGGTAGTCGACCTCCCCCTGACCAGGTCGACTGGGTAGTCGACCTGGGGGTCGACCTGCCCCGAATTTCCAGATCCAAGGCTAAGTTCATTTCTGCGTATCTAGACCTATTTCTGGACCAAATTCGTGACTCTAATCCTATATAAACTCACCCCTAGCCTCATTCTCTCAACACCATTTCATTCTGTCCTTATGCTGCTTCTGAAATAATTAAATTAAAGAGAGAATGGCTACTTCTTCTTCGTCAAGACAACATCTAGGAATTGCAAGTTGGGGGTTTTCAACTAGAACAAGACTAAACAAATAGAGATTCAACAACTGCAACAACCGTTTCTAGAATCAAATCTCTGCACTCTAATTCTCGGTCCGCGCTCTGTAAGTTCTAGTTACTTTGAGATTGAAACTTGTTAAATTTGATATGGACATGGAATAAAATGAAATTGGACCTAAGCTTGATTATCTATTTGGATCTGTTCTTGTCTCTTCTTGAATCTATGATTTTGGGTTATTTCTTATCGACTGAATCATGCCCATTCATGTTGTTGGACCTAGTTTATTATTCAAACGCTAGATTGTAACATAAATTCTTGGATCTTGACTTGTGGGAATATTTCTATTTGGGGCCTATTCATGTTGTAAATCGAATTCTTCCATGTCTATAAACCTTAATATGCCTATGACTACGAACATGAGACTATGCCTATGACTATGAACATAAGACTATGCCTATGACTATGGCAAGGACAATTATGGCTAATCACCTATGACTCTTGACTATGATAATTATTACCTATGATTATGAACATAAGGCCATTATCTATGACCATGACTTTGAAAACTATTACTGTTAATTGCCTATGACTATTTTCCTAGAACTATTTTTGATAATTATCCATGATTATTGTGATGAGTCGCTTATGGTTCATAACCATGAGATTTCTACCTATGACTATTGGGGTTAATTGCTTAAGACTATTATAGTTGATTGTTCATGCCCATAACACTATAGTTGAAAACCATGTTGTGCACCAAATTGGCATTTTGGTGGATCGTATACATAGGGTGTGACTTGCTTAGTTTATTCGCTATTACGTACACCAAAACCATTGGATCCATTATCCTTGTATTTGGCTTGCTTTTGCATGCCTACTCTTTTATGTCAGCGTTTACCATGACTATCGCCTTATCTTGCTAGATTTGAAATCATTTATGCCAGTGATGTTGTAACCAATTATCTCAAGTTATGTCATGCTAGTCTTGTAACCCCTTTTATCGCTTTATGCTCGTCCCTCTTGCCTATCATAGTTTTGATGTTATTCTGAGATTTGGATTTATTTGTAATATGGATTGATCACGTTTACATGCGATGGGAACACGATTTGGGTAGAATAGGCAAAACATGAATTGGTTATGAACATGAATTATGAACTTGATAAAAGGCAAAACTTGAAACATGAACGCTGTTATAACCTGAACCTGGATATGGACATGAAACTCGCCATGAAACTTGACATGAAAACTTGACAGGAAACTCGCTTAGAAACTTGACATGAACATGACATGAAATTTGAACTTGGATATGACACTTAGAATGAACTTGAAAATGGCCAACTCGAGGTTGGGTTGAGTTTGCAGTGTAATTCTGCCCGGAACCGCCCGGCAAATCCAGTTACTGCAAACAATAGGATCCAATGTGGGTAGTTGGTCATATCGCACTTGAAAACCCAAGCTCAGACTGAGTTGTGGTGTAATTCTGCCCGGAACCTCCCGGCATATCCAGTGACCACAACAACAGGTCTGATGTGAGAGGTTGGGGTGCATTAATGAATTAATGCCACATGATAGGGTTAAGTCATGAACCGCTTAAATATACTTGACCAATTTGACACGATGATTTGATAGGGTTAAGTCATGAACCGCTTGAATATACTTAACCAATTTGACACGATGATTTGATAGGGTTAAGTCATGAACCGCTTGAATATACTTAACCAATTTGACACGATGATTTGATAGGGTTAAGTCATGAACCGCTTGAATATACTTAACCAATTTGACACGATGATTTGATAGGGTTAAGTCATGAACCGCTTGAATATACTTAACCAATTTGACACGATGATTTGATAGGGTTAAGTCATGAACCGCTTGAATATACTTAACCAATTTGACATGATGATTTGATAAGGTTAAGTCAGGAACCGCTTGAATATACTTAACCAACTTGACATGCTAGACTGATGGGGTTAAGTATCGAATTTAAATAACAACACTTAACCTACTGGACGGAAACCCTAGTTACGCGGTCCTTTTTAGAAGTAACCCACTAGATGTATCACGGTACCCTGGAACTAGGCAGGGTGGGGCATGATTACTGGGCTGATTGTAAGCGACCAGAACGACGGCTGAGTTGGTGCACCATTGTAGGTTCAGGCGGACTATGGTCGTGCACGTAGTCCGGAGTTGAAAAAGCAGGCATTGGGCACCGGTAGGTTTACACTGTGTGTGCTTGATTCGTGTCGGTGGTTGGCACCCTAGGGCTTGATACACCCTATGGTGGACCTAGCACAGGTGACTACATTTCATGATTGGGCCGTATGACACAGACACATAAACGAGCTAGGACTTGTAGGGAGCCGATCGATTAATAGATCGTTACGTGGAAAAAGGGTGTTGTTCGTTAGGTGGCATATTCCCTAGTGGTCCTAGGTGGCATAAACCCTAATCGAATCTAGAAAACGTTCAATAGGTAGCATAATCCTTAGTGGTCCTAGGTGGCATAAATCCTAGTTGAACACGCGATAGTTCATGATAAGGAAACCTAGCCAGAACAAGGGTGGCAGTCCAAACGATTTCAAGAATGGTGGCACTAGGTTGAAGTAGTATAGAAATACGTGATGAAACTCGTACGATATACGGCAAGGGACTGTACATATACATAGAAATGATGATACAGGTTGGGGTACTAGTACAGTTGGTGCAGAGAATGTTAAACATGCGATGCTATACATAGCTTATCTTGTTACCTTAGTTTTTCTTGTGACCTTAGTTTATCTTGTTACCATAGTTTATCTTGTTATCTTAGTTTAACTTGCCTATCTTGTCATCATCCTTATGTTTACTTTCAGTTTATACATGTCATGTTACCTTTACTTGTTTCTATGTTGAAAGTCACTAGGACTTACCAGTCTGTATGACTGACCCGTTTTGTTTCGCCTCTTTTTCTTCCGTTTCCCCCCCCCCCCAGGTTCTCAGGGAGGAAGCTCTACTACTTAGTTTGGACTTCTTTCTACTTCAAGATCATCACCTATGGCTTGGACCTTTCTTGGTTATGGCTGCTTTACTGTTTTACTTGGGGAATGATTTATGACTATGGTTTTATGCTTCTTTACTATTGCAAGACAGATTTCGATGTAATGAATTTAATGGCATTTTGATGTAAAAGGCTTTAGACCTTACCAGATTTTAAAGAAATGAAATTTGGTTTTTCTTCCGCTGTTTTATATGTTCTGTCTTGTAATATTTCTGTGTATGTTTACCTAGATAATGCTCCACCAAATCTAGTGCATTCCCCTTGTGAGTGACCCTAGCGGAGGTGGGGTGTTACAGACTTAATATTATCAATGAGATAGATCCAATTGATATAGAAAGACAAATAGAAATAGGCATAATCTCAGATTCAGATTTATTACAATTTCAGAATCACAATTAACTTTTATTTCTGAAAGTAATGTGAACTTACAAATTACAGAACGGTCTTGAATTCTGGGATCTAATTTATGAAACTGAAAAGCTATCTCTTGACGTAGACTATCGATTCTCTAATTTAGATTTGATTCTTATAAAATAGTTGTTGAATTCGTTGAATTAGCCTTTGAATCTCTACTTGAATTCTAAACTTGATTTCTTGAAGAACTTTAGCAGCATAACCCCGTCTTTGATTTATTTGGATATGAATTAGGGTTGAGTATAGACGTAATGAAGTTGTGTAGATAAAACTGTAGCCTTAGGGGTGTTTATATAGCATAGGGATCAATGAATCTGGTCAGAACGGGCGTCCAAATGCAGAAAAATGAACCAGGCCTCGGATCTGGAAATAAGGGGGAGGTCGACCCCCAGGTCGAACCCCTGGTCGACCTATGTGACCCAGGTCGACCCCCTATCGACCTAGGTCCTGGGCGGGAAATTTCCCTCCCAGCCTGAGTGTGTGATTTGAATTTTAAATTTAAATCTGAGCTGTTTTATTCTATTTAAATTCCTGAAACTTCTGAGGGTCGTAACTTCCTCATACGAAGTCCGATTTACGAAAACTTGGACTCTATTCCAAGTAGAATTCCGAGACGAACGCAATGGCGTAACCCGTTTCCCTTAATTCTCACTTTAAAAATTAAATATTCTTTAATTCTTTCTTTTAATATTCTCAGAAAATACGGAGTGTTACATTCTCCCCTCCTTAAATGATTTTGTCCCCGAAATCTCTAAGTTAAGAAGAATGCATACCTTAACATCCAACATCCATCTACTCAATCATTCAATCACAGGCGTCCATTGTCCTTAAAAATATTTCTAATGCTTTCATGATCATATGCATAGTGTGTGTACATGTCCTTATCTAATGAAAAATCAGGCAGTCTACTGATTCAGTTGACCTCCTCAATGTGAATTATGTCAGTGCCATGAGTCCATCATGTATGCGATTATTCCTAGTCGTACATTATAACTTCTACATGAGTACACAATCATTCATACAAATGCAACATCCATATGATAACACATCAAGTTTCAGTTCATATATATAAAAATTCACTCATGCATATGCAATACGAAAGTGACTGAGCCGGTCTAGTGCCTAATGTGTGTATATGCATCCACGGGCAACCACTTGCAACCACCAATCATAACATGTTTCAAACACATGTTTACATCCATTGGTATCTACCTAAGGATAAGGAATAGGATCGAGGAGATATACTTAAAAGGTAGATACAAGCATGCATAAACTTAAGGAAAGAGAGATCAAGGATGTACCCTCAAAAAGAAAAGGGTAGGCTGCGCATATCTAGTTTTCAGTCTTCTAAGTCGCATCTTCTTGAGCTTCACTCCACTGTACCTTAACTAATTTAACTTCACGATTGCGAAGCTTCTTGACCTCCATTTCCAAAACCCGCTAGTAAAGAGAGGACCTCGATCACTTACTATGCTAGAGGGTATCCAATGTAGTTGAACTATCTTTCCAAGATAAACTGGTGTTAACCATGATACCAAGTGAATATACTAAGAAGATTAGAGGTCTCTCCTCTACTTGGCTTATCCATCATCTCACAAATCTGAGGGTCTAAAGCTAAAGGTTGCTATGTACTTTTTGCCTCTCTTAAGGTCAGTCTTACTTAGGGCGCCTTCCACAACCATTTATTTCTCACGGAAACCATTCTAGTTGAACTCGACATCCCTCAAGTATAAGCCCCAAAGGCTTAAACCAATATCATACAAGCACCCAAGGAATACCTCCTTCGAATTTGGACGATCTATGTTAGATGATACTAGCAAAACAACCAAACAATTGAGCACTTAACCGACTCTGGCTATCCTCGCTAATCTTGCTCCAAAACTATCGTTGATCGCGTAACTGGCTTTGCATTGTCAACTAGATATATGTGGAAGTCTATCTCGAGTTTTAGGGGGAAAACCCCTAACCTAATCAAAAACATCTGCGAACTATTCTAACAGATCGCAAATCATCGATAGATGCGTTAAGTGATTCTAGGTAGCTAAGCCTAACTGATCCCCTCAGGATCGCACGAAATCTCGAGGGTATTCCCGAGGCAAGTCAAAAGTCTAACTACCCTCCTTTCACAATTACTAGCTAAACAATCCATGCCTAGAATCAACCTATAGCCCATGAAACCAAAAACATAAGCATTACACTTAAACTCAATACTTAACATAGCTATTCTCAAATCCTTACAAACCAAAGATAAATGAGCCAAACCACCAACCGGACTTGAGACAATAATGGGATCTTCTATTATACTAGTACTAAGGTGCAGAGACTCAACTACGGAAGCAGATATAAACGAATGTGAAGTGCTAAAATCAAAAAGAGTACTAATAGGATAATCAAAAAGAAAAAGAAAACTACTATCTTTCTCTCAGGTACGCTGGTGGTGAAAGCATGCACTTGCCTTCCTGAAAATCCTGTCCTTTGTCCTTGTCCTTGTCCTCCGGGCAATCCTTGATAAGATGCCCTGCCTCACCATGCTGAAAACAACCACTTGTCTTTTACTTCCTACAATTAAATGACCTGCTATACCGCAGAAAAGATACTTCCTCTTGTTGTGGGATCTATTATTTCCTCCGCCCTTCTTATATTCCAATCCCTTGTTTGTGATTCTCCCCCTTTAGCCTCTTTCTCTTTACTTCCTTTGTGAACCATGTTGACAAGTCTCTCGAACGTTGCCTCCATCGCATGGGAAACCCTACAAAGCTTGGAAGAGAATTAGCCGTAGGTGAAACTACTACGACTATGGATGGAGGTTGGGCACTTCATTGCCCTTTGAAAGGTGTAGTAGTCTCATCGAGCCTACGGAACCATGCCGCGATGAGGTTACCTCCCAGAAAGCCAGGAGACCCGGAGACTCAGGAAAGAAGGGTTCAAACGGAGGATCAAAAGATAGTGCATATGGCTTTGGGGAATATGCCTTCAAACAAAACCTTTCTTTTGAAAATGCTTCTTTTAAAACCGTTTTGAAGCTAATTTTTCAAATCTTTTATCTGATCCGGTAACCTTCAGCTCCGATACCAAATGAAACACCCCACCTCCGTTAAGGTCACTCACAAAGGGAATGCCTTAACTTTGGTGGAGCATTTTAGGTAAAAGATGCAGATAAATGACAAGACAGAAAAATAAAGCAGCGGAAAATAAAGTCATTTTATAAACAATCTGGTTCAGTCAAGCTTTTACAATAGTTGTCTCAATCATACTTAAAAGTAATTCATAGAACTTCTGTCTTGATTTAAAAAATTCCAAGTATAAAAGAAGCATAAAAATAACATTGATATTCCCCAATAAAGCGTGAACCATCCATAACAGTGGAAGAGAGAGTCCAAAGCAATACATCGACTATCTTCGAGCATAGAAGGAAAACTGAGCTAAGTGGTAACATTTCCTCCCTGTGAACCTAGGGGGAAACGGAAGAAAAGAGGCAAAACAAAACTAGGTCAGACATAAGTCTGGTAAGTCCAGTGACTTTCAGCATATAAACAGGCAAAAGCATCATGACATGAATAAACTGAATATAAGACAAAACCGTGATAATAGGGATAACATGATAACATAAGATAGGCATAAGGTATGAAAAGGAAAGGTAAACTAAATGCGCTTCTACTCTTTCTCTGCTTCGCTACTACCTTGTTATTCTGATTTTTATATCTCTGCATCACCTAACTAGTTTCCCAACTAGTAATCTGTATAAAATGATAGTATGATAATGTGATCCCACTCCCCGCAATTGTGGTAGCCTTCAGGTGTACATCTATTATGAGTATTCCACCTCAATCTGCCTAATTTCCATGAAAGTGTTATATGTACCCTTACTACCCTATCGATCGGTTCCCTACTTGTATTAATTTCTCTTGTGTTTGTGTCAATCGGCCCTCTCTTGCGTGTAGATACCCTGTGCTGGTCCTACCATAAGGTGTATCAATCCTTATGATAGCAACCCGACACGATTCAAGATGCACATTGTATAACTAATGGTACTCAGTGCCTGCTTTTTCCCACTCTGGAGTACGTGCACGCCCGTAAACCGTCGGAACCTACACTGACGTACCCCCTGCCATTGTTTTGACCGCTTATAATCAGCCTAGTAATCGTTCCCCGCCCTGCCTAGTTCAGGGTACCATGATACATCTATGTGGGTTACTGCTGAAATGGGTCTCGTTACTAGGTTTTCTTACTGGATAAGTTTGTGGGCCTGTATTTACTAATATTACCCACCAACCCGATATGTACTTAACCCTCCCACCAATTCAAGCATGTTTATTTAAAGGTTAAGTTTGTTGGCCTACATTTACTAATATTACCCACCCAACTTGATATGTACTTAACCCTCCCGCACATTATGCCATATTGGTTAAGTGTTGTCCATTCATGTTAACTTAACCCACCCATTCATCATGTCATGTTGGTTAAGTGTTTCTTGACCCTCCTCACTTATCATGTTGGATTGGTTAAGTGTTTCCTATCAACTTAACCCTGTTCGTCCATAAAGTTATATTGTTCAAGTGTTTCTTGTTAACTTAACCCCACGTGTTCATCATGTTGTATTGGTTAAGTGTCATCAGTCAATTTAAGTTAACTTGACCCACCTACTTGTCAAGTTACTTTGGTTAAGTGTTGCCTTCTTGTGTTAACTTAACCCTACCACAAATCAAGTTATATTAGTTAAGTGTTGCCCTCTCGTGTTAACTTAACCTTACCACAAATCAAGTTATATTGGCTAAGTGCTGCCCTCTCGTGTTAACTTTACCTTACCACAAATCAAGTTATATTGGTTAAGTGTTGCCCTCTTATTTTAACTTAACCTTACCACAAATCAAGTTATATTGGTTAAGTGTTGCCCTCTCGTGTTAACTTAACCCTACCCATTTATCATGTTATACCGGTTAAGTGTTTCCTATTAACTTAACCCTAGTCATCCATCTTGTTATATTGGTTAAGTGTTTCTCGTTAACTTAACCCTAGTCATTCATGTTATATTGGTTAAGTGTTCCTATTAACTTAACCCTACTCATTTTCTTAGCATGTATTTTTCATTAGCATTAATTGATTTATTCATGCACCAACCTCTCACATTAGATATGTGTTGTTGCGGTTACTGGATGTGCCTGATAGTTCCAGACAGTTTTACACCACAACTCAATCTAACCTTGGGTTTTTCTTGGGCATGATGCACTAACCTCTCACATTAGATTGGTGTTGTTGTGGTTACTGGATGTGCCGGGCGGTTCCGGGCAGTTTTACACCACAACTTGATCTAACATCGGGTTAGGCACGTTCATCTCTTCCCTAATTTACATGTTTACAGTACATGTCCAAGTATAGATTTTATATGCTAATCATCCCAAATTCAAAAAACTAGTCATGTTCCATTTCTCAAGTTATACCCCAATAAAATTGATTTCAAGTTATGCCCCTTAAATTCAAATTCAAGTTAGTAATCAAAATAGGTTACACCCAATTTTTCCTACTTTGCAATAATAGTCATGCCCCAAAAATCACAATATACACATGCCCTAAGGTTTAGTCATATTGCACCGTACAAAATATTCTCCAAAAGCCCCTAGTCATGATTCACGTATAAACTATGCCAAATTATAGCCTTTAATTACAGTGCATGTCAATTACCTAAAATCCCAATTTAGGCGTGTTCATATTTAACAATTATCCCTATTTTACTATAGGTTTTCATGCCTAAGCCATAAATCACTATATACAATAATCTCCTTCTTCCAGTCATGAACTATCTTATATAATATGCCCCAATTTTAGGTCTTAAACCACATCATGTACTATGCCTTACATGTTTACAATTCAATTTATGCCCCAAATCCCAAGTCATATGTCCAATACACTTTATGCCTCAAATCTCAAGTCATATATTCAATACACTTTATGTTTTAAATACAATATGTGTTATGTCCTTAAATCCGTTACAAATCAGTTATGCCTACTTATACATAATTTAATACTTTTTCCAATTTTAGCGCTAGTCATGTCCAAATCATATATTATGCCCAATTTTAGCGCTGGCCATGTTCAAATCATATATCATGCCCAATTTTAGCGCTGTCCATGTTCAAATCATATATTATTCCCAATTTTCTTTCCAACGTACGTTCATCTCTTATGAGATTTAGCTCAGGCTCGTAGTAGCCTGGCTATAAAACAAAAAGGGAAGAAGGAAAGAAGAGACAAAGAATGGACATAATATTATCAATGAGATAGATCCAATGGATATAGAAAGACATATAGAAATAGGCATAATCTCAGATTCAGATTTATTACAATGTCAGAATCACAATTAACTTTTATTTCCGAAAGTAACGTGAACTTACAAATTACAGAACGGTCATGAATTCTAGGATCTGATTTCTGAAACTGAAAAGCTATCCCTTGACGTAGACTATCGATTCTCTAATTTAGATTTGATTCTGAGAAAATATTTGTTGAAGTCGTTGAATTAGCCTTTGAATCTCTACTTTAATTATAAACTTAATTTCTTGAAGAACTTTAGCAGCATAACCCCAACTTTGATTTATTTTGATATGAATTAGGGTAGAGTATAGGCGTAATGAAGTTATGTAGAGAAAACTGTAGCCTCTGGGGTGTTTATATAGCATAGGGATCAACGAATCTGGTCAGAACGGGCGTCCAAATATAGAAAAACGAACCAGACCTCGGATATGGAAATAGGGGGAGGTCGGCCCCCTGGTCGACCTGGGTCCTGGGTGGGAAATTTCCCGCGCAGCCTGGGTGTGTGATTTGAAATTTAAATTTAAATCTCAGTTGTTTTATTCTATTTAAATTCCTGAAACTTCTAAGGGCATAACTTCCTCATACGAAGTCCGATTTACGAAAACTTGGACTATTCGAAGAAGAATTTCGAGACGAACGCAATGACCTAACCCGTTTTCCTTAATTCTTACTTTAAAAATTAAGTATTCTTTAATTCGTTCTTTTAATATTCTCAGTACGGGATGTTACATGCAGGCAAGTCGTACTGACCGGATGGAAACATACAAACCATGCCTCTATGGGCACAATCCCGTTAGGATTACCACAGAGGGCCATCATGGAGTATCCTTACTCCCCGTCGAAGTTTTGCACTTCCTTATAGTCCCATCAAATAATTTGGACATGCACCATCGTGCCTCCCGACACCTACGATGATTTATGCCACTGGGCTCTTCATCCCCACGGACTGGTCCAAACACATATTTTTATATTAATTAGACCATATGTCTAATTTAATGTTATGTGTTTCATTTACTTTGCTCCTCATTGATTTACAATATTCATTAATCTATTTGGTATGGATATTGTTTGTTTAATTTCATTACCTAGTATTAAGGTTACCACTGAATCTTAGGCTTGTAATTGACGCCTTGTAAATCAACATGTTCTTAATAAAGCCTAATGCCTTTAAGGCTCGTAACTTAATCCATTTAAGTCAATATGTCCATATTAAAGCCTAACTTCTCTTTTAACTAATTCCAGTTATAATTATATTTGCAATAGGACCATGTCTATTATTATGATTCCCAATTTTCATATTTATGCAAACATAAGTTGTGTTTGTAGGTTTATAATAACCTCGCATATTCCTTATTCTTTTCGTAGCATCTTTCAATCACGCTACTCTTTCTTTTTTCCATCTTTACAATTTACTTTTTTTAGGAAATTAAATCTATTCCTAATTGATTGGTTATTGTACAAAAATATATTTTCATAGCTTAAGGTAATTACTTCCATAAAAACTCATAATTTCAAGAAATCTCTTTAAATTATTTTTAGGCTATTGAATAGTGCGCAATACAGCTAAATCTATATTTTGCATTAATCTACTCCTTTATTTATTTTTAAATTGCAATTATATTTTTCATTTCTTTTTCTGAATAAACTACGGAAATATATTCCCTTTTTCCCAACCAATCAATCTAGGCTACCTCTAAGTTTCTACTTTTAATTGGTATACAATAATTCTTGTTTTAACTTAATTTTTTCCCATTTTACATAATTACAGTATATTTGGATACAATTGGATTATATCCCTTTTTCAGTCCTAACAATTTATTCATTCCATCCTAAATTTGAAAGGAAATATTTTCTACTAGCATAGAAATTCTTAGATTTACCATTTAACTACAAATTTACTATCCGTGGTATTGATTATGCCACACCCACAATTACCAAATCCTCTAATAATTCCAATTAAATTATGTTTTCCAACGTGCACAAAAAAAAAGGATTATAACTAGTCATATAAATTAGGCCCACAATTCAGTCGCATATATATATATATATATATATATATGTGTGTGTGTGTGTGTGTGTGTCAACATTTTAGGTTTGCATATATTTTGTGTATAACCAAAATTCAACATAAAACTTTATACACTCCAACGTAGAAAAGTGGAAAAGAGGAAGAATAGAACATATTATGAATTTTACAGGAATCAAACGATATCATATACAATTATAAGAAAATATAATATAATCCATTCACTTGAGATTTGAGCTCTGGTTTTGGATCTGATTTGGATCTGCGTTTTCTTTCTATTTTCTTTTAATTTAGATTTATAGATCTATGGGAATTGGGCATCTACACCTTGAATCTACTATATTTTCCTCTAATTATTGAATCAGAAATTCTAAATCAAAAATTTAAATTTATTTCTGAAGATTTTAGAGGAGAAAGAAAATTGCAGAGCTCTAGCGCCCTCTTAGAAAATGTGTGGAAGTTAGGCCTAGAAGAACCATGCCAGTCTGATGTATGAAGATTAGATCTGAGCCATTTAAAGAATATAAAACATGACATCTTTGGTCCGAATGGGTCGACCCATGCCCCAACTGGGTCTACCCATGCGTCGACACAGCTTATAAGTGGGTGGACCCATAGGTCGACCCACACACTTTATTAAAATGTGTATCGGGTCAATTTTTGACATGTGATTAACTTTATTACTCTTTAATTGTTTTCATTGATTTTCGGATATCATTTCCTATTTTTAAGACATGTTTAAATTTTGAGTTTAAGTACATGATTTATTATGCGTATATATTCACACGTATTTATACAAAATTTCAGTCGTTAATAAATTCCCCATGTGATTCCGTTTGAGACAAATTATATGTGTAAACGAATCGAAATATCACTATAAACGAAATGGTAAATGTTTCAAAGCTAATTTCTGATAATCTAAAATTGTCGTTTTTTTCATTTACGATTATTTATGTTCTATTTTTTTAAAAAAAATACATGATGTTACATGTAATGTGCAATAAACCCAAAAAAACTAAATAAAGGTAAACTAGTGATAGAACGGTATATATAGTATTATTCATAGAAAGTATAATTTGTCCATTCACTAGAACTTTTGTTTTGACCCCTTCCTCATAACAAACCCGCAAGTTAAGCAGGTGACAGAGATTATACAGCTTAGAGATACTTGTTAGACAATGTCATTATTATGGTAAGAACTTACTTACTACTATATTCGATTCGTTCCACTATGAGAAATTTTATTGTGAGTTCGGACACATTTTATCTTTGCCTTTCTGTAGGATACTAGAAAACCCAAAATGTGTTTCAGTAGACTTGGATTTTACATTTTGCGAAAAATTCGGGCCTACTCATAAATGAAAATAACATCAAAGTTGGAAGCAAATAATTAATTCTGCAATGTTGACACACATGTAAACGCACAAGCATATAAAAGTATGTATCGACATAAATATTAGAGGTGGCGCGTTTGAATTTGAAAATAAACGTGCGTCACAAATAGAATTAAATTAATTTAATGATGTTAAGTAACGTTTTAATTTAAAATAAGTTGCGTGCATTAATTCTAGAAATGGTACATGTTTAAAATTAAAATTAGACGTATGTTGAAAAGGGAAGAAAATTATTGTGCAGGTAATAAAACTGAAATAAATATAATGTTAAAAATAACGCTTGAAAGCCTATGTAAAGAAATTTTGAAGTATACGCGCATATGAATCATATGTTTGAATTTGAATGCATGTCAAACCCGAAAAAGAAAATATTAAAATGCAGAAACAAACAAAAACAGTCCTGAAATAAATACGTAATCAATCAAAAGAAGAAAGTTGAACGAAGACCCAGCTATTTAGTTAAATCTCTATGGGTCGACCCATATAAGTTTTGGGTCGGCCCATCTATCAATCAAGGCATGGCCATGGGTCAACCATGTTGGCTAATTTTTTTTTTAAATGTGGTTTTCGAGCTCTGGTTTGATTTCAATGGTGTGATTTACTTAGGTTTCAATTTGACAGACATAGTTTATTTGGACATTTATAAACAGATCTACAGGGCCTAGGTCAAACTCATATTTTCTAAGAGTGCGTCGAAGCCCTATCATTCCCTTTATCCTCTAAATTCTTCAAAAATAAAAGTAGAATATATTTAGGTTATTTAAATCGAGATTTGGAGGAAAAAGCTTAGGATTCAAGATACTGATGTTTAGATTTCCCTTGAATTTGAAGATTTGAACTGAAGAGAGAACATAAAATAAACTCATATTCAAACTAGATTCAGAATTTAGAGCATAAATTACAATGTGAGTGGATTTAAATTATATTTCCTTATAATAGTATATGATATCGTTTGATTCCTGTAAAATTTATAATATGTTCTCTCTACCTCTTTTTTCACATTTTGCATTGGATTTATAGTTTTATGTTGAATTTTAGGTACGTGCAAAATATGTATAAATTCGCAATATTGGCATATGTGTAAGAATGAATTATGCGCCTAATATTGTGCGACTGATTATAATCTATTTTATTTTCATGCGTTGGAAAATATAATTTAATTGGAATTATACATAACAGAAAATTTGATAATCTGGGGTTAAAGGAACTTGTATACCAAAATGATAACAAAAAAGGACTTAGGTTGAAAATAAAAAAAGGAAAATAGAAATTCACATATACCTATAAAAATGAAAGGTTAAGAATAGCCTATAATGATTGGTTAAGAAAAAAGGAGTATTTTTTCATAGTTTGGTCAATAAGGAAAATAGGAAACATGATTGCAAACATGAAAAAAAGTAATGACACGAATTATTGTAAAAGAGGGAATTAACCGTAGTGCACACTAATTCGATAACCAAATATTTTAAAAAATTAATGTTCCTATTACAATATATACCTAAAATTATAAAAATAAATTTATACACTTTTGGTAACCAATAATTGAGAACAGGACTAACTTCCTAAAGTATAATATGTAAAGTCGGAAAGAAAAGGGTGACCTAATTGAAAGGGATTATGAAAAGAAAAGTATACAAAAGGATTAATGTAAACTTATAACTGTAACTTAATAAGTACAATTCAATAGCAATGGTATGTGATTCTACGATATAAGAAAGATTATAACATGAAAGTTATAATTAGAGAAGTGAAAGGAAAAAAGTAAAGTATACTATAAATGAACTTGAAACTAGAAATTAGGTTTAATATGTCTAAAAATATTTTGTGGTGATCTTGTGATTAGGCGATAATATTCTATGGTGGAGGCCTTGCGATTAGGCGATATTCTATGATGGCCTTACGACAAGGCAATTAAAGTTGACTAATGAACAAATAATATTCGAATTAAATAGACTAATTAATATTGTGAATCAACGAAAATAATAGTAAGAGAAATGCATAATCGTAAATTAGACATAGAGTCTAATAAAATAACAATATGTTTTTGGTCCAGTCTGAGGGGATGAAGAGCCCAACAGGGCAAATTATCCTACATTTCCAGAGACATGATATGATGGCCTTGCGATAAGGCGATTAAAGTTGATTAACAAAAAAAAATTTGAATTATACAGATTAATTAATTTTGTGAATCAACAAAAATAATAGTATGAGAAACGCATAATGGTAAATTAGATATAGAGTCTAATAAAATAGCAATATGTGTTTGGTCCAGTCTGAGAGGATGAAGAGCCCAATGGGACAAATTATCATAGGTGCCCAGAGATATGATGGGAGCACGTCCAATTTATTATTCGATGGGTCTGGAAAGAAGTTTGGGACTTCTACTGGATGTGAGAATACTCTGAGAAGGCACTTTATGGTAGGCCTAACAAAGTTGTACCCATAGAGGCAGGTCGGTACAGTTCCATCCATACAGTATGCCTTGGCTGCATGGGATGATTTTAGGATTCGACGGCTTCTTTAGCTCTAAGAGAAGGCTTCATATTCAGGACCCAACAAGGATAGTAAGTCATCAGATACCTGTCATCGTAAGTCGGAGAGAGTACGGGAAAGACTGGAGCAAAACCAACAGGCCAATTATCTTTCACCATCGGAGCACTAGACGAGGGACAACGCCAAATTGAATACTTAGATTGTTTGTTAGAGGCACGGTCACTTAGCTCTTGGAATAGTCTTTCATTAGTTAGGGGGAAAGTGGGGCCATAGACACAGAGAAAGAGATAGACCAATCTATTGATATTTGTATGGTAGGCCTAACAAAACTGTCCTTTACAAATATAGAAATCCCCTGACTGAGTTTTATAGGTGAGCTCAAGGCTGGGGCGTTTTAGTAGTGTGGCGATAGAGACTTGGTAAGTTCTCATAGCGTGGCCTAGTATGCTTTCGTAGCATAGTCATAGAGACTTAGTATGCCTTGGTATCATAGTCTAGCGTGCTTTCGTAGCATGGCGATGGAGATTTAATACGTTTTCGGAGTGCAGCGATGGAGACCACTTGAAAAGGGTACTTAGGGAGTACCTTGAGGTGCGGGATATATAGTTATATATATATATGATTTATTAGGTTAATCTACTTGGGAGTAGATGGTTACAATTTATGCTCGAAATCGGAAGTGTAGTGTGTAATAAACTCAAATAACTTAATAAATGTAAATTGGTGATAAGACAATATATATTGTGTTATTTATAGAAAGTATAATTTGTCCCTTCACTAGAACTTTTGTTCTGACCTCGTCCTCATAACAAACATGCAAGTTAGACAGATGGCAGAGATTTTACGGCTTAGAGACACTTGTTAGGTAGTGCCATTATTATGGTAAGAATTTACTTACTATTATATTTGATTCGTTTTGCTGTGAGATATTTTACTGTGAGCTCTTATATATTTTATCTTTGCCTTTCTCCAAAATACCAGACAAACGCCTTGCTAAAAAAAAGGTACCAAACAAACCAACAAGGGTTTTAGTGGACTTAAATTTGAGCATTTTACGAAAAATTCAGGCCCATTGAAATTTAGGTTGTTACAATGGCGATCTCAAATTCGAAATTCAAATTAGAAAAAAAGAACGTTACAGGGACGATTGTTTTCGGCCAGGTCTACCCATATGCCGACCCAGTTGGGTATTGGGTCGACCCAGCAAGTTGCCAAGCACGATTAGGTGCCTGGCAAAAAATTGAAGAATGATCGAGATTATTTTGGGGATTTTTCAGCTGATGTGTCTTATTTTTATTGGCTGATGTGGCTAATCTGGATTAACCCAAGGACAGAGTGGTTTAGATCTAAAACCTAGATCTAATGACCGAGGGTCTTTTGCTCCACCTATAAAAAACCTGCAACCTCATCCTCATTTCCTCACAACACATCCCTTTCTCCGCCTATTTTGAGAGAAAATGCCAAATCAAATTAAATTTTACAGGGAATTGGAATTTCTAAATTAGAATCTTTTTTATTTTATTTTCTTCTAGAGGGAGTTCTGCCGGATCCACATTTGGGGAAGTTTTGAGGTGAAGTTCTATGTTTATTTAGATTTTTTGATTAAGTTTAGGGTTAAATAAGAATAATAGTGGCTTTCTTATAGTAATTTACAATGTCTCGGTTATTTAATATATTTTCTATAAATGGTTTCTTTAAGTAATTTACTGTCATAATTCCAATTCCTGTCTATATTACAGTATTTTGGGGATTTTACGATTGAACTGTTATTATTTAGTCTTATTTCCCTTTCTTTGCTTTTTATTTATTTTACAGGCTTGGGTTATGCCTTATTGTGTTCATAAATTTATACTTTTACACTGAGTTTAGGCCTATTGAGAGCCTAAATATATACGATTAAAATAACCATTTAATTTTGGCGTATATTGGGAAAATCGAAATTGTTAGGTAAAACGGTTAATTGGGTAAATTGAATAAATATGGTAATATGCTAATAAACTGTAAAATGGGGAATGTGACTGAAATAGATAGATTTAGTAATCCATTAAATAACATTAAATGAGAATTGGGATTGAGCGGGGTTGTATAACTAAAATGATAGATTGTATCATAAGTTAAACAAATATGTTTAGTACAAACTAGATTATAATTGGAAGTTGCAAAGAACGGGGTAGGCTTGTTAATATAAACTTAAATTGTGGGTTAAGTTTAATATGAAATAGGAAAGAATTAATAAGCATGTTGTAGTAAGGGGTACGTTCCAGTAGTGAAGGCCGATTGGCGAAAATAAGTGGTCTAATAAATAAATAAGCGTGTAGTGCTTTTCCGTTCCGGCAGCGATGACTGATTGGGGAAAATAAGTGGCTAACAGTAGTGGTCTGTTCCGACAGCAAAGGTTGATTGGGGAAAATAAGTGAACAACGAAATAATTGATCTATGGTGGCCTTGGCGTTCGTAGAAAATTCTATAGGGGACTATAAAACTAGACGGTCGATGATATTTGTATAGTGGTCTAGGCGCTCGTTGACAACTCTATGGGGGTCTATGTAATTAATCGGTCAACAATAATAATAAATAGAAAATAGGGACTAAGTCTAAATGGTGACTTGGGTTGAACTGCATTTTGTTTGGAGATCCATACCTGGTATTATTATCTTATCACACTATGGAGGTCTCACATTATAGAGAAGGCACGGGAATGCTTATAATGCACGAGGTTGTAAGATGGTCCAATCGAGAAGGGTACGTGCGTTTTTCAGCGATTCGGTGAGCGTGCATAACGTCGATTGGGGAAAATAAGACGTGGTATCGCCTGTGATTAACACTATGTCTTTGGAGCGGATGGGTCGCCAAATAAACCCAAGACTCGTAGTGGGAATAAGTTATCATTCTATGGGTAGTAGCCGATCGATGGGTAGGATTAGGAATATTTTACCTAATTATATTATGTTCCAGATTTGTAGAAGTGCAAACAGTCAAAAGTTATGATTCTGTCGAATGAGAACAGTCATCACTATTTGTAAACTCTTATGTCATCTTATATGTTCACTTTAGGTGTATACAGACACTTAACCTATCTGACACTAGAACTATGGTTTTATCTATTTCTCTTACTTGTCAATCATGCTAGTAATCATAACAGCTCACCAGACTTTATGTCTGACTCACTCCTCTTTCTTTCTTTTCTTTCCCCCAATAGGCTCATGGGGTAGAAATTGAATAATATTGGCAGCTTGGAAAGAGCGGTGCCTAAGTTCTTAGATTCTGGTTGGTTTCTGTCACATTTCTCTTTTTATTACTTTCATTTTTTGTTGTTCTAAGTTGTACTTGTGATGGAATTTTATTTTATAATCTGATTTAAGCTAAGATTAAGACAGACATATATTTTGTAACTTACTACTTCGGAATATCAACTTTTATTAAAATAAAAGTTTATGTTGTTTTTCTTTTATGTCTTGTAAATCTTAGTCTCTGTGTTTGCTTGTTTGTTTGTTTGTTTGTACCTATAACACTCCATATTCCTTAGCATGACCTTAATCGAGAATACTAAGGGGTGTGGGGTGTTTTAAACTGTGTGAAGAACTACATAAGCTCTAGATGACCCACCGGATGATTGTTGTCTAGGCACTCTAGTACTAGTGATCCCCTTAACGTTACCTTGAAAATAGTCGCCATAAAGTTGTGCATCGAACTGTGGTTGAATGGGAGAATGTTGTGGAATAACGAACTGAAATTTGATAGTCCGCACACAACCACCAAAAACCACGTCCAACTAACTAAAGCGAGCAGGTGAGGCATGTCTGTACTTGCGATATCTCGTTGCAGCTGTATCCCACAACTCTTCGGTTCTGCCGACTATATCATGTTTCTCATTCCAGAAGCCGCCTGAAATGTGTAGTGGTTTGTTCAACGGGTTTCACTCATGCTTTAAACTCTAAAACTTGTTCTTCGTTTTCCCAGCATTGCAGTCCAGGCAAGTGTGATCATGGTACTTGTTAACCAACCTTTTGGTCTGTTTTCCCAAAGTACCTCAGGCACGCTCGACTCAACACAGCGCATGGCTTTAAAGCCCGGAGTGTCGCCAAAATGCTTTTGATTCAATCCTAGAAGAAGTTGTGCAAGCAGAAACCTTACAGCTCCAAAAACAGTGCGTTCACCACCACTTCCTACTTGTCGCATAAGGGGTGTCGAATCCCTTAGCTTCGTACCCCTCGACTCACATAATCTCTGAATCCCTCTAAGTACACGTTTCGTGTCCCTTAGACATACATGCTTCATGTCCATCACTTATACACTTCGGACTCCTCAAAATATATGTGTTTCAGATCCCCCCAACACATATTTCGACCCCCTTTACATTCGAACACAATAAGCTTCAACTCCCTCACTTCCCATGGTTTCGGCTCTCTTTGCACCGTATCCCAGTGTCTCTACTCCCTCTAACAATCTCTTTTATCATTGTATCCCAAAGGGATATGATCTCGTATCCCTCAGGGGACACGAGAGACTCGTATCCCATAGAGATATGTGGTAGCCTACCCCTTAGGAGGTACATTGTCTCATATCCCTCATAAGGGATACGAGTTTTTCCACACTGCTCAAGAGGGAGTTGAAATCCTGATGCCGCCTCCCAAGGATACAATGTATGGTCCGCAAATCCTACCTACTCCCATCTAACCCTTCAACTATAAATACCCCCAAGCTCACACTTCAGAGGGGTTGAGTTTTTGCTGATTTGACATCTCTTGAGAGCTCCAAGGACTCACTAATGGCATCCTTGCTTTGAGAAAGAAGAGGCATAAAATTTACTTTTTCCCAAGATTTGTATATGACAAATGACTCCAAATTACATGGAAATACTAGTAATCAAATGCCTAGATGATGTTCAGAATTATAATCTATTATTGTGAATAAAATTTCAGCGAACTCCTTCAAAGTGGACGTAGGCCCCTCATGGGACCGAACCACTATAAACCTATTGTGTTATTTACTGCTTTCTGCACTTACTTTCCCATGCGAAACATAATTCTCTAAGTAATGGAGAATCTTTGGGTGTTACGACATTTTTTGCCATCAACACTCTGATGCTTTCATTGAGTGGATTCTTAGACTTGCTCCTTTGTCACACATTTCCATATCGACTTCGACACGCTTTAGGATTCTTTTATAACCTACCACCGAGTCCACTTACGATGGTTAGGCGAACAAATAATTAGATGCTCGGTCCCTCTGCCCCAAATGACATTGGTACTTCTCAGCATTCTCAATTGGTAGAATACCCGACCGAAATGGAATTTCTTCCTCCTGTAGACCCCGAATCCCCTGCAAATCAAGCACAGATTTATGCACTTAACAAGAAGTGTGAAAATATGGCTCTCGAACTTTACGAAGCATTGAAAAACAACATCGACCTTATGCATCAACTTCAAGACAGTCAACACCTCGTCGTCCAACTTCAACTTGTTCGGAATAAATCTCAATCGCAGCGCAGTGTCTTGGAAACCTCTTCTTCCGAGTCCTAGGGACCCACATCAAAGAAGGAGGTTCAGCCTCAACAATAACGCCGCCGTCCGCTCTGATGCTCATATTAATGGCAACGACAACGGAAATGGAAACGGTGATAGAACCATCATCACTTACAGTAGGGGAATGCATTATCGTGATTGCTCCTGTTTGATTATCAACGATGAATCGGGTCTGAGTAACCGACCCCCTCCTCGACAGAACACGACTGTCGCCGCTCAGAACTTGGGGCCCACGTTCTCGGCAACCCAGCAACCCCAAGTTCCACCGAATCAGAACGCACATCAGCCCGATCAGCCTCATCATCCATACAAAAACTAGGCAATCAATGTCGACAACATGGATGAGGATGAACCCTATATGCATCACAGAAGGCGGCCACGGAACAGGGATCCCGAAGTTTGCCAAAACAAATGGGTGGCGCAGGAGGATGTCTAGCTAGCATATCTCCCCGACATGGTCCGAAGGATCATGAGAGATTTGTGAAGGAACGCCAATGACTCGTAGGAAACCCACTTGAGGCGTAACCCTTCACTAGGGCTATGCATGAAGCCGATTGGCCCCGACGCTTCAACATGCCACAAATGGCATTCTACGAGGCACGACTGACCCTTATGCCTTCTAAACCACTACGAGTGCCATATGGACTTCACTCAAGCCATCGATGTCGTTAAGTGCAAATGCTTCCGAATCTTCTTAGCAGGAACAACTTTGCTTTGGTTCTCTCGCCTTCCACTGCAATTTATCAACCTTCGACCAACTGGTCACGGAGTTGGTTAGGCAGTTCAGGATGCACGTTCTGACTCCGAAGAACACCCTCATCCTCTCCAACCTTTACCATGGTCCTGTAGAATCCCTCAAGAGATACCTTGATCGATTCAATATTTCCCTTACTGAGGTCGACGACACCGAATATCGCACCATCCTTTTCCACTTGAAAAAGGTGTCCTCGCTATCTCTGAATTTGGAGCCTAGATCGACAGAAAGCAACCTAAGACATTAGAAGCTTTCTATGAGAAGGCTGGACAGTTCCTATGCCAAGAAGAAGCATGGCGCAATCGAGCTTCTCGGGGTAGACACTTAAACAACCCACACACCGGCACTAATGACGACGGTGTCAAAGGAAAGCAGGTCGGGGAACCCTCCGACAAGGGTAAAGGGACGTCCCCCTACAAGCCAATTCGAACAGCGGCAAACCCGACAGTTGCAACAATAATCAAGCTCTGGTAGACTCTAAGAAACATGACCGCTACCAAAATTATAGGAACAACACTCCGTTGAATCGAGATATGGAGACGATCTACTTAGAAACTTGTAATACTCTCCAAAAAAAGATGCCCAACATTTAGGAATCCACCGACCGCGAGAAAAACTCCAGCAAGTACTGCAGGTTCTGCGACATGTATGGGCATAATACTAATGAATGACGCCGCCTCAAGGATGTGATTAGAAAATTCATCCATAAGAAACATCTGTAATAGTACATTCAGGATCCAACTCCTCCTGAAACAACTAAGGGCCCTCCAATTCCCGCACTTCCAGCACCTGCTAATGTGGCCCTAGGGCCGTCCAATCAAAGGTCACGTGGCATTGTGATCAATACTAACTGTGGTGGACCTCACTCCACACACGATGGCTTCCACAAGATGGAGTATGCCAATTCTATAAAGCATGCCACCTACGAAGCTTGCTTTACTCTAGATGAATCCGTCCTCGCTAAGCTCCATAAAACAATGTGGGACGATATTCCACGGGAGATAATCTACAGGTTTTGAGATCCCAACCATAGACCCTCTCGTCGTCTCTGCCCAGATTGGCCCAGCTTTCGTTCAAAGGATTCTTATCGACTCAGGAAGCCCTGTCAACATCATATTCAAGGCGTCCTATAACCAAATGAAGCTTGAGGCTAAAGACTTGAAGCTCTATCGCTCCACGATCCACCGCTTCAACGGATCATCCAATCAGCTAGTGGGCATAGTAGACGTCCCTGTAGAACTCGGGGAAGGGGATCGAAGTCGGATCTGAATCCTCACTTTCATGGTCATCGACGTCATCTCCCTATAGAATGTCTTCTTTGGGTGTCCTTTCCTTGCAGAGTTCTGAGTCTACATATCACCATGGTCCCTTATGATGAAGTTTCCTAACAGAAAATGGGATCGGCACAGTTAAAGACGACTAAGTGACAAAGAGAGATTGCTACCTCATAGAATGGAGAAATGCACGCAATAAGGACAAAGACAAGACCGTGCCTCCGCCTTCTTCCGTCAAGACCATCTTTGCATGGCAATCAAAGGCGTCTAAGTCCTGGCTCATGCGCCACTACCATCCTTCCGATGACCTCGATCTAAAATGAGCCCTATTTCGAGAGGGCTACCCCAGTAGAACCAACTGTGGATGTTCCGATCAGCCTCGACAACCCAACAAAGGTCTTGAAAGTTGGATCGCAACTCCACCCCGCTCATGGAATTCTTAAGGGCCAACCTCGATGTGTTCGTTTGGACCCACTTCGACATGTGTTGCATCGATCCAGGAGTCGCTTTCCATAGGCTTGCTATCAATCCCTTGCAACTTCCAATCAAACAGAAACACCGAATCTTGGGAATCGAATGGTCGACCTCCCTTAAAGCGGAGGTGGATAGGCTACTCAATAATGGTTTTATCCGAGAAGCCTTCTACCTCGAATGGGTCTTCAACCTCGTCCTGGTCAAGAAAGCAAACGGCAAGTGGGAAACGTGTGTCGACTTCTCCAACTGGAACAAGGCATGCCCTAAAGATAGCTTCCCACTTCCAAAAGTTGACCAGCTCATTGACTCAACCGCCAGTTATCAGCTTTTGTCCTTCATGGATGCGTACTCAGGCTACAATCGTATTCCAATGTACCCTCAGGACCAGGATCATACTTCTTAAATAACTGACCTCGGGCTCTATTGTTATCTCATCATGCCCTTCGGTCTAAAGAAAGCTGGAGCCACCTATCAACGACTAGTCAATCGCATGTTCAAGAACCAGATTAGGAGATCCATGAAGGTCTATGTGGATGATATGCTTGTGAAAACAAGGATATCAAACGATCATGTTTGTGACCTCTCCGAAATGTTCGGTGTCCTCCGCCAATGCGGGTTGAAACTCAATCCCTTGAAATGCACTTTTGGCATTGCATTGGGGATTTTTTTGGGTTTCGTTGTCAATTCGTGGGGCATCGAAGCCAACCCAGATAAGATTGAAGCTATCCAAAATATTCAGGCCCCTCGGAGCACCAAGGATGTTTAAAGTTTAAACGGGAAGGCCACCGCCCGAAGATGATTCATCTCTAAAGCTACCGACGAGTGTGTTCCCTTTTTCGACTTTCTCAGAAAAGGGAAGAGCAGCTTCACATGGACATCAGAGTGCATCACTGTATTCTAGGACCTTCTGAATCACTTAGAGAAACCACCTATCTTGTCCAAATCTGTGGATCATGAGGACTTATACGTGTATTTGGCTGTTTCTATATAGGCAATTAGCTCGGCGATCGTCCACATTGAAGACCGTGTCCAACGACCCGTTTACTACATTAGCAAGAGATTAAAGGGGGTAGAAAAGAACTATCCAAAGTTTTAAAAGTTGGCCTACTTCTTTCTGGTCTCTTCCCGGAAGCTACGACTCAACTTTCAGTCCCACCCAATCAAAGTCATACTGATCAGCCGCTACGACAAGTCCTACAATGACCTGAGGCATCTGGACGACTGCTGAAATGGAATATAGAACTGAGCCAGCTCGAGATCATATTCATTCCCTATCGAGCCATCCTCGGAAAATCCCTCGCATATTTCATCGTGGAGTTCACCACTATAGAAGATCCTACCCGGGAAGACATCGAGAATCCAACATTCAATCGAAGTTCTTCGTGGATGGATCCTCCAACAATCAGTGTTCTGGTGTCGGAGTCATGCTCGTCACCCTTGAGGAACGCTCGATATGCCATGCTTTGAAGCTTGACTTTCTCGCTACCAACAACGATGCAGAATACGAAGCCTTTATCGTTGGACTCGGAATTGCAATCTAACTTAACATCAAGGCTATCCGGGTTTACTCTGACTCGTAGCTCATTGTACGCCAGGTACAGGGAGAGTGTAACACCCTATACTTATCTAGAAAAGGTTGGGTTCTCACAGGTGTTTTAGATTGGCTTTCGGTTCTCGTTCTCTCTCATGCTCGGCATTGGAAAAGTGACTTACTTAGAAACAGTAGCTACTTGAGTTAATACTAGTCTATTGCCTACAAACGGCGTTCCTATGGAATTACAAAATCGTTAACAAAATATCGTAATAATAACCGCAAGCGCACGGCATACAATCGTAGTACGTGGCGAATACGTGTCGATCCGCAGAGAAAGAATTTATTCTAATCTTACTCAATCAAATTAAACCGAAAGCGAGTGAAATTGCTAAGTAAAAACTAACAATGTTAAAATGAAAACAAATATGAGACTAAGAGACAATTTAGGAGTAGATTCACTATCAACATCAATTTAATTAACATAAAAAATGGTTATAACTCTCTTTAATAACTAGCACATTAAGTGTTGTATTCATACAAGCATGATTTATATGCTAGAAAATTCAAGCTACATAAATCATCAATTTTCAATACAAACTTAAATCCCTAATTATTACATAGAAACTAATAGTTTTAATAAAAAAAGTAACATTATGAGCATTTTTTGTATGTTAATATTCACTAACTACATAGAACATCAAGGATGCTTTCACTTTTAATGTCACTACTTTTTCTAAAATGATTTAGATTGTGATAAAGTATGATTCTAATAATGATACGAGTATAACACATTTGGGAATAGTCAACCAACATGTGCTATCAATTTTCACCATATAAAATCTTTATTTTATCTATATCCAATTTTAGATTAAGCTCAAATAAGAGAGTTAGAAACATGAAATTCTTATGTTAATTATTCATAAATCATGAGAGCTTCACTACCCCTAAATTGAAGGGGTTTAACTACTCATAATGGGTTCAATGACAACATAAAGAGATTTCATTTTAAAAAAAAGAGCAAATAAAGATAAAAATCTATTCTACTTGCATAAAAATAAATCTACACTAATAACATGAAAGCAAATGGACAACAAAAGAAAAGAGCACTATATTAAAATTACACTAAAAAAATTACATAAAGAAAATGGCTAAGTAGCCATGAAAATAAAAGAGAGAAAAAGCTAATCTCCTAAACTACACTAAAAGAGAATGGAGAAAAGAGATTGAGGAGGCTACATAAATATAATGGGACATTTATACATGTAATAAAACCCTAACCCTAATCCACTTTAGCGTGCTTCCAGGAATGCCCTTTAGGAAGTGTGGCCACCAATTAATCATCACGCTTTAATTACTCCATCATCAAATTTGCCTGAAGCTTTATCATCCACTAATTTGTGCATTAGCTTTTAAGTGTAGTAAGTGGGGTCCTCCATGATTATGTATGAGAATTATTTCTTCATTCCTTTGTATGCATATAAATCTTCATGAAGCCCTCTTCCATATGCACCAATATTTCTACAAAAACAATGAGAAATGTCCTAGTAAAAAATTCTCAAAATAACATAAGCACAAAAAATGACCATATTTCCTTTGTATGACGATGAATGTATAATATTTTGAAATCAATTGAATTATGGTTTAATCGCGATAAAATACCCACATATGTCATTTATTTAAACTAAAGCAAGAATAAATGTGTGAATAAATATGCATATTTACGTGCACATCAAATACCCCCTCACTTATCTTTTTATTCGTCCTCGAATAAAGTAAAAACTAAGCTAAATCCTTTTTCGTGCGGAGCACGATTGCATTGAGCATATGCAACAAGCCGTTGAACCTCTTGGTTTCTCCAGTAGGACGAGTATTGTCTCGTGAGGGTTTTCAGCGGATACTACCCACAAAATCCAAAAGTATAATGCAAAAAATATTTACAGAATGCAAGATTAGAAAATATTTACAAGATGAATGCAAGCTATTAAGGGAATATTTACAAATGGATAATCTATTATTAAATATTATACGAACAAGTTAACACAAATTTGGGTCATCGCTATGAAATTTGAGTCCGTTACTAATCAAAACTTTAAACAAAAGTCATGTTACCGTCACAAACTCCTCCAGCTTGGCCAGTTGTTTTGGTTGAAACATAGTGCAAATATGAAATGAATTCTGTAATCGATATCAATAGTCGTATAACGGCATCTCAACTTCCTATTTATTAACAAGTTAGGTCGAATAAGTGAAGAGTGTGCTTGGTCTTTAAGTGCTTACTCTCTCTTTATTACAAAATATTTACATTATTATTATTTACAAATACCTAGGTATACCACCCGTACACTGCATTACGACTTACGTGAGGGTCAGTAATCCTAAGGTGTCCAATCTCATGAAATGAGACCAAGATATACTGACGCTGACTTTGTCAACAAGGTGTCGGAAAGAGCTTGGCGGGTTTGCACACCAACGCTAGATGTACTAGCAATGTTGGATACCCTTGGATTATTATTATATACATACATTCTTTTTTCTTCTTTTTTTTTCTTCTTTTTTGCCATAAGAGAGAGAGAGAGAGAGAGAGAGAGTTAAGCAAAAAAATCTTAGCATACTCCACTTAAAAGATCTAAAATGTTATCACAAGTAGTTTAAATCAGCCATTCATTTAATCGGATTACAATTCAGAAAGCATTTCATACTCATCACCTATGAATTTCCCAATATACCAGTTACACCAAATTTGATCATAATTCAAACTTTCCTTTCGTTATCCGCTAAGAGAAGTAAATCTCCAAACATTTTAATTGAACAACCAAAATTGTATGCTAACTCCATCATGTCTTATTTAAAAGTAAATAGAAATGCGAAATTCTTTTTATTTTTAAGAAGAAGGAAAAAAATGCAAAAAGAAAAAAGGGGAAAAATGCAAAATTCAAACTATGCAAAACAGAATGAAAATGAGACTCCCCCCACACTTGATTTCGACTGTGTCCCCACAATCAAATCATGACATAATGAGTGAACGAAAGAGAAATATTTACATATGTACAAAAGAGGGTTAGTGCGACTTACCAAATGTGCGTGCAGAAAATATACAGTCATCGAATAGATAAACTGGTCTATGATAGACTAATGGATCAGCCTCATTAAGATTATGAGATACAACTTAAGCACAAAAAACCAAATCATGAAGGATTGTATATTACATATTAGATTTGGAAAAACAAATTTTGTTTTTTCAAAAGTTTGAGTTGCTAATCTTAAAATTTTGAGCTTACAATTGATCATAAAATCGAGTTGAATTTATGTAGCAACTAAAGAAAGGTCATCAAGCCGGGGTTCAATAAAAGTTTCAAACACAAAGTTTGATTTAATCAGATGATGTATAAATTGAGAGACATAAGCATCACTCTCACCCCACACTTGTTTTGAGAAATATTGTTTGGTTTTGCTTTGATATTTGAAATTTTGTTAACTAAAGGTTCATTCATAAACCTAAAGTCAAAAACAAACAAATGAATTTTTAGTAAATTTCGAAATTGTGATTTCTCAAAAACAGTGTTATTTCAGAAAGAGTTCATATACTGCAGAAATTTATCATTGAGAAACAAGTGATCACAGTGAGGTTCAGTTGAAACGATCAAGTCGCAAGGAGTTTCAACAGTTTCAGAAAAAACGTTATTTTTCTTAAGATCACATTCATCAGTTTCGTTGTTTACAGTTTCAAGAATTTCAAAGTTTTCAAATATTTCATTTTTAGTTTTAGACACAACAACATTATCGTCGATCAGTTCAAGAAGTTTTTGCTCATCAAAGTCGTCCTCACTTAAACAGTTGTTAACAACTTCATCATTTTTGTCATGTTGACAATCTAAAGATGCTAAATTTTCAAAATCTAAGAGAGGAAGATCAAATTGAAGATTGACTTCTCCATTTTCAAGAGAATTTAAATTCAAATCAATTACAGAGCTTCCAACAACTTCATTAAGACTTCCATTAATTTCAAAAGTTGTCAGTTGAAGATCGTCAATTGTGGTAAAAGGTGGATTAACATTCGACTCATCACATGTTCGGTTTTGATTATTTTGTTTTTCACGAAAATTCATGTAGTCTTGAAACAACAAACTCATGTGGTTATCATGAATTTCATTCATTTGCTTAACAAAATCAAATTTATAATTATTAACATGAGAATTTTCAATTTGAAATTGTTAATAACCAGAACCGTTAATTGCACCATAATTGATATTATTCTCATTGGCAAAATCATTTGTAAAGTGAGTCACATTTCCATTTGGAATTTGAAATTCATTTTGGAGTTCGAAATTGAATTAACAAGGGTTATAATCAAAATCGTTTGAATTTGGAAGTGCATTCGAATTTTGATTATTTTGAAAACTTTGACTTGAATTGTTGCCCAAGTATGAATTACACCATTCACTTATTCTTTGATTTTGTTGTGTGCACATTTCATTTAAAGATTCGACATTTGTTTCAAGATTTGACGGTTGTTTGGGATTTTGAAAATTTTGTGGTGCAAAATCTGGATAATTCTGAAATTTTTGAAAAATTGGTGGTGTAAAATCCAAATTGTTCGTACAATAATTGTTATTAAAATATCCATATGAATTTGGTGTAAAATTATATTGATTATATTGATTTTCACAACTATCGTAGAATTCATGAGGATAAGGAAATTGAGACATTTTCAAGAATTTTTTTTGTTTTTTTTATATATCCATGAAACTAATGCAACTATATGAATGCAATTTACTTATTTACAAATTTCTAAAATTATGTAATGACGGTTACATTAATTTCAATAAAAAAATTCTCAACCAGTTAACGGACAGGAGTTATCGGTGCACCAGGAATCACCCTAGCAATGCAACCGAAAGTTTAAGTACCTTCAGAGGAACAACCGATATAATATTTACGAATCACCATGATATTTATAAACGGTTATTACTCTACCGTAGTTCAGACACCGAGAAATAAATCGTTAGAAAGAAATCAAGTTGTCAAAATATAACAATTTCCTTAGAAAATAAAAATATAATGAGATGAATGCAAAACAGAAATTAAACGTGAACGGCATTGCAACTACAAATGATTTTTTTTATGTAGGTGCAACCAACCAACAATGCAAATAAAATAAAAAGAAGGAAAGAAAACATATACCAATGCGTGCAGATTAGCAAAAAAAAAATTTAGCGGCAATTTTTTATTAAGCAAGGGAGCATAGAGCCAAGCAAAGCAAGCAGAGTAGTCTTTGAGCAAGTGATCCTCCTTGAGATTTTCTGCAACCTGAAAATGAAGACAATATATATACAACTTGAAGGCAAGCATTTTTTTTTTTTTTGAAAAACAAAATGCGAATTTACACAAGAAAACAAAAAC
This sequence comes from Allium sativum, assembly GCA_030737875.1. Classification (NCBI taxonomy): domain Eukaryota; kingdom Viridiplantae; phylum Streptophyta; class Magnoliopsida; order Asparagales; family Amaryllidaceae; genus Allium; species Allium sativum. The sequence goes on from CM060909.1 coordinate 476,305,009, forward strand.
AATTATTTTTTATATACAATGATGAAATTAAATTGACAATGATCTTTAAAAAAACGAGAACAAAAAGAAGAGTTTGAAATAAATATTCACAGTAGGACTAACGATTTATAAGAAAGGTAACAAGGAATCAAAAACAAACACAAACCCTAAAGCAGAGTAGTCTTTTTTTTTTTTGAATAATGAAAACCAAAGCAAGTTGATTTGAGAAACTAACCAACTCAAGATTTTTACAACACCACAATCTCCCAAAGCAATCGGATAAAGCCTAAACAACACAAGCCCAATATAGTTAAAGTCCTTCACAATTTAAAACAAACCGTACGTCAGCTAGCCCAACACCCGCTTGCTTATGCAAGTTCGCACCCCCTTCCAACCAATTTACATAAACATCACATGAACTGAAATTTCACAACAGAAAAAAATTAGGCTTCCTCAAAATTAAATTGAAATTTAAAGTTCAAATTCTGAAAATAAAAAATTCTCGCAGGCAATTTGATCGAGTCTAAAGGCGAATTTGTGGATCGGCTAAATCAAAATTCTAAAATTTGGGTACTTGCGTGAAATATCAGTTGATTCCGGTGGTTGAAGTTGATTGAAAACGGAGGAAGGGTGTATGCATGGTGGGATATTGGTTGTAAAGAGGATGATATTACGGCAGAAGTTTGTTGTGGTGGTGTGAAATGGTTAATGTGGTGTTTAATTTGAATGGTTGGTATGAGAATGTACATGAGGTGTTGAAGAAGTTTTGGTGAGATGTATGTAAGAGGGAGGAGATGATTGTAGTAGCAGGGGGTTTGTGAGGCGGAGAGAAAAAACTGGAAACAAATGTAGAAAATATTAGAAAGAGAATAAAGAAAAGAAAGGAAAGGAATCATAAAAAAATGTTTTTTTATTAGTAAGAATTGTAAAAGGAGAAGGGATAGCTATGTACTGAAAATAAGGAGGAAAAAAATAGGAAAGAAATCAAAGGAAATATGGATTTTTTTTTTAAGATTTGTAAAAGAAGGAAGAGTTTGTAGAATTATGGAAAGAAATAAATGGATTAAAAAAAAGAAATTGTATGGAAACCAGGAAAGAAGAAATGAAAGAGAATTTGGTAAGATTTTTTTTTTGGAAAGAAATTGTACAAAGGAAAGAAATTAAATGTAAAAGGAAAAGAAATTGAATGTTTGTGGTGTTGGTGTGAAGATCTCGTAGAAGAGACAGGGAAAAGAAAGCAAGGCAGAAAAAGGAAATAATTGCAAAAGATTTTTTCGGAAATAAATTGTATTTAGAAGGAAGGAATCTAAAGGATTGGAAAAATAGAAAGAAATAAAAAAAGAATTGCTTTTGTTTATTTGTAAGAACTGTAAAAGAAGAAAAGAAAGAAATTGGAAGGAGATCCCAAAAAAAGGAAAGAAACAAAGGAAAACAATTGGAGAGAAGATTGAGAAATAAATTAGAAAAGAAATGAAAGTAATAAGTAAGGAAAGGGAAGGAAAGAAATAAGTGAGAGAAAGAGAAAGGGAAAGAAATAAAGGAAATTGTAGTGAAAACAGGAAAAAAATTGAACAAAAGGCAAGTGTATGTATATATATATGTGTATATATATATATATATATATATATATATTTGATTTTTTTTATATGCAAGATGAGGCAAAGTCACACAAGATCACACAAAATAGAAATGAACAATAGACATAAAAGCTACACGCAAAAATAATAATTAAGAAGAACAATAAATAAGAAAATTAACTCGAAGAATCAAATCAAAATTAAACTTTCCCCGGCAACGGCGCCAAAAACTTGTTTGCAAACGGCGTTTCTATGGAATTAGAAAACCGTTGACAAAATATCGCAATAATAAATGCAAGTGCACGGCGTATAATCGTATTACGTTGCGAATACGGGTCGATCCGCAGGGAAAGAATTTATTCTAATCTTACTCAATCAAATTAAACCAAAAATGAGTGAAATTGTTAACTAAAAACTAAAAGAAAACTAACAGTGTTAAAATAAATACAAATATGAGACTAAGAGATAATTTAGGAGTAGATTCACTATCAACATCAATCTAATTAACATAAAAAATGGTTCTAACTCTCTTTAATAACTAGCACATTAAGTGTTGTATTCATACAAGCATGATTTATATGCTAGAAAATTCAAGCTACATAAATCATCAATTTTCAATACAAACTTAAAGCCCTAATTATCACATAGAAAATAATAGTTCTAATAAAAATGAAACATTATGAGTATGTTATGTATGTTAATATTCACTAACTACATAGAACATCAAGAATGCTTTCACTTTTAATGTCACTACTTTTTCTAAAATGAATTAGATTGTGATAAAGTATGATTTTATAAATGATATGAGTATAACACATTTGGAAATAATCAAACAACATGTGCTATCAATTTTCACCATATAAAATCTTTACTTTATCTATATCCAATTTTAGATTAAGCTCAAATAAGAGAGTTAGAAACATGAAATTCTTATGTTAATTATTCATGAATCATGAGAGCTTCACTACCCCTAAATTGAAGGGGTTTAACTACTCATAATGGATTCAATGATAACATAAAGAGATTTCATTATAAAAGAGAACAAAAAAATAGCAAATAAAGATAAAAAATCTATTCTACTTACATAAAAATAAATCTACATTAATGACGTGAAAGAAAATGGACAACAAAAGAAAAGAGCACTATATTAGAATTACATTAAAAAATTACATAAAGAAAATGGCTAAGTAGCCATGAAAATAAAAGAGAGAAAAAGCTAATCTCCTAAACTACATTAAAAGAGAATGGAGAAAAGAGAGAGAGAGGAGGCTACATAAACATAAGGGGATATTTATGCATGTAATAAAACCATATCCCTAATCCACTTTAGCGTGCTACCAAGAATGCCCTTTAGGAAGTGTGGCCACCAATTAATCATCACGCTTTAATTACTCCATCATCAATTTTGCCTGAAGCTTTATCATCCACTAATTTTTCCATTAGCTTTTAAGTGTAGTAAGTGGGGTCCTCCATGATTATGTATGAGAATTATTTCTTCATTCCTTTGTATGCATATAAATCTTCATGAAGCCCTCTTCCATATGAATCAATATTTGTACAAAAACAATGAGAAATGTCCAAGTAAGAAATTCTCAAATAACATAAGCACAAAAAATGACCATTTTTCTTTTGTATGACGATGAATGTATGATATTTTGAAATCAATTGAATTATGGTTTAATCGCGATAAAATACCCACATATGTCATTTATTTAAACTAAAACAAGAATAAATGTGTGAATAAATATGCATATTTACGTGCACATCATCTATCCTATTTTGTTTCCATTGTGATGTATCTTACCGTACTCTGATTATACCCATGCTCATTTACTTGCTAGTACCAAATTTACATGCTCCATGCTTGGTTGTGTTGGAGTTTCGATTTTTGTTGAAATTTGGACTCAGAAAAGTGTGGGGTGTTACAGAGAGTACCAAGCCAAGGAGCATGGCTTGCTTCTTACCTCGCTTGGGTTCGCGAACTACTCAGCAACTTCGAGCACTACATCATCATGCATATTCCCCAAAGACAAAATGAGAAAGTCGATTCATTAGCCAAATTGCAAGCTCAGGGGATGCGCAGCTTATGGGACTTACCCCGGTCGAAGTGCTCGACTCTCCAAGCAGCGATCAAATACAAAATGATTCGGTAGCAACGACGGAGACTGAGCCTGAGTCTTGGATGACACCAATCAAGAACTACCTGCAATATGGAATCCTCCCTTAGCGCTACAAAGAAAGTCATGCACTCACTCGCAAATCATCTCACTACATAATCTTAGATGGAGTGTTCTACCGAAGAGGATTCTCTGTTCCATTACTCTGGTGTGTAGCCCATAATGACGTTGATGGTGTGTTGTTAGACGTGCACGAAGGCGAGTGCGGTGACCACACTAGGGGCAAACTATAGCAAGGAACATTATCAGATATGGTTTTTTCTAGCTTACACTCGATCAAGACGCCGCAGACTATGCTCGCAATTGTGACAGATGCCAGAGATTTTCAAGGATTCCAAGGGCCCCACTTATCGAACTAACGCAAATGGCCAGTCCTTGGCCATTCTCCATGTGGGGAATAGACATTATTGGAGCCCTTCTGATGGCCAGAGGCGGTGTGCATTACGTTATCACCGCCGTTGATTACTTCACCAAGTAGGCCGAGGTTGAGTCCCTCACTACAATCACTACCAAGAAGGTGATCAACTTCATTGTTCGCAACATAATCACCCGATATGGAGTCCTCCAAGCTATCATCTCTGACAACGGGACCCAGCTATAGAGTGTCGAGTTCAAGATTTTTAGTCGACTACACAATATCGAAAAAATGTTCTCCGTAGTGGGCCACCCTCAAGCCAATGGGCAAGTCTAGGTTGTCAACAAAGTAATCAAATCCATTATCAAGAAGCATATGGAAAAAGTTGAAGTCTCATTGGTTGATGAGCTCCCTTTGGCACTCTGGGCCTATCGGACCATCCACGAGTCAACGACTGATTATACTACTTTCGCTCTTGCCTATGGATCCGAAGCCGTCATTCCTATTGAGTTTAAGCTTCAATATCATCAAACCACGTACTACGATCCAAAAACATAGTAGGATCTCCTCTTAGAATCACTCGACCTGCTCGAAGAAAAAAGTGACGAAGTCGAACTCAGAGCTGCCGCCCAGCGCTAAAGAGTAGCCTGATACTTCAATTCTAAAGTCCGCTTCAAGGACCTCAATGTTGGCGACCTCGTCCTGAAACGAATCTTTCCCACACCGACTGGTTTCAGTCCTTGCTGGGAAGGTCCATACGTCATATAACGGAGCCTCAGAGATGGAACCTTCAAGCTAGGGATCGTTGATGGCATCGAACTCCAGAGGGAATGGAACAATGAACATCTTCATCGCTACTTCGCATAACTTAGTGTACAGATTTACCGCTTTCCGACAGTGTTTTGTTTTCTATAAATTCAAGGAATTATAAAGGTTGTTAGTGCCAAAGTTATTAGTAAAGATAGTGTTCAGTTCTCTGTGCTCTTAATGTGTTTACTATCTGCTTAGTGTGTTTGATCAACCATCATAACTAACTTGCACAAAGAAACACACAACATCAGATCGACACCCCGAGCACGGGAGCCGGCTCCACTACTCAAGTCTCGAATCAATGACGATACCGAATATAAATAACACCACTCGAGTCTCGAATCAACGACGAGACCGAGTGTAAATAACACCGCTTGAATTTTGAATCAACGATGATACCGAGTATAAATAACCCCACCAGAGTCTCGAACCAACGACAAAACCGAGTACAACTTACCCCGTTCCAGAGCCTCCGGGCTTGGGATTAACCCATCAACCAAGTAAGTGTGACATCGACCACTCCCATGGCTCCATCCAACCCGTAGGGTCTGGATATGGGCACCAATTGGCGAATCAACGATGCCCTCGAACTTTAACCCGAACAAACGACGAGAGAATCTAAAGGACGAATCCACGACGTCCATGCCACCTCATGACTTGGGACCAACGACCTCCGGGAGATCCCAAGAGAGAGGGAACCGAACCTGAACTCCCCACGACTAGGGACTCATGACCAAAGGAAAATCCAATAGCGGAGCCAACACATGACCTCTGCACTGCTGGGTACCCCCAGGGCGGAGCCTCCAATCAGGTTTGCTTAAGTATAACGACAAGTACCTTGCACAAGTACAAGAAACTGGAAAACATAAGATGAACATTTAACATAAAATGTGATGTAAGAAAAGTTAACTAACACTTTCATTCACATACCAAAAGCAAACTACATATCTAGATATCTTTCCTTCTAATGACACGGTGTACATGAAAACCACACCATGCCTTCAAAAGCGAGGGTCGTACTTGCGTATGCTATTGGACTACATAACCAAAATATCTATGATATCTATGAAAATCACTAGGACGTTTCGTCCCTCCTCTTTTTTTTTTCTTTACAGATTTAGCACTAGGTGGGTCACCGCCATCCTTAGTCCTCTTCCTTCCAGAGCCACTTCCGCATTTTCCTCCGTTGCCCTTTACCATGGTGATGGACTCATAAGATACTGATGCACGCTTTCCACCATTGTCCTCACCGCTTGTGATCACTGTGACCTCCCTGGGCAGGATACATTGCAGCGCTTTAGGAGGGATGTTGGAAGCAAGGGCTAGCACAGCCCTAGTATCCTCCTGAGGTTTCTGGGTTTCCAGGTCCTCTCTCTACTTAGCCTTCCGTGCGGCCTTCCGATCAACTAGTGTTTTCTCTTTAAGTTGTGCCTCCGCAACTGACTTAAGCTTTTTGAATGCCTCCTCAACTCTTTTGTTGACATCCTTATCAATTTTTTTCTTTCTGGCCTCCTCGTCAGCTCTTTTCTTCTCGGCCTCATCGACAGCTTTCCTCCTCGCTATCTCGGCAACAACTTTCTCCTCAGCATCCTGCCTAGCCTTTGCTTGACCCTCGTATAGGGCCTCCTCATCCGCTTTTCTTTTCACCTCCTACTCCTCGGACTTTGCCACCATCTTGGTTTTCTGAGCTTTTGCCATGTCATGCATCATCTGCACACTCGCATCCACCGAACCCGTCACATGAATACTCTTCCCAACCATCACCTCTCCTTCCTCAAAAATATCCTTGTAAAGGCTCGATGTTAAGACCACATCCGAAAATGTATCCATGTGTCCTCCTCCCTCTCCAAACTGTATTATCTGTAATCCCAATCCAGACTCGGATGTTTGGGGAAGTATGGGGGCAAAGCCTGCAGTCATTTCCACTCCAAAAAGGGCTGCACAACAAATAAGAAGGAAACTTAGTCTCTTTTTAACCCAGTGTTTCTATCCTTTTAAAGAGTTCATGATAATGAGACTTTACCTCAAGAAACTTGCGGCACGGGGGCAATAGGAAGAGTGCTCTTTGTTGTGGTAAGAGAGAAGCCATGCGATCCAATCTTCGGGAAATCAGGGTGGTACTCGGTTGTAACGTGAGTGGGAACCGTAGGATCACTGATTGTGGAGGATAACGTAGCTTGTGTGTGGTAAGAACTCTCCTCTGCAAACTCGGAAGTGACAAGCACACACTCGGTAGGCACAAACTTCCCTGTTTTGGCAGCAAGTTATGCCATCCTCGCCCTCTCGGCATCCTCCTACAACAGTCTCCTCCCTTCCTCCAACACCTTACGCTCCTACTTAGTCAAAAGGTCCATCATGAGTTGGATTTTGTCTATTGCCTCCACCTGTCGCAACCGAGCCTCAAACGGCACCAGTCTCTCCCATGTTTGAGCCATCACTCGGAGGTAGTCACTACCCCACTAGATTACCCGAAATCTCAAGGCCTTGACGTACATACCCTGAATAGGCTCCTTCGCGATTGCTCCACCCTGGCCTTGGTGTCCTCAACCTCTTCCCTAAGCCTCTCCACCTCTCTTTGGTGCTCAGCCTTTATCCCATCCAACGAGCTCAGTACATCTTTATTGCTGGCCTTGGATTCCTCTTTCACCTTCCTAACCACCTCCAACTACCTCTTCAACTCAGCATTCTCTTTCATAAGCCATTGAGTCTTGGCATTCTCTGCTTTCAGCCTTTGATTCTCCTTCGAAAAGACATCATTGTACGCCTGAAGCTAATGTACTCTCTCGTTTTCTTTGGACAAATGGATGTACAACTCCTCCAGTTCAGACTTTTCCTTCTTTAGAAGCGCGTTTTCTGTCGACACAGAGGCCACAGTGTCTTTAAAAGATGAAGTAGCATGCTCTAACTCCCTCACCAGCTTATTATATTTCTCCTTTAGCTCACCTATTTTCGACAACAAAGAGTTAGCATACAAAACATGTGGCTCAAATACGCAGAAATAAGAACAGCTTAAAAAGATATCTTGTGCAACGACTTTTCTCGATCCCTGGACAGTCAGCTGCTCATCCTTGACCTCCTGCTTTAGGTTGGCAATCTCCACATTCTTGTTGAAGATAAGCTCCGAAAGGTGCCCCGAATACTTGTTGCATTGGTAATAAATAGCATGCACCTGCTACCACACCATTTCCATATCCTGCCGAGGTATTGGGTTAAGATCCGGAAGCCAAATTATCTCATCAAAATAATGCTTGGGAAATTTCTCTTCAAGTTGGGCCTTCCTCTCTTCCACAGAAAGCTCTGGAGCTCCGAGTAACTCGGGAAACTGCCCCTCTTCTTCGAAACGACCTTCTTCTTTTGCCGATATGCGACAACTCTTTTCCTTTGGAGGGAGCGACCGGCGCTGCAAGCGGAACATTATAAGGAATTCTTGAAGTGATTTGCTCGGTGACCGAAGAAACATATATTGTATCCGCTCCAGAGGATCAAATATATGGTGGAGGAGATACATAACGTCGATATCCTTCGCTACGAAGATATTCACTGCCATAGTCACGAGGGGGAGGGGGCTCATCACCCAAAGTAGCATCTCTTCAAAAATCTCTGAGGGAAGCACTCCTTAAAGGCCGGTAGCTCCCTGACCCATAACCGCGGCCTCTACCTCCTCTAGCCATTTCACCTGCCAAAGGAACAAATTCAAGATCAGATTCGAACACTCTATGCATAAAAACAAATGTTGTGTCATGCGGTGTTTATGAATGTGTGTCCTAAGTGTTCTCCCAACAGACCAGTTAGCGGCCCGCTCGAAGGAGTGATCTCCCCCGCGGGTAGAGCTAATTCCTCCATACTCGTGGTGCTAGGCCAAGGAAATATAGTAAGCGAAAGCTTGTTAAGTTCGTCAAACTAACCCTCCTTTTCGAGTGAGATGGCGGTCTCAGATGGAGTTATCGGAGATTGCAACCTAGTCGACACTTTTGTCCCCGCCTCACCTGCCGTAGGCAGGGTAGGAGCAGTTGACGGACCCTCGTCCCTAGCAACCATCTCCTTATCGCTAGTCTCTGCCCCACCGACTTCCTCCTGAATCTTTGCAGCCTTGTGCGGCTTAGACCCGTAGGGAATGCTTTCCTTTTTCGGCTCGGAGAGCCTGCATCCTTTGCAGTCTCCGTTTTCTTCCCACTCCTGGCAATGGTCAGTCTGATTATTGCACGATCAGTAGGAAGTAGCCCCGCACAACGAAGTCAGTCTTGATTCAAAACACTCTTTGTAGAACGAGCCTCGACTGGGATAGCCAGTAAAGACTCGAGACATTGCTCATATACAATTTCAGTGGGCACAACAGGATTCTCTATCACACAAGAATAAAGTTAGTGCTAAGCTATCGGCTCGAAGGGTTTCAAACTCGAAGCAATTAGGAATACTTACTTCCTTCCAACCATCTCATCGCAAACGCGGGAGGACAGCGCACAAAGAACCAGTCATGTTTGAACACGCTTACCTTGCTTCACTTTCCATCAAAGAACTTGGTACTAGGCAGAGCTTCGAGGAAATACTGAGAGGGTGTGACACTGGCTCTCCTCTTCAACTGAAAAAGATACCAGATGTCCTCTCCTGTACGTTCTCGCTGTAGGTACTCTTTGTAGAGAACTCAGATACCTGAAAGGGAAGTGTAGGCATTTGGATGGAGCTGCGAAGGCGTGAGGCGAAAGTAGTGCACTATATTCCGAATGAAGTTGTTAACCGAGGGCACACACCCGGAAATGCACGCCTGCCTATTCCAGGCAGTATACCCTTCGGTGGTGCGCGATCCCTATCTCCTTTCCGAGCACGCGAACATCTCTTTGGGGAATACCGAACTGCGTCGCTATGCGTCTCATCGCCATCTCGTCCATATGTGAGGGCATCGAATCCGGCGGGTTCTCAAGTATAACCACGCCTGCCATCATATTCGGTGCCACCAAAGCGCTTCCCTCGATGATATCTACATGCTTTTCCTCTTCATGCTCACCTCCAGTCATTCCAAGCCTTCCCTGAGCTGGTAACTCCACCGAACGCTCAACCGACAGTTGTTGTCCTTCCGGCAGCACTACGCGGTCGGACGCTTTCAGGGAACCTATCTATTGAGGAGTGGACCCTTCGGAGGACTCAAGCTCACTGCCCCTTGAGCTGGTATCGCTAGTTGAACTAGATGGGGACAGTGAATGTTGCAAAGCTTTGGCTTCCAGAATCTGCTGTGTATTAGATCTTGTTTCCATTGCTAGCTATAATTTCAATATACTTGCGTTAGACATCGCCTTGTATAACTTGTACCCCTCGTGTTGGTGTAAATTAACATGTACATGCAGTGTAGTGCAGTGATGTACTAATACCACTATAACATGAAACTTGGGACATGATGACGATCACAAATCCTTGAGACTGTAAACATCGTCGTCATCAACCAATATTACCGGATCGCATCGAGTCGCGACCACGTTATGACTAAAATAAAATAAAAATCACATTTAACAGTTTGATATTTCAGTCAAAGTCTGAGTATATGCTCTAACCCTATGTGCTAGGTTGACTGTCAACTCAGTTGTGACAAGTGTATGTTTCAATTCAGTCATACGATGTTAGAAAAGCGATGTGAACTCCCAGGTAGAGAGTCGAAAACCTCGAGTCTCGAAAAAAAAAAGTACAACGCGCCATGGAAACAGGGCTCGAAGTCCCTAGGCCCACATAGAGTTTCATACCCCAACTTGGGATACAAAATTTCTTATCCCATTACCCCCCAAGGTTACGAAATTTTGTATCCCTAAGGGGATACAAAATTTCGTGATCCCAGCAGGGGATATTAATTTCATCTCTTCGAACCCCAGGACTTCGGCTCCCTTCCCACTGCTCCGTGCCTCCTTACCCGACACGAGTTTTCGACTCCCTGCCTTCTTCTCCAAACCTATTTCTCCTCCAAAGCTCCACACGGAACCTGGCCTCAAGAACACAACGCAATGGCCAACCCATGGTCAAGTCCAAGGTGTTTGACCGATATCGAGCTCGACTCAGATCCCGTTCGTGATTCTCGAATAGAAGGACTGCCATCGTTCTTGATGTCAAGATACATGCGTGAACAACGGGATCAAGATCTTCTTGCCCTACCTGTTTTCAACTTTGATGTTCAGAATTCTCAAGTCCTAGAGTTCGAGTTCAAATCGCAAGTAAAAAAAGTAAATGAAGAGGAGAGAAGGGGGATGTTCGAATTTATAGGGGGAAAAGGGAAGAGATGGGCTTGGCCCAGTGGCGATTCGTATCCCATGCAGCGATACGAAATCTCGTATCCTAATGGGATACGAAATTTTGTATCTCACTAGAACACGAGATTTCGTAACCCTACACAGGGATAAGAAATATCACATCCCCTATGCAGGGTACGAAGCTTTTAAAAAAAAAAGAGAAAGAAAAGGAAAATGTATAATGCAATAATATGTATATACATATTTACATATATATGTATAAATACATATATATGAAATGCGTGCGTGAGTGTGTACAATATATGTGTGCATGCATAATGACGTTGTGCACTCCGTGTTCCAAATGATCGAACACTTGTAAATGTATACTTACATATATTCACACTTACACATGTAAATGTACTGCATTTCATCTTCACCTTCCATCGCATCATGCAAAACCACGTGAAAACGTGTGAGCGTACACGAAACACCATATCGATAACAACTCGTTTACGTTACAATGTAAATGAGAGTCGACAACTAACGTTTATATTCACGAGTTAACAGGAATTAGATGATTCAACAAAAATATTTTTTTCAACTCAAAGCACATCGTGTCAAGACAAGACGTACTTTAGGGGAGGGGGATGTTAACCGGCCTTTTGGTCAGTTCCTAAAAGCACACCAGGCACGCTCGGCTCAACACATCGCGTGATGTTAAAGCCCGAAGTGTTGCCAAAACGCCTTTGATTTGAGCCCAGAAGAAGTTATGCAAGCGGAAACCTCACAGCTCCACAAACGGTGCATTTTAGGGGTGAGCATTATTTGGTTAAACCAACCAAACCAATTCATTTTGGTTGGTTTGGTTCGGTTTTGAAATTAGATCGATTTGTAATCGGACCAGAAAAATATTTAGTTTGGTTATCAGTTTAACCAAATTAACCGAACTTTTATTATATTTTCAAATTTATCGAAATTATTGTAAATGTTTTAGCTTAGCTTGGTTATCAAAGTTAATTTTAATCATCACATATGTACCAGAATCATTTTTGGAAAGCATAAGAGTCATAAATAATAATACTTTAATTACATATTTATAATTTATTTCAAATTATAGTTAATATTATGAACATAAAGTCTAAAATATTTTTAGTTTGGTTAAATCGGATAACCAACCAAACCAACCAATCTTAATTTAGTTGGTTTGGTTTTCATTTTTATCGGTTTTAGTTTGGTTTGCAGTTTTTATCATCGGATAAACCAAACCAACCAAACGCTCACCCCTAGTGCATTTACCACCACTTCGTACCCGTCGAATAAGGGGTTTCAAATCCCGTAGCTTCGTACCCCTCAACTCACATAATCTCCGAATCCCTCTAAGTACATGTTTCTTGTCCCTCAAACATACATGCTTCGTGTCCCTCACTTATACACTTCAGACCCCTCAAAATGTATGTGTTTCGGATCCCCCAAACATATATTTCAACCCCTTTTACATTCAAACACCATATGCTCCGACCCCCTCACTTCCCATGGGTTTGGCTCTCTTTGCGCCGTATCCCAGTGTCTCGACTCCCTCCAACAATCCCTTTTATCG